>JAVJGJ010000042.1:4390846-4404542 GCA_035590215.1 Microhierax caerulescens | reverse complement strand
GCCACCAGCCCCTCCCGCGGCGGGCGGGGCCCTCCGCCGGGGCGGGGCGCTGCGCTGCTCGGTGCTCCCATCTAGCGGGGAGCGGCGCCGCCGCCCCCGGGGACACCGGGGCACCTGCCGGGGCTGGCGCCTATGAACACGGGGCCTCTCTGTCCCTCTCCCCACCCAGAGCCGGACCTGGAGGACTGCAGTTTTGGCTGCCGAGGGACGTCGCCCCAGGAGAGCCTCTCATCCATGTGAGTGTCCTTCAGGAGCCCTCCCCGGCAGCCTCCGCACCCGCGGGGGCACGGCGGTACCCCGGGAAGCGTTGGGATGACACAGCAAGGAAAGGGAAGGAGACCGGGGAGGAGGGGGGGAGAAGCAGAGGCAGCTGCTTCCCTCCTCTTTGGGGCTGGGAATGGGATGGGATGAGGCAGGTTTGCTTTTTAATACCAGCCAGGGCTGGTAACAGGAGCAGAGGGCTCTCCTGACGTGTAGCAGGGGAGGCTGAGGCTTGGGAGGGATGCAGGCGCTCCCGGTGTGAGGCAGAGATGTGGGGAGAAGGGAGCAGAGGAGCGCAAGTGGAGACTGGGGAAGCATCTCTGACATCTCCCCAACCCTTCCCCAGGTCCCCCATCAGCAGCCTGCCGACCCTCTTCGACCAGACGGTGTCCTGTAGCAGCAGTGGGCAACTGGAGAATGTTCCCCAGGCTACTCCAAACATCGAGCAGCTCCTGGAGAAGCAGGGCAACGGGGAAGCCGGCGTAAACAGTGAGTCACTTGGGGCACGGGCTGTGGGAAGAGGTCCTTGTGCGTGTTTGTTTGGGAGCCAGCTGGGATTTTGCCCCCAGGCAAAGGAGCTGGGCTGGGGGTACAAAGCACTAGTCTGTGCCATGGGGGAGTAGCTGGCAGTGGGACTGTGACCTGGGGCCAGTCTCCATCCCCAGTGTGGTCTGATTGTGGTACCTCCTGTGGATCCCCTTCTCTTCTTTCCTCCATCCCCCATTCTCTCCTCCAACCCTGTCCCCCTTCCCCTCCTTCCGTTCCCTGCAGTTGTAGAAATGCTCAAAGCCCTGCACTCGCTGCAGAAGGAGAATCAGCGGCTCCAGGAGCAGATCATGACACTGACAGCCAAGAAGGAGCGTTTGCAGCTCCTCAATGTCCAGCTCTCCGTCCCTTTCCCCGTGGTGACCAGCAGCAACGGCTCAGGCAGCCAGGCCCAGTACATCCTTCCTCCCAACGGTGAGGGGACCGGTGGGATGCATCACCCTGCGCCCTTTCATGGTGGTGCCCTGGGGTGGGCAGGAGGGGGTCACAGTGGGGAGGATCTGACCCATTTATCTCTCTCTAGCCACTGGCAGTATGCACTGTCCCCTGCTATTGCTGTGGCAACATCAGGCTCCACCCCTGACTCTGCATCCTTACTCCTTTCCTCTGTACAGTCTGCAACAACGATTCCTTGAGCATCAGCAAGAGCCCCCCGTGCAAGAACAGCTTTGGGATCGAGAACTCGCTCTCCACTTCCTCTGAGGTACACTGGCCACCGCATCCGCCAGCCAACTGGGGAAGGGACTTGGGGAGGGAACAGAGCAGTGCAGTCCCAGTACTCTGACCTGATAGCCAGCTCCTAAAGCTTTGTAATCCAGGCCCAGAAATCAGGTTTCATTCTCTGGAGTTCCCGTTCTTCAGTTTATCTCGGTGCTGAGGGTCTGAGTAGAGTAGCTGAATCTGCGAGCGTGAGACGAGAATGCTTCTAGGTTATTCTGGCTGCACTTCTAGACATGCAGCAAAGCGTGGCTGAGTTCTGGGACCCCTCTGAGCGTACACCTGCACTTGCACTTATCCCCCTTCCCACCTCCAGCTCCTGCCCAAAGCACCCTCAGAGCTGAGCTGACCTTTCACAAGCTGCCCCAAGTCCGATGCTCTTATGTCCGTTTCTCCCCCAGGACCCTCATTCAGGTTGCCCCAGCAGGAGCAGCTCTTCCCTGTCCTTCCACAGCACTCCTCCGCCCCTGCCCATGCTGCAGCAGAGTCCTGCCTCGCTACCCCTGCCCGGGGTGCAGCAGGTGAATGGCCTGGCCAGGGTGGCAGGCAGCGGGCTGGGGGGAGGCACCACTGCCAGCCACAGCCTCGCCACGGTGCCCATGGTGGACGGCCTGATGGGGACCCTGGCAGGAGGCCAGCAGATGCCCATCAACGGGATCCTGGGGAATCTGAACGGAGCTCAGGCCGCCCAGCCTCCAAGCGCGCTGACGCAGGCGAGCGGGCCGCCGACCTTGCAGCTCTCCACCAGCCTGAGCAGGTGAGGATGGGGAGCCTGCGGGGACAGCCCTGCCCTCTCCAGCAGAAGCCTAGCACCGGGAGGGAGGGAGGGAGGCCCTGTGCATGCAGGACCAAGACGGGCTGTGCTGACATTCTCTGCCCTGCTCCCCTTGCAGCGTGCCCAGCCTGAGTCCCCTGACAGAGCAGCAGCGGCACGTCTTGCACCAACACGAACAACAGCTCCAGCAGCTTCAGCAGCTCCTAACTTCCCAGCCGCTTAATCCGGTAAGTGTGCCTGCTGGCACCTTTTATCTGATGAACTGTTTAATGGGAAAGCCTCGGAGCAGAGACCAAAACACAGGGCTCGCTCCTTCACATGAATCCCCTGCCCACAGGGCTGCAGAGCCATGTGCCTTTTCCGTGGCTCCCGGCTGCTGTGGGTGGAGTGAGGAGAAAGGCTTTAAGCAGGAAGGTGCGGCACCTCCTGGAGGAGAGGAGATGGGGATTTGAACTTCTTTGTACAAAGGAAAAAATTTAATCTGCGTTTCCCACATCCTGAGGCTGTGAGAACAAGGTAACGCTAAGCCACTGTAAAATCAGGAGTGCTGTTGCCTCCTCCAGCCATCTTTGAATGCAAATCGTGTCTGCTCCTGCTGCCTCGAGCACCCTGGTCTCTGGGCTTGCAGATGTGCTGAGGCCCACAGAAGAAGAGGAACTCGCTTGAAGCCACTGCTTGAGGTTAGAAAGAGATAAGCACCAAATTGTTTAGTCCTGAGGCAAGTGAGCTGTGTCTGGGCACATTGACACGGAGAACTGGAGATGCCAGGGGGACTGTGTGGGTGGCTGAGGACTTCGGGGTCAGAAAAAGGATCAGGCAGCTGTTCTGAGGATCTTGGCTCTCTGCCTGCATCCTCTTGGGTAGAACAGCAGCCCCGTCCCAGGCTGTTGTGGGAATGGCTGCGTGGATAGATGGTAAACAAGCCCCTGAGTGTGTAAGAACCACATTCACTTGCCCAGCAGAAGCCTGTTTGGTGTCCCTCCCCTGCGGTGAGTTGCACGGGAGTGCTAACAGTTCCCGTCAATGAAGCTGTGTTCGTTTATGTCTCCCATGAACTTGGCCCGTTGCTTTGGATAGATTTCTGGGTCAGCCTATTTATAACCCAGGAAAAGCAAATTTCAAAGGGCTTCTTTTTACAGCAGCTGATGTCACCGTGTCATCAGCTGCATCCCTGTGGGTACGGGCACAATGTCAGCTCTCAGCCTGCCGCATTGGTCGATGGTTGCTATAGTGATTTCTGCAGTTTGGTAGGATTCGAGGGCATCCCTCCGGGTGCAGGTGAGCTGTGGCCCTCATCCCCTCGAGTCCGGCTCACCTACGCTGACCCTGCGGGTCAGGGCTGAGCTGTGAAGCAGGACGGGCTGGGGAAGGCAATTAGCAGCCGGTCTCGACATTCAGGATGGTGAACGCCACAGACTTAAAATCCGTGGGTCGATTGAGTGGAAAGAGCTGAGCTGGTCTGCGTGCCTGTAGGTGTCTTAGGGAGGGTTAGTTAATCCTACGCTTCGGGAAACAACGGGTTTGGAAAGGTCGTAAGGGCAGGCTGTGAATGAACACAGGACAGACTGTTCCTCTCTCTGCCTGTAGAGGTGGGATCAAGGGGACTTTCTCCCTGTCCCCAGAAGCGTTGCCTGGGGTGGACTGTGCCCGTGTGGCTCCTGGCTCCTTTGTGTTAGGTGTCACCTCTTCCTGTGCCCTTTGCTCCTCCTCTGACTTCTCTTCCTCGCCCTTCCCTGCAGGAGCAGCAGGCCCTGGTGTTCCAGATGATGCAGCAAATCCAGCAGAAGAGGGAGCTGCAGCGGCTGCAGATGACAAGCTCGTCCCAGCTGTCCATGACCAGCCTCCTGGCAGCCACCTCTGCCCCCCTGCACTCCAGCACCAGCGCCCTGATGACCTCGGCCCCTCAGCCGCCCCCCAGCAGCAGCTCCCTCATGGCCTCCCTCTCCCCACAGCAGCTCAACCCTAGCAATGCCCTCATGGCCCCCCAGGCCACCCCACCGCTCAACGCTCCTGGGAACAGCCTCCTGGCTTCGGGGACGGGCATCCCTCCCGTCCTAACAGCACAGACTAACCCGTTTCTCAACCTGCAGGCTGATGGCAACACCCCGAAAGGAACGGTGCGTATGCTGCTAGCACTACCCTAACCCCACTGAGCTCGTGGTGCTGGGCGCTGTACAGACCCGGGGAGAGACAGTCTGCGCTACAGTTAACGTGGGGGACCGAGGGCGCCGCTTAGGCAACAGGGCCAGAACGCTCGGCTGGCTTTGCTGCATCCCTGACTAGCCAGTGTCACGTCCTGCTCCTACCTCCAAGGACTTCTGTAGGGCCCAGGCAGGGTCGGGGGTAGGCACAGAGCCTCCCGAGGTGCCCTTCCGTGTCTGCGTGCAGACAGGCGCCAGAGCTGCTGCAGAAGCGAGGCAGAGAGAGGCCATAGGTTTGTCTCCGTTCACCCTAAGACTTGGATGGGACAGTGTCCCCCTGGCAGTGCTGGCCCTACGGGAGCCGCGTGAGGAAATGCGAAGGTGACTGCATGTTGAAACCCAGGGTTTAGGAGGAATCTTGCACCCGAGAGGAGAGGTGGTGAAGAGGTTTACAGCCTCTCTGTAATGCAGCCTTGTACTGGAACACCAGTGTCTAGGGGCTGATGGTGTGATACTTTCATCTCTCCTCCATCCCTCCCCTGGCCTGTTCCTGTACCCAGAAGGTCCAGCCCCGGTTGGAGACATTTGGGAGCCAAAGGCCAGGGTTGAGGGGCCAGTTCGGCCTGAACTGGGCAGAGGGGAAACCCGGGGCTCCTGTGTCCCCAATGATCTCGGAGGAGCCTGAGCGGTGGCGGTGAGCAGGGCCAGGTCCGCAGCACAGCAGGGCTCTCTGCTTCTGCCCCCTTGGGTTGCTGCCCGTCCGGTACTGATACCTGTCTCCTCTGCGTCTCTTTTTCTGTTTGTTTTTTAAAGAGCATGAATGAAAAGGGAGCTCCTCTTACCCAGGACAAGGGCTAAGCTCCCCCCTCACCCCGAACAAACCAGCAGCCAACTCCTCTCAGCCAGGGGAATGTGGCTTTCCACAGTCAACTTTGATACTGTTAGAGCAATGAGCACAAGGCTTCCAAGAAGCATTTCCTGCCGCTGGGCAATGCCAAGAGGTGCTTTGGAAGACAGTACGTCTCTGACCGAGCCCTGGTATCGCGAGGAGTGAAGGTGGGGGGCTGCCTGCCACCCTGGTCCGTGCCACACATGCTCAAAGTGAAGCTGTGTTTCCACACAGGCTGGAGGAGTGAGTTAACACCAGATGCCTGCCAGCCTCGAGCGTGTTGACGTGTGTGTAGCCCCCCAGGCCAAGGCTAGAGACCATCGAGCATCCTTGGCCAAGACCTTGGTGGAGGGAGGTCCCTCTGCTGAGGGCTCCTTTCTGCACGGTGCAGAGGAACCTGGCAGCGCCCTCGGAGGCGACATGGGATGTGACACAGCTGGGGAAGTGGGACGTGGTGGCAGTGCCTGCGTGGTCTGCTTCGCCCAGATGGGGAGGTTAAGAAGAAGTCCTGTAGCTGAGATTTCTCACCTGTTTTTCATCTGCTGGGCCCTTGGGATGCTCTTCTCTCTATAGCCATCGTACGAAGCCCCGACACCTCAGCTGGATCCAAACCCAGCCTGAAAAGACATGAGCGGTGGAGCGATGGGTAAGGACCGGTGCTGGGGGAGGAGGTGAAAGCCACCTGCTTCTGTCAAGGACGTTGCCACATCTGCTCTTCCAGCTGCTGTCGGTTCGGTGCTGTACTTTTCACGTGAAAAGCACACTCCTGCTCCTTGTGCCATCTCTCACTCTTTCCTTCCAAGATTTCCAAAGGCTAAAATTTCAGCTTGCAAAAAGGGGCTGTAGCCAGTATTACCCCTGTCGTTAGCCAACTTCAGGAGGTGCATTTGAACCTGGCCGCTGTTTTCAGCTGGGAGGTAGAAATGTGTGTGGGGAAGGGAGAATCCCAAATCTGGTCCCTGTTCTTTCTTACCCACCGCAAATCGCTCCGGTCTGGCAAAACCACGTTCTTCCACTGGTCTTGGGCACTTGTGAAAAGGGATCTCCAAGCAATGGGACAATGACCAGTCTCCTGAGCTAGGACATTGGACCCTTCGTTGTTTTCCACCTTTTGACCTTAACTCCATCTTGCAGCCTGGAACCTCAGCAAAGAAATCTGCTTCCTCTGAGCTTGGATGCGATGGATTGATTGAAGGACAGGTGGGGCAGCTCCGGGGGAAGGGGAACACCTACGTCAAACGTACAAATGCCCCTTCTTTTCCTCATCCCCTGGTTAAATCCAGAGCTTCTGGGGGCAGGCGGGAAGACTCCAGCTAACAGAAACTCTGAGGGTCTTAAAAAAGAAAAAAAAAAAAAAAGTTGTCAGACCTTAACGGATATTTTTCAGCACATTCCCACTGCCTCTAACTAGTTTGCACTATTCAAATTTGTCAGCAGTGGGTCTGTGCTGATAGTACTAGGAAAGATTGTTATAGGCAAAACTCATCTGCTAAATATCTTTTTTCCTTTTTATTTTATTTCATTTTTTTTGGTTTGGTTTTGTTTGTTTGGAAGATTGTCACCACAATGGTTGAATAAGGCTAAAAGGAGAGAAAATACCTTTCTGATTTCAGCCTCCAGTTCTGTGAACTGGGCAGAACACTGCTGTCTGCTCAGAAATATATATATATTATATATATATATAATTTTTTTTTTATAAAGAAAAGCTAATGTTTTAACAAGGTTAAGAAGCTATTGGAAAGATGGAGATGGCAGCTAAAAGTAGAAATATAGGGGGGGAAAAAAAAAATCGTCCCTTCTTTGCAGCCTCTGCAGCACAGCCTAGAGAGAAGCACCGAACGTGGCTCTTGCTGACACGTCCCCTGTCCCCAGCCCCCCCCGCCCCGAGGAGGGCACGGTGCCACCTTCCATCCACCTGGGATGGGATCTGAACCGAGATCTTTCCGATGCAAACACTTTGACTAATTTTGCCTCCCTGTCCCTGAAATTGCTCTGGCACAATTGTGTGCTTGCACTATTTTTTTTTTCCCCGTTTCATTTTCTCCCCCACCTCCCCCCACCCCAGCTGTAGTGCTCCCGCTCCCCTCTGAGAGCAGAGGTGCCACCCAAACCCTCTGCTCCGTGCGGGGTCTCTTTCTACAGCGGGGGTCTCGCCTTACTGCCCCCTCTGCATCTGAGGAGCGTTGGGCACGAGAGCAACATGCCGAACGGCTGTTTCGGGGCTGCCACGCTAAATCCAGCCCTGGAGTGCCCCGTTTGTGTGTGTGATGGCCCGTGAAGGCTGTACCTGCCGCCCTCTGGCCAGCAGCAGGTCCTTGGATGCTGGGAACAGCGTTCCTTATCCCCGGGCTGGGGGCAGCAAGGTGATGGACGAAGTGTCAGGGGTAAAACAGTGGCTGTTAAATGTGCAAAGGTGGTCTTTGGCGGCTGCTTGCCCAGCTGCGTTTGTCTGGGGTTTGATTTTTTTTTTTGTGTTATTATTTTCTTTTTTTTTTTTTTACTCTTAAGAGTCCATCAGCATGGCCAGCAGACCAGTCCGTAACCACGAGGGCTGACAGCCTGCCCAGACCTGGGCAAACTCTTCCAAAATTTAACCACATTTCACGCCCTGGAACTGGAAACATGCCAGTACCAGGAAGAGAGGGGATGGGAAGGAGGGAAGGCTGGTTAGCAGATATCCATCCCTTGGGAGCGTTGTCTCCCAGGAGAAACAAAACCCAGGGTCAGATCAGTGGGTTGGTGCCCAAATCCTTGGGCAATGACAGAAACTTTGCAGGGGGTCGGTGAGAGGTACGTAACGGTGAGTTTGCAGTCAGGAGGCTGAAATGTGCTGTACAGGGCTCCGCACTGCTACTGGGAAAAATATTTGGGAGCCCCCACGCATCAGGAGAGGTTGGAAATCAGAATTCAAGGACTTAGTTTTGTCGGCAGGATCGCTGTTAAAAGCAGGGAGGGCTGAGCTACGCGGCATCCCTGGTTCCCCCGGCTCCGTGTTGGGCCATCCATGGATTTTTGTTGGTGGCAGTAGCTGGAGCATGAAGCCTGTCCGCTCTCCGGGGCTCTCCAGAGCAGGGAGGGACGAGGCTGGAGAGGATGAGTGTGGGGGAAGAGACATAGAGCACTTACACATTTCTCTGACATCTTCCAAAGGTGCCCGGTCCCTTTGAAGCGTGTTCCTTCTCCGATCTCCTCAACCTGTCCCAGAGCCAAAGGTCCCTTTGGCAGATTGAGGGGAGGGGAAGGGGGCACTGCTGGAAGGTCGAGATTAAACATTTGTATCTCTGTGAAAAGGAGGGAGAGCAGGGGAAAGAAAAAAAAAAAAAAAAAGCTAAAGATTATCTGTGTTTCAGTTGCACTGGGGTATGTTTCTTTACCCGTTTTGATGCTAATGTCTCATTTAGTATGTTGCATGTGTCTTTTTTGTTTTGATTTTTTTTTAATTAAATAAAAGAGAAAAATGTGTATATTTTTGGCAATTTAAGGTAATGTAGCTAAGATATATTTTTTTCACGCTGCTTGACTGTTCTTTATTATAATAAATAATATTAATATTATTTTCAAAGACTTTTTTAATACAGCTAGGGTTTCAAAATGTCCAGGAGGGAAGGGGCTGTGTGGTTACCTTCCTGCGTATGTGCTGAGGTCCCCTTGTCTGCAGGGCGCGCGGGGGCACGCGTGGTGCATCCCAGGGGGATGTTCCCATGTTCTCAGCCTGGCTCCTTCCTCGGCACCTGGGGGGCGAAGGGGGGCTAGGGCAAGCGAGGAGCCGTCGGTGGCTGTTCCCCCCAAAGAAGAGCACTAGGCAGCCCCTGCTGATCCGCGGAGCTGCCCAAAACCGAACTCTCCAGCCTTCCAGCCGGCTCCTCCGTCCTCCCCTCTCCCAAGAGTTTGTTTCTCCCAAACCTCAAAGGGAAGGACTCTTGCTGGTCCTGCTTTGTTCTGGTTCCCCCCCCGAACAGCCCTGCATAGGTGGGGGATGAGGTCTCTGCAGAATCTGGTTTGGAGACGTGTCCTGCTCTGGAGAGAACCAACTCCCGCTCCAGCGCTCTGCAGTTAGATCTGGCATGAGAACGTGTGTCTCGTTCCAAAACTCTGTGATTTTCTGTCTCGTAGCCCACAGGCTCCGGGGTTCCGCCGTCTCCTCCTGCTTCTTCCTCAGAAGCTGGTTTTACTGACTCTGCCAGAGTAAAACTCAGGTTTTACTGGTTTTTTTCCCCAGCCACAGCCCACCAGCGAGGTGGACCCCGTTTACCTCCTGGGTTCACAGGGCTCCTGGAAATTCTCCCCCAGCAGCTGATTGTCCCACAAGTGCTTTCCTCTCTCATGGACCAACAGTCAGCACTGCCGCCCGGGGCGGGGGGAAACCGGAGGCTAAAGAATTTGCCCAGGTTTCTCCAGACAGCCCAAGAGCTGCCAGGAGGGGAGCGCAGAGTCAACTGGAGACCCAGGAGTTGATAATTTTATCTTGACGAGCGGTTTTGGTCACTTAAAGGGTCATTCAGAGGAGGCAGAGTTTGGCAGGCGAGGGCTGCGTTTGCAGAGTTGGGTCATCGGGCGCTCTGGGTCGTCGGAGGAAACTTGCAGCTGGTTTTTGGAAGGGGAAGGGGGGTTGGGTGCCTGGTGCTGGGGGCTCGGGCGCGCTCTGCAGCAGCTGGGAGCCTGGTGGTGGTCAGCGCTGGGGCACAGGCTGGCGGGGAGAAGCAGGGGATGCTGTGGAGCACCAGGGTCTTGGGTCCAGCTCTGCCGCCTTTCTTGGAGCCCTGAAATAACGGAAAAGGCAGGTACCGCCGGCCTGCTTCTGGCGTGGTTCTCCTCTGGCTACGGCTCGGCTCTCGGTGGCATGTCTGTTCCTGGTTTGCGTGGACGGGGACCGGGGGGACGATGAGGGGAAGGTGCTGAGCCACGTTCAGTGGTTTTGTGCCTGATGAGCAGGTCGTGGCGTCTTCTGGGACCAGGATAATGGGGGAAACATCTGCAGCAGGTGCACGAAACGCGCTGTCTGAGCAATCCTGCGCAGAGCCCCTCTCCTCCGCAGCCCTTAGACCCGACGTGCTGCCTTCCAGGTCTCTCCCAACTGGTCACCGGTGTCCCCTGGGCGCAGCTGTTGTATGGACAGGGGCTGCCCCGGCCCTGGCGCTTACTGGGCTGTGCAGAGCCCTGGGTTTCTCTCTGGTTCCATACTGGTATGTGTGCTCTAGCCACGAACCCCAGTGGGACGGGGCTGGTTCAGGCTCTGGCACCGTCCCCGCAGGCTGCAGGGATGCAGATGGCTTGAGCCCCTTGGCTCTGTACCAAAGGCAATAGAGACATAGACGAGGTCTTCTCACGTGCTCAGTAGAAGAGTCCAGAGGAGAAATACCAAGCAGATGGTGTCATTCTCTTGGGGGTAAAATGTTCAGGCTAGTTGGCAGGGTGAGAGGTGACTGAGATGTCTGAAGCAAGCGGGGATCCAGCCCGCTGCGGTGGTGGAGCAGATCCCCAGGGAGCTCGTTTGACGTGACCAACAGATCGGCTCTAGGACACAGACACTTTGCTGCTGCAGAGGAGAGCTGGGGAAAGGGACACCGGCCTGGGGGCTTCCCTTGGTCTGAAGTGTCCTGCCTGTCCCCAAGACCTGTCTGAGGGACAGCATCACCAGGGCTTGCACCGGGAGCCGCCGGTGCACAAGCAGCGGTGCCGGTCGCTCCAAAACCCTTGTGCGGTAAAGCCGGGTTTGTTTGCACACCCGTCTCCAGCGCACGTGTCACA
The DNA here is from genome assembly GCA_035590215.1 of Microhierax caerulescens. NCBI lineage: Eukaryota > Metazoa > Chordata > Aves > Falconiformes > Falconidae > Microhierax > Microhierax caerulescens. Next base: position 4,393,465 of record JAVJGJ010000042.1, on the reverse strand, counting down.
TCCAGGTGGTGACAAGGGCTTTGCTCTGGTTTGTGTTTGCTGGTTAAAGGCACCTGCCAGGTCCCAGCCGGGCAGGGGCTGAGCAGGCAGCCCTGTGCCCAAAGCGGTTTTCCAAGGGCTCTTTTCCAGCCCAGCCGGTCCGTCAGAGCTGGCAGCTCACGCTGCTCTGTTATTTACCGTTGCCCTTGGTCTGTGCTGTGCTGTGCGGTTTCTTAAACCCACATAAGTAAAAATAATCAAGTGCCTGTGATCGAAACAGCCTTGAGGCAGGGAGCTGAATGGGTCCCCGGTGCCTCTCCTTTGTGCATTTAGTCTAAGAAATGGAGTTGTCATAAAGGCTGTGGATGTCACCTTTGCAGGAAAGGGTGAAGTAGCAATAATTCTAATAGTAACTTTGCAGCAGCAGGTCTGAAACTGCAATTCAGAGGTGTCCTTGCTTCTCCCATTTTCCGGATGGGGAAGCAGAGGTGCAGAGAGGATTCATTTGCTTGAGAGCCCAGTCTCCCATGCTTTGTCCGGACCCCCCCCCCCACCAGAACAGGGACCCCAGCCCTGTGGTACCCCCCAGTGGGAAGCAGGAGCTCCTGGGTGTCCCCTGTGGCTTCAATCCCAGAGAAGCTCCTTGGGACCGTGGGATGCTGCAACAGCCCTTCTGGTCCTTCTAGCAGTGCTGGCCACTGTGGCTCTCGGGGCCAGGGCAGTTGCTGCTGGCTGGGGCAGCGAGGGCACGTGGAGCCCTTCCTGCAGCTCCGTGGGTTTTGTGTGAGGATCCTCAGCACGGAAAATCCCCTCACAGCCCATTGCTGCCCGGCTCTGGACACCAGCACCAGGGCATGGTGGCGGTGGGAGCTGTGGAGCACAACAGGGGGGGGGCGATGGGTGGGAGCAACGATGCTACAGGGATTTTTTTTTTTTTTTTGCTGCGGAGCCCTTTGGCGAGGGTTTGGTTCAGGTTCAGCCAAATCCACGTGGCTCCTTTTATCCCTTGTCCCCTTGGTGTGCATGGTGGGGCTGCTCTGCTTGAATGCCCCCCCCAGCTCCCTGCTGCACACCCGCTGCTCCAACTGGAGCAACGCTGGCCTGGTGGCAGGAGGGAAGCTTTACGTGGGCTTTTTTTACTTTTTTAGTTGATGTTTCAAAAATCTATCAGAATTAGAAGCAATTGGTTCGTGCTACCAATGTTTTCAAAGGACGAAAACGGAAAAACTCGTGTTTAGTTCACAAGGATCATTTTTAACTCTGAAAAGTCATCAGGATCCTGCCCAGCAGCACCGATCCGTGACCGCTCCAAATCACTTGTGACATTGCAGCTGAGGGGTGAAGCGCAGACAGCCCCCCTCCCCCCCAGGTCCTGGTTTATATTTTTATTTTAAGCAGTAAATGTGATGTTTTAGCACCAGCCTGGGCGGCAGGGAGCTCTGCGGATGGCCAGCCCTGGGTGCAGCCTCTGCAAGGCGGTTTAACCAGGGGTTGCAGACCCGAAAGCTGGAGTGAGCAGGAGGGGGGGGGGTGGCCCATGGTCTGGGGGGGTGGCCCAGGTTCTGGGGGGGCACCGAACTAAATGATGGGCTGCAGACAGGTCCCTGCATAGGCACGGCCGGGTGCACTCCTGCATCTCGGTAGCTGGTTCTGCTGCTTGGGAGAGCTGGGAAGATGCGGAGCTCCATCCCGGCTCAGCACCGTGTCCCAGCCTGGATTTCACTGGGATTTCAGAGCATCCTCGGAGTGACAAGGGCTCCCGGCGGTGGAGCCGGTCTCGAGTGGGCCAGAGGGACCCCTGGAAACAAGAGAGCAGGGAGAGAAGTGGCGAGCTGCAAATACAAGAACATAAACATATCAGGAGGTGTGTGTAGGGGGGGGTTGTGGTTTGTTTTGGTTTGTTTTTTTTTTTTCCTAAGAAAAGGGGTTTATTTGAAAACTGCGTGGGCAGGTTTGTAGCCTGGAACGTACGGACTTTCTTACCTGTTTGTACAACTGCTCCGTGCTCGCTGCGGGGGGCTCGAGGGGGAGATGCTCGTCCTGGTCATTTCCTACGGACAAAGGTTCAGGTGCCAAGGGCAGCAGGATCCCTTGGGAAACCGCTCCTGTTCCCCCTCCTGTCCAGTGGGGAAGGAAGGCAGCGAGCCCCCTCCCTGTACCACCCACCTCCTTGTACGACTGAGAAATTGTCCCGGTCCTCGTCCTTTTCATTAAAAGAACGTTTTCCAAAAAATAAAAAAGTAGGTTTAAAAGATCCCCTTCTGTCTCTGGCTTCCTTGGTGTCACGGGACCGGCGCGATGCTCAGCAGAGCTCCGTGGTCCGTGGAGCAGTGAGGTTACTGGTGGGCAGCGGATCCCAAGCGATCTGGCAAACCCCCAGAGCAGTGGATCCCAAGCTATCTGGTGATCTGGCAGACCCCCAGGGCAGCGGATCCCAAGTAATCTGGTAAACCCCCAGAGCAGTGGATCCCAAGCTATCTGGTGATCTGGCAGACCCCCAGGGCAGTGGATCCCAAGTGATCTGGTAAACCCCCAGAGCAGTGGATCCCAAGCTATCTGGTGATCTGGCAGACTCCCAGGGCAGCGGATCCCAAGCGATCCGGTGATCTGGCAGACCCCCAGCTGGGCTGCCGAGGGGTG
>JAVJGJ010000042.1:4354249-4368698 GCA_035590215.1 Microhierax caerulescens | reverse complement strand
GCCACCCCCCATTTCACAAACACATATAAAAAGACTTTCCCAGCTGTGGTTTATCTAGGATTTAAAACGACCATGTACGTCATGGAGTGACGGTTGATCATTAGAACACTTTATAGAGGACAGCAGTAAGGAACAGATGTACACAAAGTTTTAATTTTATTTTTCTCTGGTTGGAGACTCATCTTGTAACATGCATGCATTTCAAAACAGTAACAGTGTCTCAAACTGCTCCTAGCAAACAGACAAGCACAGAGGACTTAAAATTCCTATTTAAAAAACAGCAGTGAAAAAACCTAGAATGCTTTTTTCTTTTCTCCTTAACTTTAGATTAATTTGTTCACATTTTTTCAGTTGCACTGATTAGCCCTGCCCACCCTCGTGACCTGTGTAATACGCTCACTTGACACGACTCAACCCAGCTGCCTTCAGCGTTGTGCAGCTGAACAAAAGACCAGCACAACTTTTGAGTGGTAAAACCAGAAACCACTAAAAATAATGACCAGCAGCAGCGTTCCCCGAGCTTTGCCATCACTATTACACGAGATATTAATTTCAAAGAGCAAGGACAATCAGTAGTGGCTAATACGGATACCGGAGAACGGCTCTGCAGAAGTAGGGGAAGTTGACAGGCAAACCTGAAATGGGGTGTTAAGACACAGACGGGGGAAGAGGATGGCTGGTTTAGTTTTTGGAGCTATCGTAAGGATGATCTGTCTCAGATCGGTTACGCGGTGTTGCAAACCTAGTTTAGGACGCGCACTGACTTCTGCAAGGTCCGTACCGCCTGGAGGTTGAACACTCCGACCTCTGTGCAGCTCGAAGGGAGGCATCTCTAAAGACTGCATAGTAGTCACAGGACTGGGGGGCGTTCGTCCGTCAAGGCTAAGCCACAACTCCTGCCAAACGACAGCTTGTAACTACAACACAACCTCTCCTGGTGCCTTTCCTGGGCCAAGAGGCCAGTCCCCAGCTGCTGTCCCCGCTGAAGGACTCCGCAGGGGAAAGCAGGAGTTTCCTCCCAGAAAAGGAAATAAGGATGGAAGTGTTTCAGCGTTCTTGCCGATTATGATAATCCAATTCAAACCCAGGATTCTCAGATGTGGGAGTACAGCCTCATTTATGCAGGGAATCTGGAGTCACCTACTACCCCAGAAGTTCTCCCTGTGATGAGTTTCACGATCACAGATTTTACAATTAAAACCAGGTCAAGCAGAGGCGTGTACGAGACCAGAGGGAAGGATCCCACCGCTCCTTGCTGTAAGAAGCGAACTCCTGCTGCTGTTCTTACACAAAGCAAATGCCAGGCCCTCTCCCTCGCGCTGACACCCAGGGTGGGTGCTGCCCGGGACCTCCAGAACACGTGGTTCCTACTAAAGGGTCACCCAACGTGTTCTCGAGTGTTTTTTTTTATTGCACTATTGGAGCAGAACAGCACCCGAACCGTCATTCTGCACTCTGCCTTCCCTCTCCCCACTTTTACACCGCAGGAGCTATTTCAACAGGCGAGATGTCAGTTCTCTAGGTCCAAAGCAGTCTGTAGTTCTTAAAACATTGCCAGATCAGGTGCGTGAACAGGAAGGGAGAGACCCTCAGTACAGGCAGGACCGCAGACCCCGCAGCTGGCTGCTCACACAAACTCACCCTGCCTTCGGACACCGCTACGGTTTCTTTTCCAGCTGACAAAAGAACTGCACTGCGATTTCTTGAAAAATCCTGCACCCTGACCGGGATCTGAGCGCTCTGCCTACCTACTGCAACTCTTTTCAGCGGAGGGTGGGTTTCAGTCAAATGCACTTCAGTGTAAAGTGTTCCGCGGGGTACATGCTACAGACAGAAATATCTACATTCAGCGAACTAGAACTAAATTCACACCAGAAACAGACAACAAACTAGCACAAAGCAGTTGTAAAACCAGAATTGAAAGGGCTGGGTTTTCCTTTTAAATACTTTTGAGTTAAAAAAAAGTGACCTAAAACAAGATTAAAAAAAAGCCAAAACAACAAAAACGAAAGAAAACGTCCCTTTTAAAAACAAATCAAATATTTGCAGCTTCACTTATTCTGGTAATAAAAATACTGTCTAGAAACAAAAAAATTAGCATTTTTAACGTAATGCTACCTCTCAAAATGTAAACAATATACAAAATGCTTATGTTAAACAAAGTTACATACCTGGGTAATACATCTTTAAGTGAGAAAATTGCATTTAATTACTTTAATACACACAGTATGGCAACTTGACAGAAGTGGCAGAATTGGGGAAGTGCTAAAGTGAATAGAGTTTATGGGGCTTATCATATCACTTGAGCCAGGGACAGCCAATTTAATTCTCCCAGGAGTTTGTTTGGAGTGGAATAAGAAATCACAACTAGTTAACTGCTCGTAAGCCCTTAGTATCATGGCTTTACTTAGATCGCTGTAGGAACTAACTGCATTTTAATTTGTCCCTGTTTATGAAATTCAGTTAATCAGACTGTTCCTCCTAGCTACGCAAGCGTCATTCTTCTACTTTCTTTGGGTTGTTTGTTTTGTAGTGTCTCATTGCAGGATGTCTGCAGTTCACTAATTCCCTTCTCTCTTCCTCCCCCCCTTTTCTCTTCTTCTTTAAATACACGATTTAAAGATCAACAGTTTAAAAGGTACAAGCTAGTTTCCCAAAAGGAGAATGGCAAACTTACCAGGCCAAAGTTGCAGATTCAATGCAGATTTTTAAAACTGTCAAGAATAAAAAGCGATTGGTATTTAATTTCTAATTGATAGTAAACTTAAGTGCTTATTGTTTAAGAGAAAAGCAACCAATATAATGCCCACAAAACTAAGCTGGCAATACCCTCTAAGTCCTCCCTTTTTTAACGCATTCTCATAGCTGCATTTGTTCTGTGGCTTTTCCAGCTACACACCTTAAGACACGAGACTCTTCAGCCTCCCAGACAACGGTGTGTTAGCCCCCACATCACACAAAATAGGGACTGGATGCCAGTGGCAGAAGAGATTTGTCCCGTATCAAAGGGAATGACCCATGAACGAATAAAAAGATTCATATCCCATTATGACCCCCAATATTAACTTTTGATTTCTTCAAGACTCTATTTACAGTGCACTCTTACGGGCTGAAACTTTTTAGCCCCCCTTTTGTCCCCTTCAAAGTTGAGACCTGTGGGATTCACATCGTGAATGTGGGTATGAAAGTAAAAAAAAACCCCAAGCCCACATTCCGAATCCAGACCAGAGCTAGCGTTAGTCGAGGGAAGTTACCAGGATGTGATGAGCACCAGTTATCTCTCAAAAGGACCAAATTCCACACAGCAAACTGTAGCACGCGTTACAGCACAGGACAGACATTCGAAACAGCGTATTCCCGAAACAAAGGCATATGTGAAAACAGTTTCAAGGCAGATAAGCAACATGTTTCAACTGCAAAAGGTTTGTTCAAAACGCTAAATCCTGCTTAAAAAGGAAAAAAAAATAATTAAAAAACGAACTGAAAGATCTGTAACTGTTGTGCAGCAGAGCTAACAAAACCCAAAGCAAGTCTGACAAGCTTGGCTGTGAAAAATATTACAAGCATTCTGGAGACAAAACAGGACGTTATTCAGTCACGCAAATCAGTTCCAATTCCTTGGGGGGGGCGGGGGGTGGGGGTGGGAAATAATCTGGCGCAAGTGTTCAAACATTTCCACTCCTTGACTGTCGCTTAAGAGAGGGGTATGGAGCAGAGAAGAGTAAAAACAATCACAGCTCAAGTCCAGAGTCCTCTTGAGCAGTGGAACTTGCTCCATAGTCACAGCTCCCAGCACTCCCCACTGGTAGCGAGTCCAATTCCTTCGTGTGCAAGTCACATTGCCATTTTAAAAAAGAAACCAACTAACCAAAGAACCTCTGTCAGGAAACAAATTCAAGTACCTGTTGCAGATCGGGCAAGTAAGGAAGACTGAACATTAGCTAGATTAACACTGGCAGAACTGCGATGTTAAGCTGTAATCTAAGAGACACGGCAATTCCCGACTGAGGTGTGACGGGGAAATGTTCCAGATAGTCAAGTACTATCCCATATCTACATAAAAAAATGCCTTTTTTTTTTCTTTTCTTTTACGAAATCTTCATAGCTGGCCAATTTAAAGCACAATGGGTCCGAGCACATTATTATCTGAGGTTGTTCAATGCCTCTACTACTTTTCACACTGTTTTTTTTTTAGGTTCTAGGAATTACACCTTTTTAAGCGATCATCTTTGGTAGATGTTCATTTCCCTCGTCTTTCTTGTAAATCAAGTGCAGTTAGAAAACATTTTTTGTTACTTAAATTAACCAAAAAATATAAAGTGTCCCAGTCTGAATTTACCTAAAGTTCAGCGACTCCTCCTTATCAGAGTAATATTTTCCATCCTTGAAATGGCGAGCTATTTTCCTTCCAACTCCTACCAAGAGGGAAATAAAAGGGCTTGTATGTCTTTCTGGTAAAGACAGTCCAATAATAAAAATTAAAAAAAAAGTAGTAGTTTGTGGAATCAGGCACTGCTTCACTCCCACTGAATGTGATCTAGAGCGACCCCTTCTATACAGTGCCACATGTCATATCCCTATGGGATTCTCTTGATCAGAGAGGAGAAAACGTCATTAGAAAGAGCAGTGCTGAAACAATGCACTTTTCTTGTTTTAAAAAGCCCTCAAATCTATGTCTGGGCACTTCTGTAACATAAAACCCCACTTTTCCACCTGGGTCAAGTGGACTGTTGGAGGGTGCACCTAGAATTAGTTTTCTCTGAAGTCACGCAGTGCCACACACTCGCCCTTGCGCGCACACACACGCACACACACACGCACACCCCACATGCTGCTACAGTGTCTGTTTCAGTGTCACAGGCTGCATTCTCTGTTTGGAAGTAGCCCCTCTTCTCTTCGTTTCTCGCTGAAGGCTGAAGGCGACTATGTCAGGATATTTGAGATAAATTCATTGAAGCGTTTAGAGTACTGCTCTGGGTTCACGGTGGAGATCTCCGCCCCAGCCTGCAAGGCAGAGAGGAGAGAGAAGTCACAACACACTCCTCGCAGGGCAGACCCTGCAGCACTGCAAAGGGGGGAGGGGGGAGGACGGCAGGGAGCGACCATGTCAGCATAGCCTGGCTCTGCCGGGAAAGACCCATAACAACTTGTGAGTTCTAGGGAAAAAACAACATCCCGAGAGGTCTAGAGAGATGCCCAAGGAAATCGATTTTAGCTCCAGCTGGACCTTCTGCAGACCACTGAGACAAAGCACTGGATTTGATCCCTCATGGTTTAGAGGAGATTTGGAAGGAGCATGAAAAACTCCACGTCCCGCTTGCTAACCTGGACCCTTTTCAAGTCCTTTTGGGAAGTTCAGGATTGCTGTCAGGGAACAGGACTGGCCCCAGGAAAGGGACAGGGTCGGGGTGTCTCCCTGCAGCCAGTCCATTCCTGCTCTGTGAGGCTGTTGGTGCCACAGCAGGGAAATGGAGCACCTCCCAAACTGGGACATAAATTCAAGTCCAAGACAGTCTGAGGAGACTGTAAGTGAGGGAAGAGCTGCTCCTGGGCATGGGATCACTGGAGAATTTCCATACTGGTAGAAAAATCAGTGTCAGGAGACATCACACATATGCATGCAGGCAAAGCAGAAGCCCCAAAGCCCATCCTCCCTGCGGGTGGCACGCTGCTTACCCCGTGTTTCACTGTTTTGGCAGCATGTGCAGCTTTCTTCTTCGCATCATATGGCGTAAGAATGTCTATAATGGCCATGAAGTACACTTCCTTCCTGGGGGCACCTAGCAAGGCAAGAGAGTCGCTAGCACACCCTGAGCTGTGAGCAAAGCCCAGCTGCACCCCCCTCCTCAAGAAATATACGGCAGGCCTGTTTTGATGCAACTAGCAGAGAAAGCGAGGCAGCTGGAGGCTGCAGGAGGCTGCAGGAGGGCAGAGAAGGATTGGAAACAGCACACCAGAGGCCCAGGTGCCCTCCGAGCACGCCACTACTCTCCAAACATCACCTCTAGCATTCCAGCTCACACCATCCACAGCAAGGGACTGCGGAGCGAAGCGGGGACACTTGGCGGGGTCTCTCTCTCTCTCTGCAGACAGTTCTCCCACTCCATTTAGCCCAGCCAGACCACGGGACACCTCCTCTGCCCTTCTTCGGGGCAACATTCCGTGATACTCACTTTCGTGGCTTTTCATGGCGTAGACGTCGACAGAAGGATCAAACTCTCCAGGCCCAAAGAAGCGAGGGTAGTTGAGGAGGTTGCCCGGGCTGTCAGGGGGTGTGCCATAGGAGGAAATGGGGTTGCCTCCGAGACCATCGTTCTCACACTCCTCATCCTCTGCCCGATCCTCCACTTCCATCTCTTCCTGCTCTGCTCGGTCAACGTCGTGGATCCCAACCAGCAAGCTGTAGTCCATAATCTTCAGCTGGGCTAAAAACTGGGAGAAAGCGATGAGTGAGAACAGTAGCATCCAGGTGGGATCAGAAATCCTCACTCCCACCCTGCCAGCGTCTCCCTAAGAAAGGGCTGAAGTGAGAGCTAAACCCTTATTAGACTTCAGAGAATCGACACATAGGCTCACATGCCCACTGCCAACGGCACAACCCTGACTATTTTTCTTTGACTGATCCAGGAATGACTTGCTTTTCAGTCCCTGCTGCACCCCCTGTGACAGAAGCCACAGCGAGGATCCAGTCATGGGAGACAAGAGTAAAAGCTGCCCCCCAGGAAACTCTACCTCCACGTCCCGCTTCAGCTTCTCAAGGAAGTTCTTTTTACTCTCTTCTCCAACGTGCAGCTTCTGACCCTCATTCAAGAAGTCGTTGTCCTTGAATGTTGGTAGATCCTTGGCCTGCAACAAAAACCCTGTGTCAAACTGTCCAACCCCCCCTGCTTCTTCGGGGAGGGCTGTACCCGGATCCATCAGCAATTGGTGATTGCACAGAGACTCTTGTCAAGTGTGGGGCTGCATCAGGACCGTGAGTGAAGTGGCTCAGCCTGTCCACCAAGTCTGAAAACAGCATCAGGCAGAGCACAGTATCTGCCAGTGGATCCACGTGCTGAGCTGCACCTACGGGGAAACTGAAGGGAGACACAGAGACCAACTCAACTTTAAAGCCTGTGGGGAAGACATGCTGCAGGCTGAAAGCTTTGACAGTTGGGCTCCAGCCAGAGACAGTCCAACCAGCTCCCAAAATAGAAAAGAAATTCATTTTGTTGGCTTCTGACTTGGGGGGAGCAAGGGAGGGAAGAGGTGAAGGCTTGAAAAAAAAAAAAAAATGCTTCCCTCCCTAAAGACTCGAGGAAAAAATTAAAACCACTGCTTTTTGAGGAATCTGCTTGCAGCAGCCCCTAAGAACTCCTCCGGAATATGGAAGAACATACAACCCCTTTGTGCAACTGGGAATTAAATTATTTTGTTCTTAGAATGACATACGAGCATGCGGTAGCTTTATATAGCTCTAATATGAATGGTCTGAGACAAACTGCATAAGCAGAAAAAGCTAGAGAATAAACAGCCAGCAAGCCAGAGACACTTGGGCACGACGAAGCCGTGCCTTGACGCCAGAGCATTCCGTGTAAATGGAAGTTCCTTGGCTCATGCCAGAGATCTAATTTTAGGGAAGGCTGCAGTAGACTTACTCCGCAGTCCCAAACCTGAAAATCCCACGGGCAAAACATGTAGTACCATCAGTTACTGCTGTGATTTCAACAGGGCTTTTCATGGCAGCGTCACAGCCAGAGTTTTGCAGGGGCAGGGTTCTCAGTCGCAAGTTCCACTAACGGCACCAGGAACCAAACTGAACACGCTGAGATATACCAAGAAACTGAGAGGACCTGGTCTGGTTTATCAAAGCACCTGATGTGAAAGCTAACTGCTGATCTGACTCAGTTTGGTACTCAGGGAGTGCTATGGAGAAATCCTTCCATAAAGACATCATGGCACTAACGAGGGGTTTGGTGCTTGTGGGATTGTCCCCCAGAAGCTCCCCCCACTCCTGGCAGTGTCAACGTAACAGAGCAGGAAGACCAGGCACAGCCTGAAAGGTGGGACAGAAACAGGTTATCACTCAGGGCCCAATTAATATCCCCTGCTCAATACCCCTTGGAAAAGGGAAGTCAGTTGGATCCCATCTGCTTCCAACCACCAGGAGGAAGGAAAGGCTGGCCAGGGATGGTCCATACCTTCTCTTTATCGCTTGCTTCCCTGGATACTGTTGAGCCCTGATAAAAGAATAAAGAAAAAAGCATTGCTGCATGATGTGTCATATTCCCAAAGAATTCACTGACACCATTTAATTCTTCTATACAGAAAAATAATCAAAGTATTTTTTAAATCAGTGCTCAACCCTTTTTTCATGCTTGGGATAGACTTAGAGACTCCTGGTGTAGTGTAGGCCACTTGGGATGGGGGAATGGGAAAGCATTTGAGCCTCAAGAGAAGCTCTACCCAGAGCCCCCAAAACCTGATGCCCTGAACAAAACCCAAAACTCCAGGACCCTGTCAAGTAGGTGCTAAAAAGTCCAACGCCCACCCTTCTGGAAAAGGAGCTCTTGGCTCCATGACTGCCCTCCAAACCCTCACCTTCAGGTCGTATTTCCGATGCACAGTCAGCCTGTGACTAAATACGTTTCTGGTAACCACCATGTAGGTTTCCACTCCGTCCACCGTGAGCCGATACATGCCAAGGAACTGGGGCAGGAGGGTGTTCCCGTGACACTCCACTATGAACTGGAGGAGAGCGGGGAAAGGAAGGGCAGAGAAAGACGGTACTGTCACACAAAACTGCTCTCTGACAGAACACAAGCTCAGCAAGAAGTTGATAGCGAAGCCTCCAGTTCCGGCCACCTGACACCGATGTGAAAGGAAAGGAGGCTTGCAGATGGCTTCTAGGGTCTCAAAAAAAGCAAGTTAGGGCGTCGTAAGAATCCTCCAGCCCTGAGCAAAGACAGAGCATCCCATTGTGTGCGTGTCCAGCCTGCTGTAAAAGGCCAAGCACGCACGTCCTCGCTCAGTCTCAGCAGGGCGAGTGTTGTTGGCGCTAGCTAACTTCACTTCTTGTGGTTACCTGAGTGATCTGAAAGTAAAGAGCAGATGGACTGGCAGATAACGTGGAGCAGGGTAGAATGTTACCAGCTGTCCCACTCTGCCCCCCTTTCCCTGCTGCGTGTAACTGTCTCCTCCCTGGTCCCTCTGGAAAGTCTAACTCAAAGGACTGAATTAGGAGCGTGTTTACAGATCTCAGGTACCAGCGATCCATAATTCATTGATGGAAGGAACAGGGTGAGCTGTGAAGGAGCTCAGCACCGTGAAGAAGCAGGCAGCTGTGCCATAATTGGCTCTCAGATGCTAAGGAACGCTGTTTTCTTCAGAAAAAGTTATTTGCAAGTTCTGCTAGGTTGCACTGTGAATCCAAGCTCCGGTTCCCCAGCAAATCACAAGATGCTCCCCAGGATGTTTGCCACCCCCCCTCCCCGGGTTCCAGACTCACCATACCTGATGGTACTTCTTTAAGATGTTGTGCATCTCTGCTACATCCTCGCTCGACACTGCCTTAATGACAAACCTCCTGTCGTAGGTGGTGAGGAACCGGGCACCACATCGGCCCTGGCTGTCGCTGTTCACTGGGGCGCTTCACGTCACCGAGTTCTGAGGGAACCAGAACAAAAAAGTGGGGAGGAGAGACAGAAGCTGCCACCTCCTTGGACAAGAAAGAAAAGCGGTCCTAGAAAGCGTGGGTGACCAGGGCCAGCTCCACAATCTGGCTCGGGAACAACAGGCATCCCAGGGACTCTGTGGTCCACCTTGGGACCTGTGACAATGTCCTGGCCAAGCTTCAGAGCACGCTTGCAAACACACTCCGCTCGTGACTGTTAATAAGCAAGCATCCTTGAGTGTTCAGCACTGCTGAGGTTAACCCAATTGTTTAGCAGTTCAGACATGGAGTTTAGAGCTTTCATCTGGGACTTTTATTTGCTCACATGTTCTATTCCAACACCTCGCATGCATTTTAAAATATTTTTTTACTAAGGGGTTTTTAAAGAGGCGATATTCACAGGCCAAGACTTCTTAGCCTTTCCTCCTGGAAATTTAAGAACTGCCAGGGTATTTCCAGAATAAGATGAATGAAATGGCCTGCCGCCTTTTCATCAAAAAGCAGCCTGAACTGGCAAAAGTCTTTGTTTGGGAATTCTTTACAGGTCATCCTGAAACTCTCAGCCTCTGCTATTCTTACAACTGGACGAAAAAGATTGTGAGTATAAATAGCTTGGTTGTTCTTCTGACAACCAGCAGCATCTGTCTTTATACCCCTGTCTCTACCCTTAGCAACGAAACATTGCACTTCTTTGCATATTTGCAGCACAACTGGAAAATCCCATGCAAACTACCGAGCAAGTATCTACCACAAGTTCCCTGAGCCACAGCATGAGCTCTTTGTTCTGACACCTCTCCCCAGGTAGGGGCACTTGCTGTGAGCCTCATCCCACCGTCAGAGCCACCGCTCTCCACACCTTCCAGACAAAGCCAAGCAGGTCACCAGTCTCCTGTTTGTTTCCTCCATCACTTCTCAGCAACTGGCCTCCAACTCCACCAGCCCAGCCACCAGCCTTTGTTCAGGAGCCATTTTGTCAACCGACAGCGTAAGCTCTCACCAGCATTCCCTGGCCACTGGTGCAAGCAGATGGGGCGAGCTGAGAATTGCGCTCTGAAACGCAGTGGTACTGACACCTGGAGAGTGGTCTTTAGCTCAAGGTAGATGTACCTTGCAGGATCTCAGGGCTGGACAGTGCGTCTGATGATGCATTTTTTTAGCTGCTCGATACACGGGTCTCTCCTCCCCTCAGCTCGCTGAAGAGCAGGCAGCAGAGGGAGCCTGCTCTTCTGCAGACGCAGACATGCAGGCAAGCAGAGCCTGCTGCGAAAGAGGGATTTACCATGTCAGGCTGCAAGTGAGCCGAGAGGCTTCCTTTCAGAATGAAGCATTTAAAGCTTTTAAAACTTTAATGAAGCAGGGGAAAAACTCTACTCCTGCCAACGGCTTTAGAAACCGTCAGGAAAATAAAGGCAAACAAAAAAAACCCAACCAAACCCTCTTGTTCTTGCTGACATTTGCAAACGAGTCTGTGCTACACAGTTTAATCACTCCTCACCTCAAAACCACAGAGCTTTTCTTCTAGAGAAGATGGGAAGCAGAAATTGTGACCACATATGGACATAACTAAATTCACAGCCCTTAGGTTTACTTCGTTCCCTTCCTGTCACTCCCACCTCTTCCACAGTTCGGGTGTTATATTTAGCATTCTGGCTCAACTCCCACTCAAGCCATCACATTTTACCCACCTGAATTTAGCTCAATGGACGTTTTCTGCTTTCTGTTCTAGCTGGACACTTTTTTAGTGTTTTTTAAAGAGCCAAACTGCTCTACCCCAGAGATGGGAGAAGTAATCCTTTGGAACAACAGGTAAAGTGTAAATGGTAAACCAGGTACTGAGAAGCAACGAGATTGTGGATGCTTCTACGTAAGTTACTTCACATCGTTCTTATAATTTCTTAAAAGAAACTGAGAAACAATTTTCTAAAAGATACTGTAGCGGATGGACTGGGAGACAAAAATAATTAGGAGCTAATGACTCCACTGCATGCAGGTATGGAGGAAGCCAGCACACAAATTCATTCCCTGGTACAGGCAGCCCCGGGGGCAGGGTGCTCCTGGCCAAGCTGTCTCCTCAAGAGCCACAAACAGCCTGGCATGAGCTACTGTCAACAGACCAGGAGGGAACGGTACTGCTCCTCCTGGCAAAACGCCGCCGCTGCCTGGAGAACGGGCCTGACAGTAGGAGGGAAAAACCGAAATTAATGATCTAACAGGCCTGTGGCTCAAGGAAAGCATGGACTGAGCAGCCGTGTCCTGAAAAAAAAAAAAAGAGATCTTCCATCACAAGCAGGAGAGATGTGCGTGTGCAGCTGATGGCTCACAGGTAATTACAAGGCACTGAGCACACACGGGCACAAAGAACACCACCTGCCTCCTAACCTGGGCTCAGCTCGCTCTCTGTCAGCAGATGGGCAGTCACCCAGACCAGGGCTGCGACAGGCAGCAGCCAGCATTTACTATTCCTCCTGGGGATGGCCGGGGCCCCTTGCAGAAGAAAAGTAAAGACAACTGTCAGTTCTGCTTGAAAAAAATGTCTCACTTCGAGCAAAGTCCCTCAGAGTGCTCAGCGCACCTGAGAAGAGGCAGGAGTGGATGGACCTGGCAGTCAGGAGATAGGCAACTGAAACACAGTTACACAAAGAAGCAAAAAGTCCCAAACACCGACCCCGGTATCCTCAGGGGTCACTCCTTCTCCTAGCAGGGCCAGCATGCTCCCCCCTCGGTCTGGGAACAAGAGGCAGAGGATGGGATGCAGGTGCTACACATCTGCTCCTTGTCCCACACCACATGACACCAGAAACTGGATCAAGTAGATCCAGTGTCTCACCAGTGCAATGAGCCATGCAGCTGGAGTAAGAAAACAGATCTCTTCATTATATTAACCTTGAAACAGGGTGAGATCAGGCAATAATCCAGATATAATCAGGGAGAATTTTGACACGCTTGGGGAGGGAGTATACACAGATGTATGTGGACATGGGCACACACAAATGCAATACCAGAAGGGAGCAGTTTGGTGGGATCGGCAGGAACAGCTCTGCTCCCATCTCCTCTCCCCACAACATGGGCAGCGGGGAGCATGGCTGGGCTCACACGTGAAGCGAAGAAGGGAGAGAGAGGAAGAAGCTTGCACCACTCACCCGCCGCTCCAGCGCTACCGTGCCTCTCTGGGTAGTATCTCTCTAGTGAGTATTTTAGTTGAAGCCCTCGACCCGTCAGCGCTGGCCCATCGCCAGCCTTTATCAACTGCAGCGGAGTGCCAAAGATACTAGGTTTAATTACCTAACACTTGGCCTGCCAAAGGCCACGCAGCTATCAAAGCCACCCTCTTTTTTTTCTGCACTGGCTTCCCCTCGTGCTTAGAGGTCTCTAAGCAGCCTGCTACTACACATCTCCTGCGTGCATAGGAGTAAGAGCTGTGTGTGGAAGGGTGGTCCTGCTGCAGCAGCAGCAAGAGTTGCGACATCTCTCTCTCTCACCAGATTTAAGCCCAGCAGCACTAATACAAGAAAATGTCTCTCCTCTCCAAGGCAAGTCTGAAACTCTGGCCTTAGGGAACACGTCCCAAAGCAGCAGCCAGCTTGATAAACCCAATCCAACAGCACCAATGCTTGGTGCAAACACTTGGTTAAAGCTGCACCTGAATCTGTAAAAACACAACAGACTCATTTTCCTTGCAGATGTTCTGCACTAGATCATTGTTATCCTCCAGCTCCTGCCTGTCTGCAACCATCTGCTGCCTTTTATTTTATGCCTAGACTGTAAGCTCTCTGGAGCAGGAACTATCTTCTCATTCTGCAATTGCCCAGTGCTTGGCACAGCAAGATCTACTCCATTGCTGTGGGCCCTGAGGGTTATGGTAAAACCATTCAAGCCACGACTACAAATCCATAAAAACTGACCACACAAGAATGTTGGTATCATAGTTTCTCTGCCAGCTTGGTTATTCTGTCCTGGGGAAAGGCGTTAGGAGGACAGGGAGAGAAAAGACGGTACCTGGTAGTCTTGATCGTCAATCCCAAATCTTTCTCGGAGGTTTCGGAACACCAGTGGACAATACTCCTTAAATTTAAAGCGACTTGGCAAGTTTTCCCTAGGGCAAAGCAGAAAAGGTCATTCTTGTGCAATGATCCACTTGTGAAATCAAACTCAGTTCTTCTCCCACTTCACCAATAACGCTCCAGGATATACAAGACCCCTCCTGCCTGCAAGGGCCCTATTCTGCAAGCATTTACCCCCAGTGGGGTTGCTTGTTTCTCTCAATGCCTACAAGAGTCACCTGTTCATAGAAATGCTTGCAGGATCCAGCTTTTGACTAACAGGCTCTCTGGATAAGGATGTCTGTCTTGCAGAACAATCTCCTCTGTCACAAGCACAGATCTGACAGAATAATTTCTCTCTTTCCTCCTCCTTTGTTGCTTTGTTCTGTTCAGTAACACAGCTGCCCCCTGCAACACACTGTTACTGTTTTAAGATGAAAAGCTGGAGAAGGGGGGGGGGGGGGGTGGTGGTGTTGCCTTTCATTTTCTTTTTCCCTTGGAGATCCCCCGTATGTTTCCTGACCAGCTTTGCTCGGCTACGCCAACTCTGTATTCGCCTCTGCGGGGGCTGCCGCGGGCTGCTGCTCCCCGCCGGGCCGGGTGGGGGCACGGGGGGCTCCCGGGCTGGGGGCACCGCTCGGTGGGTCCCGCCACTTGGGCCACCGCACGGCCCGGCGGGGCGGACATAAACACCCCCGGTCCCCCCCGGGGGAGGGCTCCTCACCCCCGGTCCCCCCCGGGGGAGGGCTCCTCACGG
>JAVJGJ010000042.1:4343915-4354149 GCA_035590215.1 Microhierax caerulescens | reverse complement strand
GAGAAGGGGGGGGGGGGGGGAGGGGGGCTCTGATTTCAGATCAGATCAGATCACTCGTGCGTCAAAATAAAGGTCAACACACGACAAACCATCTCGCCCAGAACGCAAAGGAGAGAGGGTGAATCAGCTCCAGTCTGGCATGTTCCAGACCCACGCGTTACAGAGCGAGCTTTGCTGCCAGGCCTCCGCAGAGCACAGCACAGTGGACAACAGACAACGGTCCCCGTCGCTGAGGGATGCTGCATCTACTCCCTACCACAGCTCTTATCCCACCCAGTGGGAAGAAGCAGAGAGGATGGTCCCACTTGGACTCAGTGGGAGATTTTGTCAACTCATTCTCAATGAGAATCCTTTGCACCAATACGTGGGAAACTAAAACCTATGTAGGAGAAGGGGGAAGAGCAGATACTGCAAATTGTAAGTGCCAGAGAAGACAAACTTTTGAATCACACTCCCACTCTCAAAAAGCTGATCCCTGTGAAACTTAGTGAAAACGAAGCATTAATCAGGGAGCACCGCAGACCTGCACACACGCAGAGACAGGGTGGAGAACACAGCTCTGAGCATCAGTCACAACCGTGGCTTTAAACCAGCTTCCAAAAATTGATCTTTTGGGAAAAGAGGGTAACTCCATAAAAACCCCACGGGCCAGGGGTATAATGCAGCTTCAGAGCTGCCTCCTGTGAACAGGCAAAGGGACAAGGAACCTGGCAGGTCATGGAGAGCAAGCTCCTGCCCTCTCCTCCATGGTTCGGGGATTTGGGTTCTGCTGGTCAGGACAGGACAGGACACCCAGGCAGGGCACAGCAGGAGTCAGGTCAAGACACAGTCCTGCATCAATTCTGTACATAACCAAGATGTGCAGCAAACTCTGGCCCTAGGGCTTTGGACAAGTTTAACTTTGTGAACTTTAAAATATTGTCATCTACCCAGCCCAGCGGGTATCTGTGTGTAACTAGCTTTGTAGTAGTGCCACTTCTGAGCCTGGCCTTACCAGACTTCTCATCACTCAAAGGATATAAACCAAAGCACAAGACAGCGAGCGTCTCACGGACAGACTGACTCCCCACCGTGTCCTGTTGAGTGGTCTGGGCAGGGCACAGACTCGGGGCATGAGTCCAACCATACCAGATCCTCTCGGCATTACAACAGGGAACAGCCCAAAAGTCCTTCCCCACGCCAGTTTCCCCCCCAGCAAAAAGCTCAGAGACAGATCTCTCTCTACAGAGACAAACAACTTGGGAAGCAACTACTTACTTGTTGAATAGATGATTGTCCACCTTAATCTTACTGTAGGCTTTAAAATCGTCGGGCATTAACATGACAGGGACGGGCACGTTGCTGAGTTCGTTGATCTAAAAGAGAAAGGAAACAGAGACTCAAACCCCACGCGCCACTGCCCTGCAGTTACCGTCAATGGACTTGGAGGATGCCAAATACCCCAGCAGCTGTTTTTGAAGCAATATAACCCATCAGACTTCCAGAGCAACTTGTGCTGAAGCAACCTGGAGAACGCTGTGGTTACAAGCCACAGAAGTATCTCGTTCAGTCATGTGGTGAGTACTCCTTGAGCCAGCCTCGGCTCTTTCATCTGCTCACCTTCCACTGATCCTCCAAGATACAGCTTAGAATTGAGACAAACCTAAGACTGAGAAATAGCAGATGTTACGTTTTAAGGAAATCACTTTTGCCTTTATTTAAGAAATGGTGCATCAGCCAATTTCTTAACTAGTTGTCGCTGCTACAAATCACGGATGACCAAAGACTTCAACGTGGCCAGCCAGAACAGACTTTGGGTAGCTTTGGTGCAGCACAGCACAGCTCCCTTGTGGATGCTGTTTGATGCTCGCTGTCTCTTGTTGCTCTTATCCCACCTTCTCTAAAGGGATGAGTCACCCCACTAGATTGTTTTTGCTCCTTAGTCATGTGTGGCAGCCACAGGAATACAGGGAAGCAGAAGAATGAACGTTCAGCTACTATTGAACAGACAGGCTCATGCTACAGCACCCAGCAGAAAAAAAAAAAAAAAGTTAAAAAAACCCCAGCTCTGGACTGTATCTGGCTACCCAGCTCCAGACAAGCCCACACACCGACAAGGCTGTGCCAGCATTCAAGAGCAGGTCAAGAGGCAACATGTTTCTGAGCTGCCTTTTCCGAGGACGGTCCCAGTGTCATTCATTCACACAGACTTCACTGGAATCACACGGTAAGTCCCATCATATTGAACTGCTATTAACACGCTGGATTGAGGAAGCAATTTCATTACAACTCCATTCCCACAATTACCGTGCCAAGCAGGTAATGCTGGAGAGAAGCAGACAACGCTGGCAACAGCGGGGTTTGGCTAGGGAGTCAGGCCTGGGGTCTGTTCCCAACACCAAAATCTTAGGCAGGTCAAGTGACTTCCAGCACACTTGGAAAGCACTGCTGACTGGGAGCAGGGTCCGAGCCATCAGCCTAAGGAAATGGACTCCAGCTCTGAGATTCCTTGCGTGTAACAGGACACACAGTCCTGGCCAAATAGCTGCTGCCACATCTCCGAGAAGGAGGCAGAGATGACAGGAGGCATGAGGGAGCCATTCTGCAGCAGGACGTGTGGCACAGTTCAGCTCTGCAATGACCATGGAGGTCCTAGCTCTGGAGACGTGCAGCGAGCTGCCTAATTATATGAGCAAGCCTTTGATGAGGTAGGTATTTCTCACATCCTTTCTCCATCATTACCAATGAAAAAACAGATCAGATTTAACAAATGTCAGACTGGCAAGAGAGACACATACACGCTGCAAAGAGAAAGCGATGCCTATTTTCAGAGACAGCCATCCCACACAACAGATAAGTGGAAAATAAACCGGCCACCGCTCCGTTAAGAGGGGAGATGGTGCTCTTTAAAGCCCTGCCCTGTATTTACTTTATAGCAGCACCAAGGAGCATTAAGCACTCTGGGATGTATGGAGAACGCTGTGCAGATGAATGAATAAATAATGTCCTACGCCTCCCATCATTTGTAATCACAATGGAGCAGATACCCCGGGCTCAAGGCTCGATCCTGCCCGGAGCCGCTCCTCGAGCCGCAGCCAGAAGAGAGGAAAGGCAAAAGGACGGCAGGCGAGGAAGGGATCTCCCAGATCCTGGTACCCCGTGCAGGCGAGGAAGGGATCTCCCAGATCCTGGTACCCCGTGCAGGCGAGGAAGGGATCTCCCAGATCCTGGTACCCTGTGCAGGTGAGGAAGGGATCTCCCAGATCCTGGTGCCCCGTACCAGGTACCAGAGAGCCCCATGCAGTGATTTCCCCTCAGGGTGCAGGAGGGAAGAGAAAACAGCTAATTCCGTATCAAGAAAGAGGCGCTGCCTCGAGCCACTAATTATTGCTGTCTAACAGGAGGGGAAGCCCGACAGCACAGCTCCTTAGACACGCCTGTTCTCAGCCCTCTTCTCGGCAGTGGGTAAGGCACAAACAAGCTATTATCAGCTTGTTCCAGAGCGGAGGAAGGGTGCTGACGGCTGAGAGGGAACAGCGATGTGGAGATTGTCTCCTCCCTGCCAGAAATTCAGACACAAATGTTAGCAAAGTGAGATGTCAAGCCGTCTCTGGATGTCCTCGTTTCTGCCAAAGCAGAAACCTCAAAGCAAATGTTGTACCTGTTGCAACTCTCCTGACTGGCAGAAATGGTGCACAAGGATACCTCGTCTCATTTAAAAGATGCCCTGACTCTTCCCAAGACACAACAGCCTGACAACAGCCAAAAAAATCTCCCCTGCCGAAGCAGCTGCGTAAAGCAGAGCTTTCTGGATGCTTCGGGATTCCGGCTCTAGAGGAGACGGGGAGAAGGAAGGGGTTCATGCTGGGGGCTGCTGAAGAGCTGAACTGGCCATTTCTAGCCCCAGCACTGCCAGCCTGCCCTCCACTGCACAAAGCAGCTCTTGGTCTGATGGCCACTAGGTCTCCGCTCCTGACACCAGTCTGAAAGCAAATGTGGTTTTGATTAGGTTTTTTTTTGTTGTTGTTGTCGGGGGTTGTTTTTTTCCCCATCTGTTTGTTTTTCAAGCAACAGGGACGTGCATTGTGTGCTCCTACAGCAACTCCTGTGCTTGACGCTCTCCTCAGGATGCCAAAGGGAGAGGAATGAAAAGCCCCCAAACTTAGAAAAGGGATATCCCAAACCCTCCCTTCTCCGAGTGCAATCCTCAGCATCCAGTTCCCCTTCCTGAGGCTTATCGGGCCAGCTCCTGCAGTGCCAAGGGAAAGATGAGGAGACCTTGCCCAAATGAAAGCACCGCTCTACAGGGATCCTCTCCTGTGCTTATCATGGTGGAATCTGAGCAGCCTCCGAGAGCAACGTGACTAACGCCTGGCACATGTTTGCTCTCTCGCCTTCTCCCCAGGGAGAGGCGTGTAGCAGGAGATATATATATAGCAGAGTGTGTGTGTGTCTCTGTATTTATGCTACAGAAGGCAAGGTCGCAGCAAGGTGCATAGGGATGAGGTGCCCAGAAGCCCCTGGCTCTCGGGGAGCCCATTCCCACAAAAAGATGTCACCCAGCTGTAGAAAGCTGGCCCGTACCAGGACCTTTGGAGATGCCTGGGGCTGGCCACAGGGACTTGGTGCTTTGCTGGGGAAGAGGCAGCTGCAGGGAGCAGAGATGCAGCAGCAGCCAGCACCGCGGTCACACACCTCGGCCCCCCAGCACGGGGGTCACGGGCTATTCTGAGAAGCACAACTGCGCAGGGAGGTCCGTGCTGCACAGCAGCCTGCGCCTGGGGTATTTCCATACCTCCACCACAACGGTCCCTGAAGTGGAAAAAGTTAAGAGTGGCTAATTTAGAGTGCAAGCTCTTCAGACCAGGGATCTGTCTCCAGACCCAGCATGATGCTGCTTTTCTGTAAGGCATCCAGCTTTTTAGACCTAATCTGCCTTTGAATCCTCTTGGAAATAAGCCCCTGGTTTTGCACAGTCCTCTTACGCCAGTTTTCTATTCCCCCACTGGGTAGAAAGCACACACAACCTGACAGGGACCAGTCCGGGCTGAAAGCACCATTAAGAAGTGCATTTTGCCACTGCCACCTGCATCTTGCAGAAAGACACAAGACACTAGCCCTGCCTCTCCCCAGGTCAGAGCCAGCGTGAATGGCACATGCCCGTCAGCCTCACAAAAGGCTCAGCCACGCACCAGGCTCAGGGGCTCTCAGTGGAGCTCAGAGGATTTAAAACCAAGGCACATTTTAGACAAACCAATTGACTTCACAAGGCAACAGCAAGGGCCCTAAGAAAGGGATGCTTCACATTTCTCCGCCGGTTTCACCATATTCTGAGAACAAAGGAGCAATTTCCCAAGCAAGGCAAGCAGCCCGGTGT
This sequence comes from Microhierax caerulescens, assembly GCA_035590215.1. NCBI lineage: Eukaryota > Metazoa > Chordata > Aves > Falconiformes > Falconidae > Microhierax > Microhierax caerulescens. The sequence goes on along the minus strand of JAVJGJ010000042.1, from coordinate 4,348,793 downwards.
GTCTGGAGGTCACCTCAGCAAGGAGAGAGGAAGGGCAGCAGATCACCTGGTGTGTCACACCAGCCACCATCCCAGCCAGAGCCGCAGAGGGCAAGGCAGCCAGATGCCACCGAAGGAGGGACCAGGGCTTGGGGCAACAGCAGTAGGTAAGGGAAGGAAGACCCTCACCTCTCCAAAGCCGCAGCTGCCACCCTCCTCTTCCATTTGCCCAGCACCCAGAGGAGCAGCCAGCTCAGCTCTTGTGTTTCTCCAGCTCGCCAGCCAGCAGCTCCCCCCTTCTCCCCACAGGAGTGGCCAAGCCCTTCATCCTCAGTCAGCAAAATTCATTTTTGCCTACGCTGCTGAGAAGTCTACAGCCACCCCTGGCCTTACAGGGCTGGAAAAATACCACCCCCCCTCTGCCTGCTAAGCTTTTATTTCCTGGTCACTTGAATTCTTGAGCAACACCAGTCAGTACAGTTCTGGGTTTATCTGTGTAGTTGATAATTTGTCTTCCTCACCAAAGCCAATTCCTTTTTCAATAAGAGACACATCAATATTCTGTGTCATTCAGGGACAGCTGTTAGAACGAATGGGCCAGGCATAATTTTGTTTCAAAACCTGACTGTAGCCTCAAAGTGGCAATTACCATTAGTAAATTGATGGGAAAATGCAATTTGTTTACTAACAAGATCCAGATGATGGAGTGTGTGAGTCTACTCTCTAGGATTCTTTACAACAGGAATTTGCTCAGGAAAATAAAAATACTTTGTCCCTCTCAAAGCCTTTCAATCAGGCATCGCAAAGTACTTTGCAAGCATTACTTAAACTTCATAGTACTCTGGGGAAGTAGGCAAAAGAAACACATAGCAAAATCATCTTAACTAGCATGGAGACAAACCCACATCTGCAGCAGAACTTTGCTGCTGCTTAACACAATAGAACACCGGGCAACGGTTTGAGAAAAAAATACCGTTTTCCATGAATTAGAGCATGATTAATCAGTATCCAAGCTAACCAAACCCCCCATGCAATGCTCTCGAAGCATGAATCTTGTAGTCAATAATTTCTATCAGCACTCTGGGGACACCAGCATTCTTTAAGAGGGAAAAAAAATGCATCCCCCAGTGACAAACCCACCTCTTCCCAAACAAAGTACTTTGAAACCTGCTGGGAAGGACTCCCGTGTCCTGACAGAGCTGCAGCACGACGCTGCATCACAGGCAGAGGAATCAGTCAGCACTACCCTGCTGCCCCGCCAGCGCAGGCCCATCACCCATCACATCAGCACGGCCTCAGGACCACTGCAAAGCATCCATCCTCCCGGTCCACTCGCAGGTAGACAGAGCTTCCCTCAGTTCGAACATCAGCTGAGGAATGGAAAGGTTAAATGACCTACCCACGGCCACATGAGTCAGTGGCAGAGCAAGCAACCGAGCCCCATTCTCCTCGCTGAAATACTCACGAAAACCTTTTCTCTCCACTCCCCAAGAAGGAAAAGGGCTCCTGGAATCCCTATTTTAACAGGAGGTCCTGGGAAAAGAAGGTTCAGAGCCACTGGGCTCGATCATTAACATGGGCTATCATCGCCGTCGCCATATGCTGCACTCTCCAGAGGTCAATTAGAGCCACAGCAGACAGCAAGTGTTGGAAAGGACAAATACATGCTGTTTACCCTGTGCCAGTACCAATTTATAGGACTTCAACATTTGATATGTGGCAGATGCTGCTCTGGCTAGAATTAACATGGCAACACCAAAAACAACACTGCAGAGAAGGGAGAAGCGTGCTGCAAATCCCAATTTTGCTATTTCAGTTGAATGCTAAATAGCTGTGTTTTGTGCTGGCTGGCACCACTCCTAAAGGTCCTAGGAGATCGGCTGGTGCTTCAGCCAGTAATCGGAGCCTCTGGAGCGCAGGAGGCTGCCTCGGGCGAGATCCACACAGCCAACAGAAGAGATCTACCCATTTCCACAAAAACGGGATTTGTTTATGCCTACCCTCTGCTCCTGCCAACATACACAGAGCTCCAGGGGTTGTTTCCAGTCGATGAACCGCCACCTAGAGAAGCATCATCATGGTCCATATGAACTCAACTGTTCATTTAACGAGCGGATACAAGAGTCACCTCTCCAACAACCCCCGAACTCACTGGGATCCCAGTGCCTTGTATAATCAGCACCGTACAATCGTTTCTATGGTTTCCAGAGCATCACACAACACTGCTGTGTTCATCTTGCTGTTCAGTGCGAGATGGCTTCTCCCTTCCAGAACCATCACAACTTTTCCTCCACTGCTGGCGAGCTCCCATGCACACGCGTCCAGCCAGGGCGTGGAGAACGTGCATGGAGCAACACGCGCGTAACCAACACCAAGGAGCTGCATCTCCTCTTCCAATGCCATGACAACAGCAGTCGCAAGCAAAGCTTCCCCGGGAACCATCTCCACATTTGCTGAATTTTACAGTGCCTTACAGAAAACTCAGAAATCAAGGGTGAGTCTCTCGAGCCTCTGAGACTCCACTTTTTTCTCCTATCTGCATGAGTTCTCCCCTCCCTTCCATGGTTTTCTAGTTCAAAATTTAGCTGTCAGACTAATACCACCCACGTTTGGCCCTGCTTACACCAGCCACAACCCAATCCCAATTCACGTGGTTTAAATGCTGGCTGGGGACCACCAGGACAGCCAAGACCCAGCTCGCTATTTAAACAGAAATGCTCAGAACTGGTGTTCCAGAAACCAGTATCCTGTTCTTGGTGTGCTAACATCATTGCTCCTGATCCTCTCCAGACCCATCACTGCCTGTATTCACACCAGCTGCTAACAAGCTTGTTTAAACACAAGGCAGGGCCGAACTGTTGCCAGACTCAGTTAATGGACCCAAGGGAATTTCTTCAGTCAACAGAAATGGTGGATTGCATAAAATGGTTGTTTGTTTGATTTGTCCATGAAAAAGTTCATCTCGAATGCAAGTATTTTTGATAGAATCTTCCTGGCACAACCTTGTGGCTGTGCTGATAGCTGTTTTCTCCTCCTAATACTGTAGGGATCCCAAGGCAGGGCTCCACAGATACAGCCAAGAGATTCACCCCTCCTTTTAAAACTGTGGTCCAGGAGCCAAATATTAAACACAACACCCACCCCACGCCGAGATTTCTAATGAAGTTCAAAGGTACCCCTGAAAAGTATTTCTAAACTGTCCAGAACCATCTGCTGGAAGCACGTAAGCAACTCTACTTCCCACATAACCAGGGCACCAACATCATCTCCCAAACACAGACCAGGATGAGCAGCTGCTCACGTGCTGAGTGAACAAAGCCACCGCAGCTCACAGCCTGCTCTGCAGCACAGTCACACCAGCCACCAACCCTTTAGGCGCTCACAAGGCTCACCCAAACGCAGAGCGAGAGGAAAACAGACTCGCAGGAATTTGTTGGGAAACCCTGAATGCGTGTCTAAGGGTGAGGAGGTCACAGCTGAAATTTTCTAAACCCCTTCCCTGCCCCTCCGGATATGGTCCTCCTTTCTGGCAGCAATTTCTTCATAACGTGCATCCGATATAATCTCGTTACTAGCTTAGGGTTCATACAGAACTATCAGCTTCCCTTCTTCCCTTTGCCTAAGTATTTCACAGCCAAGTGCTCCAAAAGTTACATTGTCCTCATCCAGTGCCTAAAAAAGTCGCCAGATTCCTCCTACCCAGACAGCTACAAAAAAAAAAAAAAAAAAAAAGAAAAAAATTGCCACCAAGTAACAACTGTCCCTAGAGAAGCCAAAAATGAAATTCAGAATAATCCCACCAATTTCCATTTCTTCAGGGCTCCTAATAGCACCACTGATCAAAGCCTGATTAAATTCATTATCCTGCTTCCTGGGCAAGGCTCTGAGCAGCAAGCACTTGGAATATCCTTTGACTCGGAAAGACAGCGCTGTGTTGAACTACATTTGGAAGCTTTCACTCCATCATCAGAGAAGCCAGAAATGCAATTCTAATTTATTTTGTTGGTGTGTGCTATTTGTTTCTGCAATATTTAAGGCTAAATCCCTTTCACTCTCTAGGAAGCATCGACTAATCCACTGGAGAAATAGGTGTCTTTGAGCCCTAAAAGCATATTAATTTCAGAAGGGATGAGGTTTCTGAATTCTTTGACCACCTGAATATTCTGTGGTAAAATCAATCCTCCTTTCCAGCACAAGATTTGTGCCTGCCATCACTGATGAGGGAGAAGTTTCCAGAGAAAAAAAAAATAAAGATGGAACCTCCAAAGGAGATGGATTAAAGAGCTGAGCCACCACAGACATTTCCAACGGACCCTCTCCCAGCTCCCTCCCAAGACCTGTACTGACCACTACCCAGAGAAACTGAGGCAGAGTCCAGGAGACACACATGGCCAGAGTTCTGGCAGCTGAATCCTAAAGTCACACCGAGACAAGGTTGGGCAGATGGGGCCAAAAAGACCCTTTTGTATTTTGGGATGGAGATGGGACCGTCCTCATACAGCCAGCTGAGGAGGATTGTCACCACGCATTTGGGACCTCGTGGTCATCACACGTGGGAGTCCCCTTGCTGTAACAGGGCCATAGGGACTGCCCCAGAGAGAGAGCCAGGGGCTGTGACAAGGGGACAGCATCGTGGGTGTCAAATGGGTGTCCTCAGGGTCCCTGGTGCCAGAGAGGGGGTGTGCCAGGGCAGCAGCACCCTACACCAAGGGGACACAAACTGAAAGGGTATCGCTCCCCCTCCCCAGTCTGGGGCGGGGGGCGAGGCATTGGGTGTTGGAAAGGGGGGGGGGGAGACGACAAAATTCGGGTAAAAGTTGAAGAACACTTTAATTTATAAGAAAAAGAACTAAATAATTGATGTATTCATGTTGCCAAAGGTAATTTCTGCTGCTCCCT
>JAVJGJ010000042.1:4297138-4308085 GCA_035590215.1 Microhierax caerulescens | reverse complement strand
TGCGTTTCATCCTATGCCTGGTGCAGGCGGACAGGCTACTCCTGCCCGCTAACACCGGTCCGTGGGGGCTCGAGGAGCCGCCTTAAATCCTTGGGAGTTTTCCACGAAAATTGAACAGAAATGGAAACCTCATTCCAGCTGGGTCTGTGCCGTCTGCGGCTCTTTCTTCCCCTCCCTGGCAGCCGTAGCAGGGCAGAGCCGCTGCGGGCACAGCGTTGCTGTAAATGCAAGCAGTGGGGCTGGTAACTGTCTTGCAGCTCATTTTTATTTCTTTTTTTTTTTTCTTTTTTTTTTTTTTTTTTTTCTCCCAGTGACCGTGGCTTTTCGGTTTTCTCTGAGCTCTCCACGGGGATGAATTTCATTTCCAGCCCTCGCAGCGACTGGGGCTTCCCTCCTCCCTCTATCCGGGGGTTGCTGCTGGGGACTCTGTCTTCTCCCAAGCATTATTAGCATGCCCAGGGCATGGGATGCGGTTGCCACGGCAACGGGATGATTTCCACTGGCGGCACCAGCAGATAGTACGGGAGCTCCTGGGCTGTAAATGCAGCTCTGGCTGGGGCTGCACCCAACTTACAAATTGCATTTGCCCTTTGCAGGAGCCCTGTGGCTTCCCTGCCAGCCTGGGGGCTGCCTGCAGCCCCCCAGCTCAGCGCCCTTCAGGGCATGGGGCTGTTAAAATGGGGCATCTCTATAAAAGCTGCTGCTGAGCAGCAGAAAAATCCTCTGGATGTGCGAAGCCCCCGGGCGGTGGGGCTGGCGCTTGGCTCTCCTCGTGGCACTGGGATGGAGCTCTGGTCCCGTTGCTGTTCCCAGTCTGGGGCTGCTCTGCGGAGCCCGTTGCCTTCCAGTCCGGCTCTGCAAATGGAGAATTAGTGACCGGGGTGGGGGGGCATTGGGGGTCTGAGCGGTTTGTACTTCAAAGGTGGCTTTGTTTTCTCTGCCCTTGGCGTGAGTGAGGCACTGACTTCCAAGAAACTCAGGAAAGGGCTCCAGGATGCGAGCGGCCACTCAGCTAAAACAAGAGACGCTTCTCAGCACTGTCCTCCCGTGCCCCTGTAAGCTGAAGTAGTGCACTTATTGGATTAGCGCTACTGTTAATTAATCCCCAGCTCCCCCAGCAGCCGCCTAATGGCACCTGGGTTTGGCCAAACCCAAATGTCCATCTCCTGCCGATGGTGCCCGCTCCTGGCTGCGCTGCAACGTGCGCTGCCCCTTCGGAAGGGGAAGGATTTGCCCCTGGGAGCAGCTGAGGTGCAGCACCCCTCGAGGGGGGGGCTGTTACATGCAAACCCCCTCGGCCACCGAGGCTTGTCGGCTGCTACGAAGGGGTTTTGTCATCTTTGCAATGACAAAAGGACCCGCTTCCCTCCGTGCTGCCTCCTCAAGGTGCGGATGCATCAACTCAGCGACTCGTACGGGTGAGCAGCCCTCGCAGGAGCAATCTTGGCTCACCAGAGCCCAAGCTGGGCCAGCGTTATTTAGAGGACCCCCTGCCTTGCCAGCCCCCCAGGCGGTTCATCCCTGCCGGCAGCAGACAGCAGCTGGGATGGATTTGGTCCCGAGGTGCCTTATGCTGTTTTGTTGCTTCTAAAGCATCACTCGCCCCTGCGGCAGCGGCGGTAGCCGAGCCTTTGCCAAGGTGCCTGGCAGAGAGCGGGGGGTGTCAGGGTAGCACCCACCCGGACACCCACACTCCAGTGGCACCGGGAGAGCAGGAACCGTGGCCAAAATGCCTTAGATCAACAGCAAACCCATGCCCAGGTCTGGAGGGGGGTGTCCGCCCGCTGCCCGTCGCTGCTGGTGAGCGCAGGACCCGCCTGGGGAATCGGTTTTATCCTTATTGGAGTCTTAACACTGGAATTCCTTGCAGCGGGTGAGGTACTGGCTGTGATGGTGCATCCCAGTGTGAATCTGTGACACACCAGTGCCCGAAGGTGGTGGGGCAGGGAGCCCCGGACTCACAGTATTATATCCCCCCTAATCAGATTAATCTAAACAGAGATTAAGCCGTATCCTTCAAGCAGCCGGTGATCTGTTTGTATAAAACTGATTCTTGTCATTGTTGATCTCATTGCTGGATGTTTTGGGGGGCGGGGGGGGGGCCGTTTAGGCTGACGGTGTGGGTATGGCGGCATCCTCTGCACATTGCCCCCCCCGTGCCGGCGAAGGATGAGGGCTGGCTGGGATCTGGTGGCTGGTCCCCATGGGATGCTCACGGGCTGGCTGCTGCGATGGGCAGAGGATTCCCCATCCCTCGGGGACCCTGGCTCCCAGCTCCCCTAAAGCAGCTGGGATGCTGGTGATGGGACACGGCAGCAGGTGATGTCCAGCAGGACAGGAATCTGGAGCAGGGGGGTAGTGATGCGTTTCATTTTTTTGGGAAGCTGGCTGCGGGGGGGGGGGTCCCATGCCACGCTGTGCGCTGCAGGGCAGGGGAGGGGAGCAGGTGGCGAGCTGCCTGCTGAGTTCTCTTTTTTTTTTTTTTTTTTTTTTTTTTCCCCCTTTCTGCAAACCACATCTGCACTGTTTGGTCTCTGCCTGTGTGTGGGGGGGTTCTCTTTATTTTTTCAGTGAAGCTGAGGCAGCTATTTTTATTCTCGGAGTTTCCTGCATTGCTGCTTGACTGAGGTATGTGCTGCTCTTGCAGGTCTGTGGTTGCCTCTCTGGTGCTGCCCTGCCCCAGCGCTGCTCCAAGGCGCTGCTGGCTTTCTCTTCATTTACCCTCGTCACCGTAATTAGCCTCTCTCAGAGGTGCTAATGCTGATTGTGTAAATAGATAACTGCTAATGCTGGAGGATGCGAGCCAGAAGCCCAGGGGCTGCTTGAAGACCCAGGAAGAGCCATCCCATGTGGCCTGGGAAGGGATGGGAGCAGCTATCCCAGGGGATGAGAGCTTGGTTCAGCCACCAGCTGGACCACTTACACCCTGAAACGGGGGTCAGCGTGGGGCACAAAGCCTTCAGACCCCCAGGAGTGGGTGAGACACACACCCCCCCACCCCCAGGTCATCCTCTGGGAGGACCGCGTAGCCCTGGGTACCTTTTCCAGGAGCTGCCACAGTGGGAAGACGGTCGGATCGCCTGGCTTTGGGAGAGAATTTCTCCAAGTTTTTGAAATTCTCCGGGTGTTTGGAAGTGAAGCCCAGCTGCAGCGTGATGCGCTGCCCAGTGCATCCAGCGGGAGCGGGGGCTGGGGCTGGCTCTCCTCCCAGTCGCTCTCCTGCACTAGGCAGCGACTCCTGGCATCCCACAGTCTGATCCCACCACCCAGTTTGGGAATCCCGCTGGAAGTCTCGGGAAGGAGGAAAGCTCTGCCCCTTTCAGAAGGCGGTTTCCCCCTTCTTGCTCTCTGTCTGCATTAGAAACCCGAAGTGCTGCTCTGGGGTGTCCTCGGTTCGCCATCCCGGGACAGCAGCTGCCGTCTGTTCCGTGTCAGATTTCCTCTCCGGGCTTTTCCTGGGGAGCGTTGTGTGCCGAGGGCTTTGCCTCCGCGGCGGCCGGTGCTGAGCAAGCTGGGAACGTTCCTCTTGCAAACTGTTTCCTCTGCAGCGTGTGGGGACGCGGCCAGGGTGGCTGCCCGGGCCAGATCTGGCCGTGGGCAAGAGCATCTGCTGCGATGCAGGATGGAGCTGGTCCCCCTTGAAGGACCAGGACCTGAGAGTTTAAGCACCATGGTGTCAGGACTGACCCTGTGATGCTGGATGTGACCCTGACTGAAGGACCAGGACCTGAGAGTTTAAGCTCCACAGTGTCAGGACTGACCCTGTGATGCAGGATGTGACCCCGACTGCAGGACCAGGACCTGAGTGGTATAGCACCATAGTGTCAGGACTGACCCTGTGATGCAGGATGGAGCTGATCCCCTTTGAAGGACCAGGACCCAAGTGGTAAAGCACCACGGTGTCAGGACTGACCCTGTGATGCAGGATGAAGCTGATCCCCCTTGAAGGACCAGTGGTAAAGCATCATGGTGTCAGGACTGACCCTGTGATGCAGGATGTGACCCCGACTGCAGGACCAGGACCTGAGCAGTAAAGCTGCTGGCTTGTAGCCAGACCACGCCGGAGGTCTCCTGCCTTACGCTCCCCTTCCAGGCGTATCCTACGGATCCGCCAAGCACCCCGAACTGGCACGGATGAGCAGCGCAGCCCGTGCCCCAAGACGGGCACCGTTACGCCGGCCGGGTTTATGCCAGGGTTGTGATATTCTACAGCACCAAGAAACCATGAAGTGAGGCTTGTGTGGCCGAAACTTCAGTAAAATAAAGCAGTGAAACCTCTGAGCCTTCAAAGTCATTGTAAACCAGCGCGTTAGCAGCGTTTGCGTGGACTAAATTACCCTGAGGAGTGTTTAATGAAACGCTGGAGATGTGTTAAGGTCTGTCCAGAAATCAGAGGAGAAACCTGGAATGGTTTTGTGCCCTGGGGGGAAAAAAAAAAACCAAACCAACCCTCCCCTTCTTTTCTTTTGATAAAACTGAAGTTTAGCTGAAGCCAGTGGATGGAGACTGGGAGGGAACGTGGTGGGGAATGTGTATGGGCTGGGGAAGGTGTCAGGCACCTGCCAGGACCCTCGGTGGGAAATCCCATCCCGTCATCCCAGATGGCTCCAGCCAAACCTACGTGTCACCGTGCCTGCTGCACCTCGCCGTGATGCTCCGGCGTGGGGCACCTGGATCTGCTGGGGGTGCTGGTTGTGGGGTGGGTGGGAGAGGGCGGTGGGCACGCCGTGGCTAACCATCTCCCTTCCCTCCGCAGACACTACCCGAAGCAGTCCTTCACCATGGTGGCAGACACTCCTGAGAACCTGCGCCTAAAGCAGCAGAGCGAGCTTCAGAGCCAGGTGAGCGTGGGGGTCTCCTCACGGGGGGGCCACCGTGCTTCACCCCATCGCCCGACGGCCTCCCGTGCTCTGGTGCTTCCCCACACCCTCGCACGGGTGAGGTTTGGGTGGTGGGTCCCTCCTGTTGGGTCTCACCCATCTCGGCGCCGTCGGGTCCCTTCATCCGTGGCTGCTGGGACCCCCCAGTGCAAGGCAGTCCGCTTCTCCCAGTCCATGCCTTGCACCAGTTTACCTTTTCCCAGCTGACATCCAGCCATGTGATGGGGTGAAACGGCAAACAACTTCATCTGGACAGGCGTCGGCTCTCTAGGCGGGTATTTTGGGTAAACCCAAAGCTTGCAGGGCTTGAAAGCTCCGGCAAGCAGAAATAAACAGATAGAAGGGATAAGGGCTGGCACAGATAAGGATTTCTTTCTCTAGTGGGAAGAGCAGGGCCTCTTTGAGAAGGGTGTTGTCCAGACACGTCCCGTTTTACACCCTGAAGGTGTCCCTGGATCAGCAAAAGTCCCCAGCCTGGATGGGTGGCTGCGGGCTGGGTCCCTGCGCCGATAACTCCGGGTGCTGTGGTGGGAGCTGGTCCCTCGGGTGGCCGAGGAGCCCTCCCTGCTGCCAGAAATAGGAGCGTCAGTTTTGCAGAGAGAAACTGCTGGAAGAGGGTGAGGTTCGCACAGAAAGGGGCAGCTTTGGGGGGTGACCCCCCCCTTGATGGGACTTTGCTGCGAGGCTGTTGGCAAAGCGTCTGAGATGATGCCCTGAACCGTTGTCACCAGCTTTGACGTCGCGGAGCTGCGGGCGGGCGCCGGGGGAAAATGCATCCAGCGGCAATTTTGGCTGGGGTCAGCATCTCTCAGGAGAATGCAGGATGTGGCAACTCTTCTGGGTATTTATTTCATTTCTTTTTTGCTTTGAAAAGGGGCAGAAAGCCTGGCCCGAGCGCTGCCAGCCAGGCGCCCCGGCTCAGCTCGGTGTTGGTCCTGGGCGGAGGGAGGGCAGCTCCGGATCTGCCGGGGCGTTTTGAGGGAAACCCATCATTTTGGGGGATCAGTGCACTCCTGCCACGCTGCGAAGGATTGCGGTGGGCGACCATCCTTTTCCCACTAGCCTGAGAGTGTCAGGAGCTGGGAAGCAGCTTGCCTGGGAGTGCATCCCGCGGCGGCGGGGGGAGAAGCTCAGGACCTCACCTTTGAGCAGAATGAGCCTGTGGTGCGTGTGCGGCTGGCATCGAGTTTTGAAACCTCTGCTTTTGTAAGGTCTCTTCCTCAGAGCGAGTTGCACAAGAGCTCCCTGGCTTGCACAAGCCCAATGTGGCTGGCAGCTCAGCCTGGGGCTGGCCTCGTGGTCCCAAGGGCGGCGAAGGGGACACCATTGCTTTTCCTTGGGAACAATCGAGAGAACATGGTGGTCTGGTGGCTCCGGCGCTGTTTTTACAATTAATTCAGGCTCTTCATTAGTTGTTGCTTATTAGAGACCCAGGGGAGGGCGTGTGCTCTGCTGGTCTGGGCTTTTCTCTAGCTGCTGGGGACTTTCAGCTCCTCGTGGTGTGCGGGGGGGTGGCTGGGGGCAGAGCCAGCTGCCTCACAGGGGACAGGGGGGTCTTATTCTTTCGAGCCTGCACCTCCAAAAGTCGATCGCTACAAGCAAAATGCCATCGGGACCGCTGTCCCTGGGGGAAAACCAGCCATGCCCAGCTCCAGGTGGTCTGGATTTGGGATTGGAGCTGGGATAGCACGGGGCTGCCAGAGCCTTCCGCGCGCTCCTGGTTGCATGTCGGAAAAGGGGTTGGGGTACAGGTAGGGTCATGCAGGCTGCCAGATACCAGCACCCCACCTCTTCAGTGCTGGTTTCCCACCAGGATGAGCTGCAAAAGTAGGACTTCTCTGAGTGAGGGGGAGCAGAGGGTGCTTGGCCACGTTTGGGTGCTGGTCCAGCCCCTGCGGAGGGGTCAGGGGTCGGGGAGGGATGCTGGAGCGGTGGGAGGGAGGTGGCAAAGCTGAGCCAGGTGGGAACTGCCCGGCTGGATCTCCCTGAGGGGCAGGATGGATCCTAAACACACTCCAGATAAGATCTTAATTCCTCTCTGCCTTTGTTCTGCCTACAAAGGGAGTCTCCTATTTTCCTAGCACCAAACATTTGTATTTCTTGAAGCACTCTGGTTTATTGACAATCTTCTCTTACTAATTGCAGGAGCTGAGCAAACCCCAGGGGATGGGAATAGGTCAGTTCAGCCCTTGCAGAACGGGCAGCAGGGTTCGGTCTTGCAAAATGAACTGGATGAGCTGGAGCTGTTGTTGGGTGAGAGGGGAAAGGCTTGTGGAGAAGGGCTGGTCACCTGCGAAGCGCATCCTGGCTAACGAAGCGCATCCTGGCTAACGAAGCGCATCCTGGCTAACGCTGCTGGGACGGGCAGAGCTCGGCACGTGGAACGAATAGGACGGTGATTCCTCCTGGCGTAGGATCGGGGTTATGGGAACAGTCGCATCTTTTGCTTTCAAGCTTGTATTTGGCCAGCCACGGCTGACTTTGGTCCTGCTTGTGAGGCTTCCCGGAGCCTGTGTCCCTCCGGAGAAGCTGTGGCTGGCAGTAGGAGAAGAGAAATCGCTGGTTCCGTGTCCTCCGCAAGGGATTCCGAACCGCTAGAGGGTTGTTCCCGGGTGGTGGGAGTGATGCTCCCCAGCAGTTTTGCCTGGTCCTCCGGAGCCAGGCTCCCGTGGGGCTGGAGAACCCTGAAGAGGCTGATTCTCTTATTTCCTCGCACCGAAAATACGTTGTCCATCCATCCACCCTGGTGTGATGGAAAAAAGCCGGCGGCTCACCGGGGCCGGGACGATGGCGTGCCGAGCCGGAGCGGTTCCATGCCGCTCCCGATCCCTCGGCTATTTGTGTCTGCTGAAAAGGCGGATCCCATTCCGGTCACCGGTAGATCCCGGCTAATGATGTCTTGTGTGGCTAAATGAGTCTCCGAAGTGGCAGCCTCCGCGCCTGCAGCCTTCTCTTAGAGCCCACGCGTGGCAAGAAAATTGCAGGTTCCCCATCCTGGGGCTCCTCTGCCAAACTCTTCCGATGGGTGGGTTTGGGTGCTGCCCTTCCTGCCAGAGGGTGGGGGGTGCCGTGGGGTGGGAGGCAGGTCCCCCTCTGCTGTCCCTCCTGTCACCTCGGGGAGCTGCTGGCGGAGACGTGGGTGCAAGGGGGGGGTTTAATGTGTTTGAGCTGAGACCTGCAAGGGGTTATCATGCTCCGGCTCCCCACGGGTAACACACGGATGCCTGTGTTCTCACTCTCCTTCCTAGCGTGGAAGGAACAATTTCTCCAGGGAAATTAAGTGTGGATCCCATTTTATTACTATTGCTACTGCTACTGCTACTGCTACTGCTACTATTACTGCTACTATTACTGCTACTATTACTGCTACTATTACTGCTACTACTACTGCTACTACTACTATTACTACTACTATTACCATTACCATTACCATTACTACCATTACCATTACCATTACCATTACCATTACTATTACCATTACTATTACCATTACTATTACCATTACCATTACCATTATCATTACCATTATCATTACCATTACCATTATCATTACCATTACTACCATTACCATTACTACCATTACTATTACCATTACTATTACCATTACTATGGGATGAGGTGTGGTTACAGCACAGTCTGCATCACCCTGCTCTGCAACGGGGCGTGTGGATGAGAGGCAGCCGCGAGCCAGAGCGAGGGGGGTGGGTCTGGGGGCTCGGCAGGAGCGCTGCTCCCCACAGCCCCGTGCACAGCACCCAGCCGGTTCCCAGCAGCGCTCACGTGCCCTGGGAAAGCACGGTGGGATGTACCGAACCCCGCGTTTCTGTCCCTCCTCGTCGCCCAGGGTCACCTGCACTCGCCTTTCCGAGGGAGCAAAGGGAGCGGGATGCCGGGAGCGTGGCTGGAGCAAGGATTCGCGCCTCTCTGAGGGCAGCCTGTGCTGGAAGCAGGATTGATCCCTGGGCTGCGGGTCGGCGCTGCCTGCCAGGCTCCTGCCTGCACAACCCGGTGCCTGTGTCAGGGCAGGGAGAAGCTGAAAGGCGCCTTGTCTGGATGCTTTTTCCCTTCTTCCCATCCGCCTCGCTCAGCCCTGGTGGCAGCCACAGCCCAGCAAGACCTGGCCGCTCCTGTGCCAAAGGCTGGAAGCGCCATGGGTCCGGTTAAATGGCAATTCCTGAGCACGGGGAGTGTGTCTGCCCGGTGGCCTCTCTTGCTTCCTCCCATCGCGCTACCCTGATGCTCAGACCGTGCTCTGATTTCTGTGGCCCGCTGTGCTGGGGTGCAGGAACCCCAACTGAGTGGGAGCACCAGCCTTGGGGGTGAGATGTGCCCCCACGGACCAGCATCTTTCCCCACGACTCCAGGATCGGGCCCACCCTGCTGTCGGGCATCCCCATCTGGCAGTTTTTTAGGGCTACCAGTATCCTGAAAGTTAAAGGGGTAAAAAAAAAAACCAACAAAACCAAGGAAGATGGGTGGGATTTAAGAGGATAAAAGCTTGCGATGAGTCTCTGCCTTGGTGGCTCTTTACCTTTCTAGGCTGGATTTCTTACGGCTCAGTGTGTTTGCAGCCAGCACGGGGGTGCCCGTTGCCCCCTCCTCAGGATAAACCCCCTCCTCCTGTGTAGCATCCCCAAGCACAGTGGCGGGGCCAGCATCCCACACCCCAACTGCAGAGCTCTAAAGGAAAAGAGCCTTTCCTGAAAGCAGAGGGGATCAAGGACAAATGCAGCCCCCCCTGCCCCCCTGTCACTGCGGCTGAGCAAAGCGGGGTGGTGGGGCTGAGTCACCCCCTCCTGACCCACACCCCCCCCCGTCTGGGTGTGTGTCATGGGGTTTATGTCACTGCTGTTTGGTTCCTCATGCCTGATGTTTAACACCTTGAGGCTGTGCCTTCCTGACGGGTGATGTTCAAGATGTGCGCTTGACCCCCCAGCTAGCAAAATTTTTTTTTTGTTTTGGGGGGTGGGTGTGTGGTTTGGTTTTTTTTTGGTTTTTTTTCTTCTCACTGCTTCAAGCAAAAGGAGATTTCTGCCTCATAACCGGTCTCTGGTGTTCCTCTGTGCTTTGTCATCTTGGTTGTATTAACTTGGTTGTATTAACATCCTCCCAGGGTGGGCTCTGCAGCCCGGCTCGTTAAGCCTTTGCTTTCTAAAGTCACATTAGAGTTAGAAATCTAACGTGACTCGTAAAGCCACGTACCTAAGGGTTTCTGTGATACCCCAGGGCCGGGATAGAGGGTGCAGGGGCTCTGATGCGCTTCCGAAGCTTGAGTTTCTCCTGGTTTGCAGGTTGGGAAGGGAAAACGTTGTGTTTGCAAGCGGAGCACCGAGCTCTGGGGTATCTGCACCCCTGCCCCGCGCAGCCGGCGGTAAGCCCCCATGTGCTGGTGTCTGACATCCCTCCCTGCTCCAGGCAAAGCCCTCCGAGCTGTGGGCACGGTGGTCCCGCAGCCCCCCAGCTCCAGCTGGGGGGTGGGATGCTCAGAGCTGGCCCGAGCCTGCAGCCTCTCTGCAAAATGGAAACCGCAGCCTTTTCCCCTGGAAATCCCTTGTTTCCTGTGTTGTCCTGGAGCAGAGAAGGGGCAGGACCTGTTTGTGGGGTGCTGGCTGGCTCCAGCACCGGGGGGGGGGCTGACCTGGGCACAGCATGTGGCCCAAGTGCTCCTGCCCACTGTGCCAGGTCCCGCTCCGGAGCCTGGCAAAGCTCTGGCAGAGCCCAGATGGCAGCAGAGGTGCATCTTGGCTTCTCCAGAAAATATTATAAAATATTTGG
Organism: Microhierax caerulescens; assembly: GCA_035590215.1. NCBI lineage: Eukaryota > Metazoa > Chordata > Aves > Falconiformes > Falconidae > Microhierax > Microhierax caerulescens. The sequence goes on along the minus strand of JAVJGJ010000042.1, from coordinate 4,297,430 downwards.
CAGCTTTTCCCTGAAAGGTGTTTCCAGGCCCAGCTGGCCACGCTGGCTGGCTGGGAGGCGGATATGTGAGGTCTGAAGGAGTGTCTCCGGGGGAGTGCGCGTCGGGATGAAATCAGCTTTATCCCACCTCCCCCGCCGAGCTGCTGGATTCTCTCTGCCTCCGAGCTTGAGCTTGGCACGGCAGCCAGCATCCTGCAAGCTCTGCCTCTGCGGGGCCAGCCTGGCTTCCCAACCATCCCTCTGGCAGGCTGCCTGGGATGGGAAGGGTTACGGGGGGGGGGGGGGGGGGGGG
>JAVJGJ010000042.1:4269367-4283163 GCA_035590215.1 Microhierax caerulescens | reverse complement strand
TGTGGTTTTCAGCAGTAGTTTGGGGGGGGGGGGCGGAAAAATGGCCTTGCTTGATCAAAGCAGTTAAATTGCTTTCAGGAAACACCTCTTTCTGCTAAAACTGCATGCGCAATCTACGGAGCGCTTCTGTTGCAGAATGTAAGAGTTAGTAAGAGAGACCTTGGAAAAATGTGGCTGTGCTTCTCTAATTATGTCTGTCTCTTTCTCCTCTGATTCCCAAGAGAAAACAAAATTAAAAGATCAAAATGTTTTTGGTTCTGAACTAAGCTAACATTCTTCAATTTGTGTATGCACATCAAATATGAAAACCATGTCACTTTTATTGTGTATGCAAACATACACAGTGGGAAAAGAATGCAGTTTATGTTCCCAAACGAGAGGCCCCCAGCCTGCTTCCTCGGCGCGTCTTAATGCAGCCTCAGAGGAGCAAAACACACACAACTCCACTGTGAATGCTCGGAGGTCCCCAATGGTTCCATGAGCTCATTCAGCTGGTCTGATATGTGTGTCACTGGCTTCTCCCACTGCCACTCCAGCTCTTACTGGAATGGAAAATTAAAATTTGATTGGGACTGCTTTGCAAATGTTTTTTTTAAAAAAGGAAGAAAAATCCAGCAGGAGTAAAGCAAGAGTCAGTAAAATTCAGAGCATCAAGGGGTGGTGGTGTTTCTCATGGTCAGGTACAGGATTTCTTTATGGAAGTTTGCTTGTGCGTTTATAAGGTGAAACAAATTCAGAAAGCTGGTGTCCTCTTCATCACGATCCCCTACTAGGCCAAAGAAAACAATTTTTAAATTATTACTAACACTGAAGGAGATAAATCTTACTCATTCAGTGTTTTCAGCAGAGGCTGAATCAGCAGCCTCTACTTAGATTTATGAGGCATCAACTACCGCACCTGATGGCAGGACAGCTGTGAAATAACACAGGCGACCCTCTCCAAAATTCCTTCACCAGCTTGTCCAAAGATGGACAAGAACAATTGTGCGTTAAGACAAAAATCTGTCCTAAGTGAGCAGGCTGTTCATCTTTACAGCTTGCCATCGTAATCAGTTTTGAGGTTTTATCAAGGCTGACAAGCTGTGGACAGGGAGCAACTGCAGCTTGTGGAGTTGAACCGGCTGGCGGCTGCTCAGCGCCTGTGTTTAGGCACAGCCCAAAAGGACCTCAGGCCCAGTGCTCTGGCAGGACTAGGAATCCCTTAGACAAGAGAGAACGTTTAAAATAAATGTCTCTCCCAATTTTGACATTTGATTATTTTACGCTACCAAAAAAATATTGTTCCGCCTGGGGAGGGATGGAAGGAGGACAGGCTGCAATGCCATGCTGCCTCACTCGATGCCTCGGTCAGCGCCAGTTCCTGATTAACAAGCTCGTCCCGGCTCGCAGACCCGTGGGCTTACCGGACAGTACTGCCTGTAACATGTCCATGATCATGTGGGCAAAGGCGTTTTCCACGCACTGCAGGAAGTTGTTTCTCTCCCCCGGAGTGCTGAAAACTTTGCAGACCTTCTGCATCATTTTTACTGCCCAGTCCATGCAGTATAGATCCTTCTCGCAGACCTGACGTAGACAGGAAATATTAGAAACAAGCTTTTCATGAGGAGCATAAGGTTATAAAAGGCAAGATTAATTCGTAGAATTAACTATTCCAATGAATGACCGGATCGGTTGGAGCTGTGGCCTGGAAAATCAGTGTTTGTTATGAGGACGTAGAGGTTGTTCTTATTGTTGCGTTTTTAACAGAGACACTTCTTGACTTTTTGCTAGCGGGGCTGCTCAAGGACAGGCCTGCTGGTTGGCAGAGATGTGCGGGACAGGGACCAGGGGGTGGAAGAGTACCGAGCCTCCCGCTGGACTTACTCCTGGCATGTGGGAGTAGGCAGGGAAACTTTTCAAGTCTGAAAAAGCAAATCCCAGAGTAAAGAACAGAAGGGCTGAGCCTGCTCTGTTCAGTAGTACTCACCAAAGCCAGGAAGACCATGAGCCTGGCTAACTCGACGGCTCTCCCGTTCACAGCTTTACTGGCCATGAAAGTGAAGCAAATGCTGTTTCCACTCAGAATTAGAAGCCGAGCATTGTTCTCCATGAGCCACTCCCGGGGAACGACTTTGTAATAAAACAGAATTTTAGTGATCTTTGAACAAAAAGAAAGGAGTGCCATAATAACTGTTCTGGAAGGTGTGAATTTATGAATTATTGGCTTTGATTTGACCCAGAATTTGTGAGGGGATAACCTCTGGAATACAATTGCAGTGATGAACTCATACAAGCAATTCCTACTGGCGATACAGTTAGAGCTCTTCACGACAGCTTATGTGATAGAATCTCACCCAAAAGCAACTTTCAGTGGAGCCATTAACATTGTTCAGTAGAATTTTGGCTTGAGCAAACAGTATGTTTTCAGCTTAGACAGCTTGGACATTTCCTTAATAACGGCTAGACAAGACTTGAATCTTAAAGGCCTGCATAGATTCTTAAAATATTTCACCATGGGGAAAGACAGCCTGAATTTGTAAGCAGTGCTGGGTCTCTCTCATCGCAGCTACTGCCTGGCTTCCAAGGGTAGTGACTTTTCCAGTTACGCCACAGCTACCGTGAGGAATATTGTCGGTTTCCCAAGGCACCTGTGCGTCTGAAACACGCTTATTGCCAGGTTTGGAGGGCATGATCGCAGAATCCTATGGGTTAATGACAAGGGCAAAACCACACCTGACAGCTCATCCACAAGACTGATAACATCATCTGCTGTCCATTCTCTAGCTTCTGTATCGTACAGCAGTTTAATCGCATCTGCTAGACCTTTCAGACTGGTCTCATCTGTTGGTCCTTCTATCATTCTCTGCCAAACCACGTGTCCTGAGCAATATAGTAATCACAACTGCTATTAAGTGACAATGTCATTTGATTATTTTTTTTTTTTTAAACAAGGAAGGTGCTAAACTGGGCCTTACAGCAGAATCAGAGGAGAGGAATTCAGGTAACACAATTCGGTCTTTGGGACATGAGATTTTTTAAAAAAAATTTTTTTTTTCCATCTGTCATTTTAGTAGGGACAGTGGTAGCTGCAGCATGAATCAAAGGATGATTTAAAGAAACCCAGGTCTAATAATTAAGTAAGAAACATGCTTTTCTTCAGGGAAACAGATACTGCTTTGAGGTGTATTTGAGCTAACTCTAAGCAGGGGAGAAGAGAGGAACAGAGGTCTAATTTCTTCACTTGAATTATAACTTATATATATATATGGGTGTGTGTATATATATACACGCATATATATAATTTCTGTATTTTATGTATGTTAGTGAGACCTGGTTAAGCAGAATTATTTTTTTCTAGGCAACATAATTACACTTTATTTGCATAAAGCTCAGTTTTCTGAAATGCTGCATCCTGTGAGGAAATCTCATTCTCGGGGAACAAACTTGAAAATGAACCCCCCCCAGACTACTCGCCGTCAAGTGAGGACACTGGCCCAAAGATGATATACAGCAGACGAGCTTGATTAACCATGGGCCATGGCTTTAAAATACGAGTCAACCAAAATGCAGAATCACTTCGACGATTCCAGTGGTTCAACAAGACACTACGACAGTATAACCTTATCCGCAGCTCTAGCTTTCGGGCACTTCCTGGGGTAAAAGAATGCAGATATTATAAATCCATTAAGCCTTGCACGATACAGATGATCACTTTTTTTTTTTTTTTCATAGAAAGAACAATTTTCTTAAAGATGCCTAAGAACATCTAGGGGGATTTAATAAAATTCTCAGCTGTTACTTCCTGAGACTGGCTCTTTTGGGTACATTGAACTAATTCAGGCCACGGAATCTATTGATGCGCCCTCTGATACCCTTCTGCAGCAACTCATACATGTCTTCAAGGGCACTCAGCTACGTTTTTTGGTTTCTGTTTTTTGGCATCAGTCGGTGGAAAGAGGAGGAACAGTGTATGTGGCTGTGTATGAAGTGTTCCACAGAAATACCCAGTTCTGTGCTGGGTAACAGGAGAATTTCTTGAGAGGCACATGACACATCAGTGTTCCAGAAATATTAAACCTAACTTTTTACCACATTGCTTTATTTCTGTGTTGGTTCCATTCCCATTGATTTCACTGGCATTGGTGTACAGTAGGGAAGTTTCAAGTCCATGTTACTGTTTACGTATCTACATAACGTATGCATTGGTTTGATAATGGATTGATTTAAAAAAAAAAACAACCCTAAACACCTCTCAAGACAATTCTCTTCACTGCAGGATAAGCGTCAAAGACAAAAGCATTTATCTTTGCTTTTGCTGAAGAAAAGATAGCTGTATTCGTTCATCTATATGAAAGCCAAGTAGTTGCTTTAGAGTGCCCACTTTCTGCGTAATATCAGAGCTAAGAGAACATACGTGAGAGTCAGGAAAGGACTGGCACTACAAGGCTTAGCTGAGCTGAAAAGTTCTCAATTCTAGACACACTTTGTTTGCAGTAATGAAGATTCACTTTCTACCTTTTCTGTGATAGCACATTTTAATTTTGTAGAACTTTTGACTGCTTTGATGATTACCTGGTTTGCTGCTGACAACTGTCTGTAGTTTATGGGCTAAATTGCTCAGCTCACAGAGGAAATTAAAAACCCGGTGGCACTCGAGTTCATCCCAGCCTGCTGTTAGGATCTGAAGATGGCAAAAGAAAGGGGGTAAAAATGAAGCTGTTGAGCCACAGATTTAAGTCACAATGCCATTTCTGTCATTAGCTGAATACAGTCTGTCCTGCAATTTGTTAGAAGAGCAGAAAGGGAAGGTGTCATACCTGGAGTGTGGTGTCTGCACAGCATTTCCCTGACAAGTGCAGGGAAACCATTATCTGCTACAGAGGTGCTGTACGTTATGGCAGGGGTTTTACTTAAGCTTATTGCAGCCCAGAATCAAAAGCTGCTGATGGTGTCCACATTCAGGACTAAAATCTTATTTTTGAACCTTATGTGAAAAAGTACACAAAGGTATTAGCTACAAAGACAAATGTCCCAGCACAAATAATTATCTGTAACTCTAAACCACAGAAAGATAATAACTTTTTTTTAATGCTGCATATGTTTACAGCACCTGTACGCACAAGTTTCTATGATTTAAATGCATTTAAAATGTGCTCAAAACGCCTGTTCTTCTAAGACAGAATTTGTTTCTGCAGATTTTATTTTTTCCCTAACAAAGTTACTCTCCCATAAAGCCTCCATTATGGCAATTCTAACACCTCACAGTCAAATACCTCAAAAGGTCCTACCCGTAGCGTTTTACTGCATATTTGCAATCGCAGTAGTTATTACAGTACATAAGCTGTGGACTGCTGTACTAATTCATTTGACACTGATTTTTATTTTTAATTAATTTTAAGCTACCACAAGTTAACAAAAATATTCTGGCATATGATGTGTATAGCCATTTCCTTTTTAAACTAAAACATCTCTGCTCTTGAGTTGTGAATTTGAAGCTGTGTAATAAAATGCTCCCCTTCTCCCATGTCTTCTTAGATAATAAATCACTAATCAAAATCTATACTGGTTGGTAGGGAAATCCAAACCAAGCAATTCTCAAGAGTCACATCAGCAACTTTAACAACCAGAAAGGAAATTCAGAGAGCTGTGTGAATAAATACCTTCCCCTGCTACACCCCAAGGCTCAAAACTATCTTATGATTCTAAGTATCTTGCAAAAACACAGATTAATTTAGAAAACTATCTTAATTTTCTTTTAGATTTGTAATACTTGCCTTCTCTCCAAAAGGATACCGTACCTGTAAAAATACCCCATAGCACTGTAATCCTAAACAATGCAAAGGGCTCGGACATCCATTAAGTTTAAAACAGGAAACCTGCAAATGCAAAACACTAGTAATTTGTCACTGCCCATAAGCTAATTCCTGCGATCAAAATGCTCTGTACTACTTGTGTACTTCGATACCGATTAAGAGAGTTACAGAAAAAGATTCCCTTCCCTTATTGTATAAGGAAACAAGTTACTCTGCCTGGGTTTAGAGTGTTTAGGTGTTAAGAGCTCAGCATTAAGTTCACAACTGTGGTCAAACAGGTGTGTAAAAGCTCTCTAAGAGGAGAAACCCTGTTCTCAGGAGGGTAACGTTTCTATGAAGAACTGTGCTCTCGCAAAATTTCTGGTAGTCCCCAAACTGAAGGAAAGTTGAAACCCACAGGCCTTGGAATAGGAAATCTCAGTAGAACAGCCTTGCGGTCAATATGCTGGCTTAGGCTTTTCTGTTGTTATTAAAAAGAGACTGATTTCAAATCAATAAATACTACACAGTAGTAATGAACTCCAGCAAAGGGATAGTAAAAGGCACAATTCAGCTAGCAGCTGCCTTATAGAAACCGTATTGTAAGTGCGAGGGACAATTTGAAACATCAGTTAAAGGAATGTGAACTTACTTCTGAGAGAATCTTGTGTGTATACTTCAGCCTATCTTTGGTAGGTAGTAGAAGCGTGCATCTTTTAAGCAACAATCCTGTGAGCAAAATGAATACATAGACAGCTATGAGTATATATACATGGCACATACGTCGCTGAATTAGCTTAAACATTTGCATCACATGCCTGCACGCACCAGTGAGGAAAAGCTGCGACTGCAAGGTGAAAAGAGCAGCACAAACAGTAATCGGTGCTTTGGAGAAGGGATGGATATGCTTTTGTAGAGGGGACACCCTTTACTAAAGAAATGTTGTCAGGGAGTATGTAGGCTTCTTATGCTGTAACTTGTTTTGTTGTTTTAAATGCCCTGTTCATCACAGTTGGAGCCCTATTAAAATTACTATATTAGTTTTAGAATTACAGCTGTTAAAAATATTGGAAATAAACGTTACTTGTTGCACCTCTTTTAACAGTACCCTGGGGGATGCTGGTTTTCCCCTTACATCATGGAAAGCCAAGCTTCCAAAACTTTTTTCAAGATAGCCACATGCTCTAAAAAGAAAATATTCTAAACTGTGTTAATGTAAAACATAGCTAAGAGGTAAAATTATTTTCCTATATAGGACTGAAATGGTATGTGTTTAGGATGTTAAAGTCTAAAGTTTATTATAGTGTGGAACAGCTGTTTGTTAAGCAGTGGTTTTTTCTATGCTACTGAGAGAAAATGGGTTAACAGCCTGCTTTTCAAAAACTTTTACCAGAATAAAATATATACATCTTGTTTGTTAATTAACCAAGAAATTCAGAGAAGAGCATGTGCTGGGGGGGAGGGGGCAGTGGCGGAATGGGCCTTTTTTTGTCTGAATTGTCAGTCTCTCAAAACATACATAACTCCTCCAATGTAAAAAACTACTTTATGCATTGACTGTCGTTCTAAATTGACTCTTTCCTTATTTAGATGTGCAGTAGCCTTCCTACATGACAGACAGAATTTATTCATCAGGCTAGGACATGGTCTAAAGCTCAGTCAAGTCAATTTTCTGTTGACTAGATTGGACTTTGGAGAGAACTCCCTGCAGAATAGTTGAAACCGTTAAGACAGTGTAGTTGCAGATCAGTTGCAAATATTACATTGTGTAAAAAGGGCTGAGAAAAAGGTACAGTTCCTGGTGTTACACAGACAAAACCCCCGCTGTGCAGAAGGACAGTGCCACCATCATTTACAGCTCAAGTCCATTTTAAACAATGACTGAAATTCTGACCCCGTTACAAGTACTGGAACGTTTTTACCATGGACTTGAGTGGAGCCAGAGCCCTCTGAGTTTGTGAGATTTACGCAATACATAGACCCTGATCAGGCTCTCTGAACGGGAATGAATTTTTCCCATTGAGTCCTGTCTTTCCTGCTGTAAAGTAAATATTGATTTTGTAACTAACCTCTTGCCAAAAACGTTCTCTTGAGCATTCCACTGATGACACAGATATTGCCAATGTTCTTTATATTTTGGTTATGTCATGTTTTTACTACTAGGCCTGCTACAGCGATGGGTTCACGCCTCTATTTAAAGAAGTTGTTGCCATTTTGTATGTGATTACTACAAAGCCCAAACTAATTTTGTTTGTTTTGTTGGTTTTTTTTTTAAAGAATTGTAGGGGTTTCAGGCTTCATTTTAAAAACAAACCATTAAGATTATTTTAAGATACCTCAAAACCTACATGGCTTGCTTACAATAGGAGGTCTTTGGTCTAAATTACTTTAACAGTGTTCCTTTACCTTGTGTATGCCTTTTATTTAATGTCTTGAGTTCAAACCATACTTACAATCTAACTGTGGCTTCATTTTATTCTCTGTCAAATAAACAACGTTTTTTTTAATCAGATAGGTAACAGTAATTAGATCAAATTATGTCTTAATTTAATTTGCTTCTCTGATAGAATGCTTTAGAATGAATTTGAATCAGTGTGTTTTTAAAATTAGCAGAAGAGTTAAAAAGCAAACACTTTTGAATTTGAGCCTGTACCGCACTCCTCATTACTATTGAACCCGTGATATTTTGATTTCGATTTCTATTATGCTGCGCCAAAAAAAGGTCTGAGCAGCTGAAAGAGAACAGGTGAATCTTTTCACGCAGAAAGGGTTTAGTTAGCACATGGTATACCATGACAGCAGAAGTGTAGGCATTTTCACGTTGCCCTTAAGCTAAGAGTGAGAGGAAAATGTGTTCTTCATGCCCATTTCAGCCTTTGAACTCTGATACAAAGCTGCCGAGGGGAATGCTAGTCACTGACAACTGTGATAACATTTTTGTGATGAGCATACTTCTTTTCTAAGTGGAATGTCATCTGTAACACATCTCAAGTAGACTATCGAGGAGTCTTTCTGATGGCAACTGTTGTTGGTTACTTTAGAATTAGGCTGGGTTTAAGTACTGCAGCTACATTTCCCAGACTGAGGAATGTGAGTTGCTCCAAAGGGATACATGAAGGCAGTCCAGGCAGCCAAATTCCTTCAGCTAGTGTGGGGCCTGGGAGCCTTGGTTTCTGCTGCAGTTTCCAGTGGTGGTGTCCAAACAAACTAAATTTGGAAACACCTACTACTGAGAACTGATCCTCTGCCCAGCCCCTGCTTACCATTTAATAGCAAGAAATAAACATAGGGGAGGCAGAACATACATTATTTTTTCCATAACTAAGAGCTTTTGGAATCACTTCAGGTAATTCCTCCCACCTCCCCTTGCCAGTTAATGGTATTTGAGTGGCTTATTTGGCACGGGGAGGAACTTCACTTTCAGAGGGAGCTGCACAAATGATTTGGGCCACATCCTCAGCATTTTACCGATCAATGCATATAACAGAAGAAACCTTTTAAGTGACTTTGGTTCTCCTCTAATTGTTACCATTTGCATTAAAGGATCACCTAGAGATTTGTAGTGCTCTAAAATATAGGATCCTTCTCTCTTGCCAGGTAGCCCAAGGTTATGGAAGTCTTGCAATAAAAGCCTTCGGTTTCCTGATGGGGTTGAGATGTAATTAATAAGGCGGTTGCTGATGGTTTTCGACACCATGCTCAGCAGGCTGATATCCTTTACTGAAAAAGCAAAACCCGGTATACCTGTAAATCTTTACTGCAAGAAAAATGCTGATCACTAGTCAGTAACTTTATCTTACTTCAAAAATAGGCCAAGAAATAAGATTTACAAATAAAATGAAATTTAGTTACCATTTATCTCCCTTGCCAACAAACTGTAGTAATTAGAAAAGAACAGATCTAAGGAATAATTTTCACACATAATAGGCAAAACCCACTTCAAATAGTTTATAGTTATCATTTAAGTTTTGGTCATTTGGTTCTTCATACATAAAAGCTGAAAATTCAGAGAATAAGTCACATAAAATTACTTTAGCCAGATAAAAGCTAAAACATTTTAAATGATAATGATTTTTTGTAAATGGAAAACATTTGTGACAGTTTTCAGGTATTGGAAGTAATACCTTTTCTTATTAGAGTCTCACCTGAAAGATAATTCAGTACCATTTGAAAGATCTCTAAAGGAAGTGTTTGAAAATAGCCAAGTGTCGACGGAGATTGGGAATCTGTGTCCAAGACGTTGCAGCACTGTCTGGAGCGGCGGTTACTGCGTCTATATTTCTGGTTCGGAATCAGGGTGTAGCTGCTCCCTGCAGTGGATGTCATTGTTCCCTTAGTCCCATGAATTTAACCTGGAGAGAAAATATGACAGTCCTATTTTCAGAGGAGGAAAATACTATACCCAAAACTAGGCTGAGGGAATCACTCCATTGTGGACACCACGACAGAGTGTGAAAATCTTGCCATATGCTCAAGATAATTTTTTGTTTGAATTTAGTGCAATGACATGCGATTTACTAAATCATTTTCTAATTCTGCGTCTTGGAGAGTGAAGTATTCAGTTGATCTTAGAGGAGTAAAAATAAAAGCACTAGGGGACGTCATAAAGTTAGGAAAATAGTTCCAAAAGGAAACTCTTGAGGAAGTATATGCAATGGTACCAGCTACAGTAATTAACATTCTTCTACCATATTTCACTAATTTTTGAATATGAAAAAGTTATAGAGATGTTATTGAAATTATTGTCATGTTATTGATGCCTTTAGAGTGATAACTACTTATATGTATGCTTGCGTATGACCAAAAAAAGATTAACAGTAACAAAGTGATAGTTCAAACCATTTATTCTTGCAGCATTTATGTTGATTTCATATAATGACTATGTGTGATACAGAAGGAAATTATATAGTATTGCTATGTGAAAAAATTCCATGAGCCAGGCTCTCCCAAAATCATGAGGGTCTGAACAGTAATGAGCTTTAAAAAGATCAGTAAATATGTTCTTTCGATTTGCCTTCTGGCTTCTGAGTCTCTAGAATAGGTACGTTTCATGTTGTCAGGCAACAATGAGAGTTAGTGACTCACTACTTCTTAAAAATATTTTTTTTAAACTGAGATTTTTCACACTATTTCTTGATTCGAGCAGCTGAGGCTTCAGGGAAATTGCCAAAGAGAACGAGTGCTGCAGTATAATTACAAGAGCTGGCAGCAGTGGTAGTAACATAACTGGAACCCGTCCAAGCTGCAGTGCAACATCCCAGTTACCATCAGTGGGAAATGCACTTTGAGAATAGACCTCTTTGTTTCAAAGATTAAAAATTTACAAAAATTACAGAAAACAAGTTCCAAACATCCTTCATATTTATTACAAAAGCACGCAAGCCAGACCTCTCTAATATGCCACTGAGCAAAATTACCACATCCACAATGGAAGCACTGTTTGTACTGACAACCGGAAGAATACGGGGCATTTCATTAAAAGTGTTACAAACGGGTTTGGCTGACTTGTGCTTGCATGCTGGAGGGAGTTTGCTTTGTACATTTGAGGAAGTTATACTTCGCTGGAAGTATTTTAATTTTAGGTATGGTATAATTCTAGCTAGCTAAAGAAGCTGATAGTTTAAACTTTCACAAGGCTCATGAGCAAACGTAACTGATCCTAAAATTAGTGTTTCATTAGGCTTTTATGCTGCTCAGGCAGGAGACAGAAAAGTGAGGTAACACCTTTAAGAACAATCAAGAAACCACCTATAGATCAACACACTGTTATACAAAAAAGTGTTTATCTTCTAAAAGCAAAGAAAGCAAAGTCTGAAGTCAGTGGAAATGTTATACACGCAACTGTGGATTCAGGGCAAATTCCTTGCGTACAATACACAAAGCAGCTCCACTCCCTTTTTTCAACAGGGCACCACTAAACTTTGTTCAAGACAGGCTAAATCTGATATGTATTTCTGATTCATACTTTAGAAATAAAGTTGCAATCTTATGATATGTTCTTTTCCTCCCTCACACCCCTTGCTGTCTTTAGCAGGACTGTGCTGTAAAGGATTTATGGCATCTTTAAGTGTTTTTTGAAACTCTTACCTTGGGTCTGCAGTTGTGTTATATGGAAGAAAAAAATACTTTGCCATAAGGGAGGTTTTCAGAAGTACTCTGCCAATTCCAGCTGTTTCTGTTCAATCTGATTGAAGTTGAATTGACTACTACTATTTTAATTTAGAGCAGAGCTAGATAAAATTAATGTAAATAAAAATGAGTACAAACATCGAGTTTCAAAGCCAAAGCTTAGAGGCTACTGAAAGCTCCCATTGCTTCCTCTTTGACTTAATGTGGTTTTTATTTCTTAGGGAGTTCAGCCAGAGCAAGGCAATGGTCTGTGCATCTCCATCTGCTGCTGGGATACCGCTTGTTTAGAGAACTGCTTAATCCAGACTGGAAATTGAAAGGTAAATGTTAAATATTTAACAAGCTAAACTCATAATATTAGCCAGTAAGGGTCATCTTATTTGTTGCTATAAGCTAATTTGTTTACAAGGCAGAAAACATCAACTTTCAACCCCATTTGAATGTTTCTTGTCCTTAAGCAGTTGCTAAACTCCTGCTAATGGATGCACTTCTGTCCTGATATTTCTCTGAGCCTCCTGTTAGCATTTGGCAAACATTTCTTGCAAAAGGTTGTTTACTTTGGAGATTGGTTTGGAACATTTCAGTTTCCCTGCCTCCTCACAAAGAGCATAAAATGAATCGCTTAAAATATTAACTCAACAGGGTTTTTTTTTTGTTTTGTTTTGGTTTTTTCCTTTAAAATTTTCTCTTTTTCCTTGTCAGCACTAATAAAAACATACTTCATATGAGGGATGTCAAACCTTAAAGCACTGAGCACAGCCACGGAGTTACATTAGTACTTTTTACCCCCTGTCCTACACCAACAACTTACAAAAAACATATTTTTATTTATGCTGAAAGCTCTACATCAAATTGGTAGTAGAAACCAGTCCCGTAAGCATCTAAATTAGTGAGTAAGCGTGAATAGAAAGCACAGCTCAGGGAATCCTGACACTGCTGCTGCTGGCAACCGGGAATTTTTACTGAGGGAGGGCTGGCTCAGCTCAGCCCTCAGAAGCAAAAAGAAAATGCCAGCACCTGCTTTTATTTCCCTCAGTTTGCTCCTCAGGCTGCAGTATTTGCTGGGGTGAGTTGTATTTGGCCTTTTATCTGCGTTTTTGGGTTGGATTTAGCTGGGTTATGACAGACCTTTAAGCCAAACAACCAACTAGGCCGCGTTCCCCTCAGCACTCCGCAAACCCTCTCCCCCACAGCCCACCAAAATTCAGGCAAAGGGGCTAAAATCAGGGTCCTGTGCCCCTAAACCTACATGTAGTTAATAGAGAAATGATGCCTACTTACAGACAATGCTTTATAAGCTGTGTTTTACCTCAGGAAAAATCCCTGCCTACAAACACCTCCGGTCGAGGTGCCCGCTGGGCTGCCTGAGGGAACAGCAGAGGAGTGGGGGGCTGTGGGGCAAGCAGACCCTGCTGAGCACCACACCCTGTGTCCCAGTGTCTGTGTGAAGAAAAAGACATTATTTTTATTATTGTTATTGAAAATTATTTTTTTTAAAGCATGGTTTCAGTCAAGCCACACTGTCTACTGGGGTTAAAAGGAGGGTTTGAGCATAGCAGGTATAGTTGTATAGAAGTATCTATGGTATATACCGCAGGCAGGTGCACACAGGTGAGCACCACCGGTGTTTGTGCACTTTAGTCGGCAGCAGAAACGTTTGCAAAGTTCGAAAAAAAATAAGAAAGTTCAGCTTCAGGGAGGTGGTTGTCAATGGGGCCAAAAGCCTGTGTGTTGGAGGGAAGAAATCGCTACAGGAAACACAAGTGTTTCGTTCCAGTAGTGCGTCATTAGTATTCTTAATAATTCCGCCCCTCTCCGTAGGGTCTTGTGGTAATTCGTTTGTATTAGTCAGTTTCCCGCCTTTTCGCCCGCTGCCCCTTGCAGCGCGGAGTCCCA
>JAVJGJ010000042.1:4246044-4268665 GCA_035590215.1 Microhierax caerulescens | reverse complement strand
CTCCCCCCAGTAGGGCTTCTTCTCCTCTTCTCCCCACCCCAACACTGGGCTGCTTCTCCCCCTGCCCCCCAGTAGGGCTTCTCCTTCCCTCCCAGTAGGTCTGTGCCATGACCAGCTCTCTGTGCCACCCCATAGCGCAGCCCGACCAGGCCCACCCAGCTCCATCTTCAACATGTTGAGGGAAAACGTGACCCCATGCAACGCTGCCGGGCCTGGGCCCACGCTAACGTCTGAGCAGAAGTTTGCAACGTGCCTCTCGCTACGTGATAACAGTGGGACAAGCCCACGCAGGACCGTGAAACCTGTGTGGATATCACGGTGCGGCGGAAAGATATCGCGACATGAAGTCGGCATGCCATGACGTACGTCTAGGAGCAAAGCTGTAGCACTGTAAAACAAAAATGTGCCACAATACCGCCTGCAACCATTGTTAGCAGAGGCTGTGCTACAAGGAGTAGTTACTCATCGTCGTGCAGCCGTTACACGCTATTGCATTATACTGTAAAATTGCGTCGTTCTGCAGTGCTGCAATCTCGGGGAAAACCACGGCAAGCTGCCATTCTTTGTTAGAGCAGTAAACAGTTTGTATTCACTCACAAACTGTTTTTAAAAATAACTGTTTCTTCTTACAAATTCGGCTTCTGAAGTAGACGACTATAAATAACTAGTTCTCCAGGGGTTAGTTAACTGCACCTCTCAGGAGAGGTTTTCTTGCTGCTCCAAAGGCAGCTCCCATACGATGGCAGCAGAGGGCTGCAGCTGGTTTACAGGACTTTCCCTAGTATATATATATATATTTTTTTTTTTTTTTTTCCCCCCCAAAGGCAGTTGTTTGTTTTCGTTTGTTTTGTTTGTTTTTCTGGAACTTTACTGAAGGAAGAACTTAGTGAAACTGAAATAGAAACAAACCAAAAATCAACCCCAAATATAAATAATGATGCGGCCTCAGCTGATAACTGCTGCTCAAATTAATGGCAATGAGAGCGGGAATGCCTTGATGATGTAACCATGATGGTAGTATTTTTGCTGAAAAGGTGAATTAGAAAAGTGTACAAAAATAATGTGCCTCCAAGGCATTTCTGCGTAGTCTGACTATTCAGTTGAGCAGCACCAGCTAGGTAGAGCCTAAAGACTTTACGTTGTCCCTGTTTCTTTTTCCATCTGGGAAGAAGTGCTTCACACAATTGCATTCTGCCTCTGTAAACCCTTCAGCAATTCTGCCACACACAGTAAGGTATCATTCTCATCCCTATTGCTGTTTTAGAATCACAGAATTATTTTGGTAGGAAAAGACCTTGGAGATCATCAAGTCCAGCTATTAACTCGGTACCACCAGGTCCATTACTAAACCACGGCATTCTGCTCCGCATCCACGTGTTTTTTAAACACCTTCAGGGATGGTGACTCCACCAGCACCCTGGGCAGCCGGTGCCAGGGCTTGAGCACCCTTCCCGTGACGAGATTTTTCCTAACGGTTTTGAGGATTTGCACCCCTGTGTCCTGCCAGAAAGGAGCTGCATTTCAGGAATGCCAGAGTAAAGAATGTCAGACTGCCCTACTTGTTTATTTACACCAATATTAGTGTTTCTAGTAGTTCCCAGATACCACTGCCCGTGGGAAGGATATAATAAAATGGGATATATATGGAGTATCCTCCTCCTGGTGCAGCTTTCTGAAGCCTGACACTGGTTTGTTTCCCGAGTCTGAAGCTCCATCCAGGCTCCTGTGTTCAATATGCAGTGGTGGACCTATATAAATACGTCTAACTACAACTACGTAGCGATTGGCATAATTAACGCTAGAAACAGTGACACCGAGTTCCGCAGGTTTAATTGCATTGTGGGGTAAAAGTATTACCTTGTGTTTGTTTTAAATTGGTTGAATGAGTGGTGTGGGGGGGTTATTTATTTATTTATCTATTTATTTATTTATTTTGTGGCCCTGTAATCTAGTCAATGTTTGTAAACCGTTTTGAGATGATGGGATGAAAGCTAATAAGGGAAAAAGTCCGACTGAGTTATAAACTATGGTGATGGCTCTGCTAGAGTGCTAACGGCTTATTCTATGCATGAGTGGCTTTGCCTTGTGTACCCAATTTATCTTTGCCCTGCCTACACGGAACGCGTGAGCAACATTAAGTAACTTCGGTAAAAATATCAGTTCTGGCTCTGGTGTCTGCTACTGTCAAGCGGCAGAAATGGGAAGGGGGGGTGGGGGGCAACATTTAAATGACAAGAGCAGGACTGTGATGGAGTCAGCTTTTCAAATACCTGGGGTTTAGACAGCAGACAGTTGCTAGTGGGATTTTTCCAAAGAGTCCAAGCACATGAGGCATCTTGAACCTGCAGGAAGCTGGGAGGTAGCCGTAAAGTCACTGAAGCGGTGTTTAAGCATGTCGTTAAATTCCTCTGCCATGGCTTTGTAGGCAAGATCTAAATCCTTTGTGCTATTAAAACAGCACGGTTTTCAGTTGTTATTTCATTAATCACATGCATGATTTTCAGGAAAAAACACGGGCGATCCGTGCAATAGGAATTAGCACCTGTGTTTAAACGTAGAACTGGGTGCAGATGGGAAATAAGAGCAGTTAGATAGGAATAGGTTAACGTAGAAGCGAGGAAACTTGTGTGCTTTGGGGTGGGGAGCTGGAGAAGCCCCTGGAGGCCCCATCCAGCTCGGATGATTCCAGGGTCAGGGAAGGCGCTCTGCAGTCTGTCATGCCTGAACAAATTGCATCTGGTTTTGCAAGGGCAGGATTGTCTCTCGCTCCCCTCCATCCTGCTCATGCGCTTACTGCTCTAAGGACAGGAGGTGTGTGCCGAGCCAGTGTGTTCAGCCTCCCAGAACTGGCCTTATATATTATTTAAGATGTTCTTTTGATCTTTCTTTTAGAACATGCGTTCTTCACATCTTCAGATCTTCCCTGCCACCCCAGGGGCTAGATGTAAGTAACTAGAAAGCTATTGAGCAACAGGCAGAAAGCTGGCGTTCTTCTGCGGTTTCTTGAATTGAGCTGGGGCATAAAAACAAAACACAAAATGTGGTGGGAGTCGAAAGAGAATGCTGGAAAAATTGCACCACTAGGACCAGCGCTAATAAGAACAGCATCTAGCGCACTATAAACATTACAAAATGGAAATAATAATAATAATAAACCGCAGAAGAAAGGCACGATGCTTCCAAGTTTTGTGTCACTTCATACGCAGTCTTAAGCAGTAAAATTTCTTCAGTACTTACTCTGTTTAAATCAAATTTTTCCTCATTTGCCAAATGTTTATTCTCTCCTGAGGTTTCATTGAAACTCTAAAATGTTATTAAGGAGCTTAGAAGCAGCCTTTCATTTATTCTTGAAGAAAGCAGTTTAAGACTTGTTACAAAATGATAAAAGTATATAATTAGTGGGGGCTTGTTGACTCATCCAGCACAGGCTCTGCTATGCGTTTTGCAAGGATATGGAGCGAATTAAGGCGCTGTATCATCCTTCTTAATGAATTCTCAGGACAAATTCACCATGCCTTCCTCGGCTGGCATTTCTATTTAGGGACTGCTGACAGAGTGTGGAAGGGCTGATGAATGGCAGAGGGCTAAGAAGGGGCAGGAATGTGTACATCCAGCGTCCTGGCCCGGACCTTGGAAAGGCTTTGATCTACTGAGAAGCTGATCAGAATTTTGATAACTCAAAGTTAAATTTTATTTTTATTTTGCTTGCGGAACTGTGCAGCAATATGGATGAGACGTAGCTGGAGGAATTAAAAGAAGAGAAAAAAAAAAGAAGAGAATGGAAAATTTAACAAAAGATAGGTAAACGAGAAGAAAGCAAGAGATAATTATTTAATGCATTCCATGACCTGATGGACTGAGGTTACTACATGGCCTGGCTGCTCTGATCCTTACTGCAGTTCTGTGATGCTGCATCATCCATGTCCTCACTGCAACATCAAACCGAAGTGGCATCCTGTTGAACCTTAGGGCTGCAGGGAGCCATGGCAGGATCTTCACCAGCACGCAGAATATCCTCGTTCCTCTTGGGATCATACGTGTCTTGCTTTGGGGCATGTGGGGCAGAAGCAGATTTAATGCCAGGATTTGCCATTTTCTCCTTGCCTTTTCCACCTCATTTTGGACAGTGATGATGGGTGGAACAAATTAACAACACTCTGTGCCTTTCAACCAAGGATCTTAAAATACTTTGTGTGCGTTAAATCGGAGAGCTGTGTAGCGTGCCCTGCAGAGGAGGTAAGCACTGCCTAAACACGCTGAAGCAGGGGGAGCCGAGGGACTTCTTCAAGGTTGTTTGAAAGATACTGGAGGCAGAATCCGGAGCCCTAACTCTTGCTCCCTGCCTCAGATGATGGTACTAAACATCTGGGTGGAGAAAATATAAGACTGAAAAAGGCAAGGCGAGGAAGCAGGTGGATGAGGTGGATGCAAAGGCAGTACAGGTTTGTGCCCTGTGTATATTGCTCATCCTTCGGAGGTTTACCTCGCATCAGTCGTTCCTCTGCTGTTGCCAAATCCTAGCTGAGGATCTGGCCTCTGGGTTTTCCAGTCTGCTCCTTCCTTACAAATATTACTTATACTTTTCCTGTCTTCAGCTTTTCTCCATCTTCCAGTTTTGCAGAAGAAAGAGAGACAAGCACAAATAAAGAAGTGGATTACTAGGAATTCATTAGCATCTCAAATCAAGTTCCTCTGGTATTCTGAAGAGCCGAGCGAACCTGTCAGAGTGTAACTGGTGCTCTTCCTTTCTGCTTCTTTTTAAGATGCAATGTTCAGCCCTAAACAGATGGGAACCTGTCAGCACAACGTGGAGATAATTACCCGTTTGAGCCATGGGAAGCTTCATAACAGATAGGAAGTTATTGCAGCCAATACCACTCTGCTTTATGATCTTATCGGTTTTCTCAGGCTGAGCATATTGGTAGGCCCTATTATTCCTTTGAAGAAACACCAAGAAAAACCTTGTTTCCGTTGCAAATTCTATTCAAAGCTGCGGAGCAGCTCCACAGAAGCCAAAGCGTCTGTCCTGTCTGGGGAGGGAAAATAATCAAGCCTGCAACAGAGGCATAGAAATACCAAGAAAGTGCAGTAACAAGGGACAGCATAAATGTTAAAAACCTTAACCTGATGATTGCTTCATGCTTCTGTCTTACTCTTCACAGCTGCATGTTGAGCAGTCCTGAGTTCCCAGTGCCCAAGCTCATGGCACAGGCTGTTTCTTGGACATTCAAGCACAAACTTGAGCATTTCTTGCTGTCAGACACCCCCAGACATCACTCACTTGCTTTGCCATCAGCAGGAGCTATCTTGTAGATCTTCATGTCTTTGTGGACAGTCAGGCACTTCGAGCTATCCCCACCTCTGTCAGGGTGAAGGAGTTAAAAAATTCTCACGCTGGGTTTTCTTATTATTCTGTAGGTCTGTAGGCTGGCAGAGTTAAAAATCCTTCTGCAGTGAAGCGGAGTCATGGAAATAACCCTCAAGAACAGGCACCAGGAAGCCTGTAGGTACTTGCATGCAGCTTGTCACAGAGCATGAAACCCACTATTATTCTTAAAAGAACAACAAACCCGCTTTTTTCAGTACTTAAAAAAAACCCAACACCACAAACCCAAATATAAAATGCTTTATCTTTATCACAGCAACCCTGAAATTTTATTAGTTATATATTTTATGCAGAGGAAAAGGGCTTTACATGCATTCTGCCAGCACATGCTGAAGATTTATCAGGTTTTTAAAAAAGTAACAAAATCACCTGCCAGTTTTTATAACTTTAGTTCAAATTGAGGAGGGGACCAACAAAATTTAGCTCAGTTTTTCTGAGGAAAAGGAATATTGCTGCCTGCTCTGACCTACTTGCTGAACAACCAGGATTTGTTGTGTAAAAAGGAAAAGAAAAATAAACCCCAGCCTTTGGAAAATGTTCAGCATGTGAATTGGGTTCACAGGTTCTTCCTCATCCTTTTGTAATGAGAAAACTGTGGGAGGAGATGAAGGTTATTGCAGAGATCCTCTCATGGTAGCTGAATGGAAATGTGCAGGTGTGTTCTGCTTCCTTAGATCCAGCCTGTTAGTTGAGCCTTTTTGGGAGCTGCACTGGTAATTATCGCACTACATGATGCCACCCTCTAATCTTCCCCCTATCTGCCGTTCGGGAGAGTAATGTGGAGCTTCTGATAGTAATTTGTGGTGGCAGAAACATCACTTGAGCCGTTTGAAACCTGGCTGGCAGAAGCCAGTGTTGCAGGGTGGAAGGTACCTCTGCAGCAGGGGTTGGTGAGGCAGGCAGCTGGTGTGTGTGTGGGTGGGTGGTGGCATCATCCCTGTGATTTTAACATAGCCTTTGGATTAGTAATTTTATAATTCGGTCTGATTAAGGGATGATAAGAAGAGTTGTGCTCTTAAGTTTTCTATGGAACTACCTGCCTGAAATACCGATAGCCCTTGCTCTAGGCACCAGCTGAATTTTGTTCTGCCAAGCACCCAGAGCACCCAGCAGGTTGATCTGCAAATTGTACAGATGTTTTAAGGCACATTTTAGCTCTTTGTGGAGCCCTGGCGATGGGGAGGCAGATGCAGCCTCCTGGGAGAGGTGGATGAGCAGCCACTAAGGCACATAGCTGGTGTGTCAGATAGAGAAGGGGGTGTGAAAATACAGTTCCCTTTGCCAAATGCAACAACAAAAAAACATCTATTTCTCACATCCATGGGCCAGAAATATATTTTATGCGTACTAATAAAATTGTGTCAGGAAGATAATAAAACCCCCAGCATGATAGTCAGCTTCATGGCTTCCCCAAAATCTGTTCTAGAATTTCTATGAGCCCCGCTTTGGGCAAGTGCTGCTGCCCACCACCCCAGCCGTGGCGAGTGTGAGCTTTATGTATTCCAGTCAGACAGGCTGGCTACAGCAGCACCCGCTCCTCGTCTCTAAAGCTGACTCAAGATTTCCAAATTCTTTTAGTGAGCGTAAGAGATGAAAAAAACCTGCTTCTGAGATGGACACGTGTGTGATGCTTGCAGTCACCTCAGCAAGTAATTCCACCCCACTTTGAGAACACCTCTCCCCCGAGCATCTGTAAGTATCTTACAAATATCAGCAAATTTACAATTTGTTTGTGAGAAAGGAAATAATTCCCATCCTCCCCGAGAAAAGGTGAGGCACCCCAAGGCACAAAGACATTTAATATACAACCAGGCAAGGACTTCAGGAGCCCTGATTCCCTGCTCCCAGTTGTAACGAATGCTTAATTCCACAGCACTTGTAAAGTGCAGATTCAGAGCTGTGCATCTACTTGAAATTTTATTCCACCACCCACAGGCCCTTTTGTAGCAATCTGCTCCCGACTTGCTTTCAGTGCTATTAATTATGGTTCAGCATGCTGTTGTACCTGAGGTTGCATTTCCAGGGTACTAACCCTTGTTTATTTGCATAATGGCTAAGGTATTTTTTCCCCCTGTTTCTGAGATGTTGTTTGGTATGAAGACAATTTGTTGACAGCTATTTATATTTTTTTCTTATTTGTATGTTATGAAGTATTTGCATATATGTGTGTGTGTGTGTGTGTATATATGGAATATATATATATATTCTAATTATATATCTGCTACTTCTTCGCTTAGAAAAATAGAAAAAGGCATCTGGACAGCAGAATTCTTTTAAAATATTTAAATTCAGCAATAGTTTGTATTGTATTAGCACAGTTTCTCCCAACCTGGAAAAGACTCCTGGGGAAGAGGGGGATGATGTGAGGGGCTTGGATAGGTGAAAGGGGAAATGAGAAGAAGCAGGTATATTACTTCTTTTTCTAATACTGCAACATAGTTGTAGCCATTGAAAGAAGGTTAAAAAAAAAGAAAAAGGGGGTATGTGTTCATTCCAGAAGGGACAAAGTTATGCTTAGAAAATTATGCGTTTAGATTCTCGAGCAGAATCAAGACCAAGACCAGTACATATACGTGCTATGAGACAGCCCCAGGATGGGGAGTTTACAATTTAGATAACCACAGGCAAAACAGGGTGTGTTACTGCTCATATATTAAGATGAGTAGCTGAGATAACAGGAGCTGTGTTTACTATCGTAGGCTTGCATCTCCTGGACCACAGCCCATGCCTTAAGTACAGCTCCGTCCTGCCTCTGTGAGCATCCATCTACCTCGGTGTATCTCTGACGAGGCTCATACTTGCCCCTTGCAGGGGATGAGAAGCAGCACTGAATTGCTCCAATTTCTGCGCTGCCTTGGATGTTTCTACAAATACAGCACCGTGCAAGGTAAGCGCACGGAAAGGGTTACGGGCTACGCTCTTAGCAGCTACTCAAGGTGTAACACTGATGGAAGCAGTGCTATCAAAGCTCCCACAGGAATCAGCCTATTGATACCGTAGCTAATTGCAAGATGGGCTTTTTCCGACAGTTCATCATCTCCTTTCAGTTACTGCTCTTGCCCATTTGTTCATACTTTTACTGTATAATAGCAAAGGAAGCCTAAAAGTGGAGGTGCTAACTGTGAGGTCTTAGATAATGACCTTTAAAGTGATTTACATTTTAAAAATAATTTGGTGCTAATGCAAAGATCAAATCACTAAACCTGACTACTGTCAAAAAGTCAAACAGGCCAAGCAAACTTAATTGTTCAAGCTGAGAAGGCTGGAGGGAAAAAACAACTTAAGCTGAGCAGAATATAACAAGAAGAAAATTATAGTCTTAATTCAAACCTCAATTACGTTAGTTTTTATCCTAGATATGTCCTGGGAACAGCTCCTGATAATGATGAGTTATTACCAAGACAGAAAAGGATGTCTTAAAAGAAAAAAAAACTTGTATTCTTTTAACTGACACTATGAGAATACAAGATGAAAATAATTCCCATCTTTCTTAGAAGTTCACATAACATGACCAATAATCCTTTGCATGTTTTATTTTGAAAACAAAGCAGTCCAAAAGGAAGATATTTTTTTTTAATATTCAGACTGTATTCCATGCAGATAATCCATAGTAAATACATTGCATTAAAAGACAGTTAAAGTGCCTTTAGTCCCTCAAAATAGTCCAACTGTGCTGTAAATTCAAGTATGTGGAAAGTAGGCCTTTAGTTATTAAGAGAATATTTTTTGACCTGAGTCCTGCTCCTATGGATCTCAAGAATGGGGCAGGGGTTAGCCCCCAACTTTCATGGGAGCAGAACCAACCTCTCGCTGGTCTCTGATAAACCCCGTGCTGTGTTTTCCCAACTGCTGAACGCAGATGAGTGGCCAGGCAGCAGATACGTGATGCCATTTTCTGCCCGATGACAGGCAGCTGCCTTAAGCCCGAATGACATGCTCAGCGGTTGCCACAAACTGCCAAGGCACGGTGCTTGGAAAGACAAATGAGGAGCCGTAGCAGTTTGCGTTTTGCATCTTCTTTTAACCAGCTGAGCAACGGACTGAGCACAGCTAACAGCCCCAGCCCATTTTATAGCTATAAAATACACAGGTCGATATACACATGTACATTACGCAGTCTGCTTTGAAGCACGCCCAAATGCTGGGTTCATCAGAATCCAGAGGAAAACCTCAGGATGTGGCTAGAGAAGCCACATGCTTAAAAGCAAAATCAAATTCTTTTTATGCCATAGTCACCATCATCGTGTTCTTGTTTCAGCACTTGAGACTAGCAAGATTAACCGGCATCTTGAAGTCAGAGTTTGATAGGAAAGGAATATCAATCGTGATGCGTTTGACGCGGTGCTGCCAGCATTATATTCGCACCCAGACTCTCCTCTTCAACCTTAGAGCAGTACTTGCTGACAGTAAAGACATTTTTCTCTTTCTTCTAGGCATCAGCAACATTACCATTGGGCTTTCCAGAATTTCACAACCAACCTCTTCCACTACAAAGCTACGTCCAAAGAATATTCAGAAAAAATTGCTTCCTGCTAACTTGCGAGCTTCCCAGATGTGAACTTCAAGCGCCCAGAGCCAGACCTCATGCCAAAAGGTAGGACAGAGTATTTTTCTTCTCCTCCTTGAAAGACAGCATGTACCTTGCTTCTCCAGGCTGGGCAGTGGGAGATGCTGGTCCGATCCAAACCTTCAGCTCAGAGCACACACACGACCATGGGCAGTAACTTCTTCACCTACTCTAAGACCTTGTAGAGATCATGAATTGGAGCTGTTAAAGGCTCTACCTGACAATACTCCAAACCATATTCCTTGGTACAAGGTGCACATCTGGTGCACTGCTACAGAATAGGCTGGTTTGCTTTGTTTCTTTCTTTGGGGGGAGGGGAGAAAAAAGCCTGTTTTACTCCAGACACTCAGAACTTGACATCTTCCCTAAAGCATGGGTGTTTTACATATCTCAGCCATTTCTGTGCAGTGGCACTTGGATGTTGTTATTCTCCACCTGAGTATCTGATCCTTTTTGAATCCTCTACTGATCCTGGCTGCAATAATACACCAGTGATTTATACAGCTCAATTGCACACTATTTAAAGCCTGCCTTCTTTGAAATTCTCAGCATTTCAGAACTCTTGGATGCTACCTAGAATTTGTAAGGGAAGGGGGAGGAGGGGGGAAGAGGAGTACCCAAAATCTTGCTGTTACTGTGTATGCATGTTAGAAAAACAGTAAAAATAAGGGCATTATTTCCAGAGAAAATTCCTTACCAACTCATAACTATGTCAAAGGAGATCAGATCCTGGACAAAAGCTAGATGACAGCATCCTTTTAAATTCTTTCTACTTCAGGGGAACAGGGGGTAAAAAAACCCTTTCCAATTGAAAGCTTTATTTGGAAATAAAGTTTCTCTTTAAAATAAGTCTAAAGAGAGACCGTCTGGGCCATAACAACTTGGCACGACTCGGTTTGACTTACCCTGTTTGAGCATTTCGGTGCCTTTATGCCATAAAATGCAGCAAAAGTCTCCCTAGTGGCTATGTATGAGAAAGTATAATCTGGGGTCTAAATGCCACAAAGCATCCATATTTATCTTTAATGGCTATATAAATTCAGCAGATGAGAAGGAAAACATTAATTAGACAGACCCTGCCTTTGGCAGTAATCACCAGCAGTGACAGCTGAACCAGCCAGTGGATAAAATATGCACCAAACATGATTATCAGAATAAATAACTGAGGATCAAGAGAAAATTAAAAAAAAAAAAAAAAAAAGATAAAAAGTCCCCTATAACCAACACCTTTTTTGGTGGGGGAAAGAAAATTTTACCTTACACTGGACTTTGTACTCTCTCTTTTTTTATACAGGCTTTCCTCAGTTTAGGGCCAAATCCTGTGGCTAGTGTCTGTGGAAGAAGGGTAGATATTTCTGCAGATTATCTTGATTTCTGATTGCACAGGAGGAATAGAAAATCCTGAGAGGTCTAGCATCGAAACCCTTAATTAGGGTCAGATTCTGGAATCGTAGGTACAAATCCAGACCAGGGGCCTGTCACAGACATAACAAAAAAATACAAAAAATTCCACTGACTTTAGCAGGCTCTAAAAACTATGATGTTAATGAGGTCATTTTCAGATTTTCAGTGGTGTGAAGGGCTTCACTCCTTATTTCTGTGACGTGCCCATGAATGAGCTTGGATTTACTTCAGGATTTAGCCCATGGGAGGCCACTGTTTTGGCTAGTGCTGTGTCCCCATCATTGTCCACCAAAACCTACTCTGTTCCTGCTGGATTAGCGGCCATGCCCCTAGGAGTTATTTTGAAGGAATCTAAGAATTTTTTTTCCACACACTGTCTCCTTTACAGAAAGGGTCATCATTAGTAATTTAGCAAACTAATTAGATGCCAAAAAGTGCATCAAAGCCATTGGCTCACAAACAGCCTGCAGGTGAATCCTCTGCAGGGTTTTACCCTTAAAATGGATCAGGTTTCCCTTTCTCCGGAGCAGGGGGCAGAAGCTGCTGCTTTGAAAGGAGAGGAGGGCAGGGAGTTGAAGCTATGGTGGTGGAAGACCAGCTACAGGACGAAGAGACAAGGGCACAAAGCTTCTCAGCCAAGGAGACAGAATTAAATGTCACCTGCTCCAAAAGAAGGCAAAGGGGAGAGTGGAGAAAGGGACAGAGCTGGGGGAGGGGGGATGGAGAGCCAACCTGGCCTCTCCTGGGCCACCAGCAACATCTACCCCCAGCTACCCAGCCTCTCTGTGGAGAGCAGCAGAGGCAACCCACCCAACTTTCCTGAATGCAGGCAGAGCCAGTGTGCAGCAAAAAGCCTCGGTTTTGCTGTCCCCAAGAGCCTGCTGCTTGAGGCAACCACGTATTTTGCCCAGACTGAGATTTGCCCCCGCTTTGCTGCCCCTGCTAAGACTCCTGGCGGAGGAGGGAAGAGGTCAGCCGCACATAGTGGGGGGAAAAACCCAACCACAAAACAAAAAAACCCCACACCAAGCTAAAAAACAGACTGCACTTTTTCTACCGCCACATCCAGGGCTTTGGTGCCAGGCTGCAGGCAGAGTTCAGTGTCGCAACTGACTGCCACCGCTGCAGGCTCTGCTGTCCCAGGAGGAATCCGGGCAAGTCCAGCCTCACTTTGCCCTGACTCATCCTTTTCAAATACTCCATTGGGTCTTTTTCCTCTACTTGCTGTTTCTTTTCCAAAAGGGAAATAGAATAGCAGACAACTCCAACGCTTGAGACATGGGAGGTTTGAGATGCAGGGGGAGAAGCACTCAGCACTGCTCTGCTTCGACAAAGCCCTCCTTCTCCTGGCTGGCTGGCTCTACCTCCGAGTATGTTGCATGGTTGGTGTGATTTCGGAATTTCATGGCAGGCCAGTGATGTGGCCTTCGCTGTGGATGGAAACAAAGACCCATCAGAAGCTATGACAGAGCCTTTCACACCAAGCCTGTAGGGAAATAGAAAACTCAGCCTCGAAATAAAACCAATGCTGTCTTTGTGAAAGGTTGACTTTTTCTTAATTTAAAAAAAAAAAAAATTGCTTTACGCTTAGAAGAGTTCATTACAGTGCTTCAATCTCGCTGAACCCACTAGTAAAGTTAAAATGGGGAGCAGGGAGGAAGTGGAAGCTTTAGGTGAAATGTCACATCAACCTCAGAACAAGGACAGCCCGTGCCCAGGGTAGCAGCCGAGGATGGCCACAGGCTTCGTGTGCGACCACACGCACGTCAGCTCCGTGTCTCCCCTCTATCTGCAAAACAGGGACACCCGATTGCCCCTTCTCCGCTGGGTGTAGATAAATGCATCAAACGTTGCCAAGTGCTCAGGTACTGAACTGGTAGAGGCCACGTAGAGCAATTTTCTGAAGCCTGTCTCTGCAAACAGGGCAGACGGAGGAAAGACAAGTGCTCCAGGAAAAAGCCAAGGAGCGATAAGGAAAGGCTGAGGGCTTAGTGTTGCTCACTCCCTCCGCAGCAGCTCCTGTGCCAGGATTCAGCCCACTTCTGACTGCCTCGGGATCCTACACCAAGCGGTCTTCTAGCTTTTAACAGCAGATGGAGATTGCTGGACCCCCTATCTTTCCGAGAATTAAAATCTTCCATTTAGAGCATTCACACCACCACTTCCAGAGTAGCTGATGGCATCACATCTATCAGTAAAGGCTGACAATTTTAGTCAACAAAATCCAGCTGGGCAATTCAAAAGGCAGCGATCTCAATTATGCCATAGCTCCAACTGAGCCCTCCAACCAGGCTGTGTGGCGACTGCTCATGCAAGCAGGTGGAAGAGTCTAATGTTGCACGGGGAAAAAAAAAGGCGATGTGTGAAAGGGAGCATGTGAAAGGGAGCAAAATAAAACAGTGTGGGAGGGAGAGAGCCTAAGTTTAAAACATCATCAACTGGAGGTTGGGGGATTAGCTGTGACTGTAGGACCATGAAAAGAAACTAAGATATGAACCCTACCAAAGTTTCCCTCTCCTCTTCTCTTTGCTCCCTGCTCTCCTCTAGCAGGTTAGGATTTGTGTGGATAACACAGGAAGAAAAAAAACCAGCCCGGGATAAGGCTCTCCACTCACCTCAATGAAGAACAGGGCAGCGTTGGAGGTGGGGTGGCTGTTGATGTAAATTCCAGCAAGGATTATAGCTGCAATGAGCAACACGGCCAGAACGATCCCCACGATAGTACCTGTGTGAATCGGGACGCCTGCTTTCTTGGAAGGAAGGCTGCTTCCCACACCTGCAAAAAAAGGATTCTCTTGAGTCTTGAACTGTGTTGAGACCTCGGGAAAAGACAGGACAGAAAAGCAAAGCGAGGCGAGACCCTCCAGAGCTCCGCACGGCCGACTAAGCAACTCGGCCTGCCACTGTCTGGCTCCACAAGAAGGGAAGATTCACCAGAGAGCTGTCTGAGCTCCAGCATTCCTATCAGCTGATAGCAGGAGCTGGTTTGAAAGAAGATTAAACCACCACCATGCAGTAACCCCCTCTCCAATCCATATTCTTTATATATTGGCTGCTCACTCTGATAGAAAGCCATTAGCCATATGCTGAGTGGGGTCCTCAGCGTGTCTTACCCAAAGCCCTCCAGCTTGCCCTCGCTCCTCGGCTATGAATATGCAATCGCACAGAGCTACAGAGGGTGGATGTGGCATATATTAACAGTGACATTACCAGCCATTTGGGGAGCAATTTGGCTGAAACTGGGAAGATCATGCATTTCAAATGCCCCATGCCTGCAAAGGAACTGATCCTGCACCCAGTTCAGCCAGTTTAACTTCCCTGAGCTGCTTTCAGGTGCAAGGGATAGGCTTGTGGTTTGCATGCGGCCACGCTTTGACCACAGTTCTTGCAAACCTGACATCAGGTGAAGAGGGCTCAGCTCCCTCCCATACTCTGAAATTATTAAGAGCATTACTGGCAACAGTTCGGTTCCCTGCCCTTGGGGGTGACGCACAGACTTGGACTAAGAAAAGATTCAGGGGAACAGAGATGAAAAAGGCAGAGCTGGGCTAAGGATGCTTTTTATGTTTGGATTTTACACTGCTCTTTGTCACAGCTGGGGAAATTCAAAAGAAAAAAAGGACTTTGTGTCTATGCAAAAAACTGCAAAGAAAGGGAATTACACAGAAAGAGGAAACTCATCATCTTGGTTTGCACAGCAGGACTATGTGGGAAAAGTAGACAAACAGCGTCAGGGTAAAGCAGATTGGTCCCGACTCTCACTTTTCACTATCTCAAATGGTATTAATCAGAGTAAGGATAATAGGAGCCTTATCTTGATTACATCCTTCCAATCTGGTTTCACCTGTCCACCCTGCTGACTGATCGCAACTCCCCGGTGCATTTGCTTTCAGTGTAACATGTTTTTGCTTGGAACAACTGTAAGCAGGCAAGAGTGAAGATTAAGGGCTTACCTTCGCTTCCTGCATGCTGATTGAGCTTCGTATCATCTAAAAAAAATAAAAGAAAGGCAAAAAAGTAAAGTTAGGAGCCTTCTATGATATTCTGTATGCTTCCCACCCACTTTTGTTCCTCTGTAATGGGGCCACTGACAGAATGCATGTCTTTGCACAGCACTTACGTGGCCAGTGACAGTTTTACATTTGTTGAGTTTGGCAGAAGAGGAAGGCACACAGAAAACAACAGTGAAAATATGTGGCTTATGGTTAGTTGTCTTCTTGGAGCACAAACACCTGGGGAAACTGGTCATTAAAGATGCTCAGTGTGCAAGGCTGAACAATCAGGGAATGCTGATGGGGCCCCAGCCCTGGTGGTTGTCTGTGTTCAGACTATGGCATTTGCAGCAATACCCCGCCAATACATCCCAAATCAATTGATGGGTGTTATGCTATAGATGTCCTCCACAGGAGCCCCAAATCCAGTTCCATTCTTCACCTCATTCCAGAAGAGCCAGGACGTATCGTACAAGGCTTTATGCCTTGATATGCCTCCACATCACCGACCTCACGAGTCCAGCCGAAAGCCTGATCCAGGATTCTTACTGCTTGGCTCACACGTTTGCTCGCTGCAGCACTGACACATGACCAGCGAGTCAGACACATTCACAAACATCTCCACGAGATCCAGCGAGCAGGGCTGGGTCCACTCCTTTGCTTCACTCCTTCCTTCGCTGTGCTTCTCCAGATAAAGTTCGCTGCCTGATGCAGCTGGCTGTTTGTTTCCTTCCAAGATTACAAATTAACTTCATGCTTGACTATGTCACAGAAAGCCTCTTGTTCTTTTTCCAAGAATTGGCGATGAGTTGGAAAATAATCTCAGTGGTGGTGTTACACTCCCCCTTCCTTTAATTGCTCCTTTCAAAGTCAACTCTGTCAGGCAGGCGCTCCGTTCCTCCCCCCAACTCCTTCCCATTGCTGAAGGACAATTACTAATGTTCCTTTCTATTTATTCTAATTAGCAGTTTGCGTTAGGGACTATTAAGCAGCAAAATTGAAGTGATACCTGCCGCTAGGATCTGAGGAGCCAGCCCTGTGTTAATAGGATTATCAAGCTTCAGAACATGGGTGTCTCGAGGGAAACTCGGGTTCTTATGTGGAGCCTTCCTATGCTGGAACGAACACCGTTCCCGAGCAGAGGGCAATCACCAGCCTATGCTGTATTATTGCCAGTCTGAGAGCACTGGCAGCCCTGAGCCACCAGCTAAGACCAGGCACATTAAAAGCACGAGCCTCGATGTACTATTAACCTCTGTTACGATGCCGGGGAGTCTGTCCACCAGCGACTAGTTGCTTGTTGACCTTCACGAACACATCCGAAGGCTGCGATGCAACTGTAAAACTCTTCCCACCGGAGGGTTTCATCTCCCCCCGGCCACATCACTCAGTCCCACCTCTTCAGCTGCCCTTCCTTCTCCTGTGCGCTGCCTCCTGTCCTCACCCCTGCCCTTGCGCTTCAAAGATGGGTTCGTGTTTGTATTTATTTGGATATGAATTGGCTTTATGAGGCATCGGAGTGAAAGACCTCGCCGGGGATAAGCGTCAAGGATGGGGCGTCCCCGCTCACCCCACCTGCCCCTACCTTCCGTAGTGAGGCTGTCAATGAAGAGCGAGGACGTGGAGGTGGTGACATCCTCATCCAGCGGTGAGAAAGAGCTGTCAGGAGGTGCTGAATAGTAGTTGCCTTCTGCTAAATCCTCGCAGGTCTTCTCATCTGACTGGAAAGAAAAGGGAGAACAGCTACTTTTCCCAGCTCTCGTAAAGCAAGAGTGCCAGGGAGCCAGCGGTGGGGGCTGCGCTTCCCAGGCTTAGGGCAAGCGAGCCCTTGGGGTTCAAACCCGGAGTGGAAGCAGAGGACATGGTCCAGAAGTACCAGAGGGAAGTTAGTGGGGGGTGATGACCTGGAGGTTGGAGAAGAGGAGGAAAAGTTTGGGAACCACTGAAGGAGGACAAATGACAATGATCTGGCAAGGTCCTGCAGCCTGACCTCCTCGCATCGCTGGCTAACCCTTACATCGGTCCTGTGACCTCCTTTTTCCTCACTCAGCCCTCTTGATTAACAGGGAACAAAGCTGAGTTTTCAGTGGGGAAAGGAAAAAAACCCAATAACCAACCAAAAAAACACCCAAAGCAGAAACAGATGTTTCATTAGAGCTGATCTTTCTGAGACAAAGAAACTAGTTCATCCAATGTGGAGATAATTGTGCTAACAAGGACAAAAAAATATCACAAGGGCTAATTTCTTCATGCTTAAGAGTGAGTAAGAGTCATGCTTCAGAAGGTGAAGAAAAAAATATCCCAGTGTACTCAAACTGCACCATTTGCTAACTTAGGGAGGTCTCTGCACCTTTACTGAATATCCAGCACCGACCAACATCAAAACAAGACCCCAGTAAGGCACACGCTGGGTTAGATGGACCATCCTTTAACCATCCTCTGTAAGTGGATCAGTGGCCCTGCTGTAATGGGAAAGGGATTATGTAAAGGGATACTCAGCCTGTTCCAGAGCAGCGTGGGTCACGTGGAGCTGAGCATGAATTTTCTGAGCTGGGATATGGCCACTGTTGTCTTCTGCAGATCAGAATCCCTCCTAGCAGAGGACCTAAGGGAAGTGATTCTTCTCTCAGCCTACCTGGCCGCAGCCGTAGGACAGCCACTCCTCACGGTACCGGTCAAAGCCGCTGGAACATCTGTGGAGAAAAGAAGCGTTAGCCCGTGGCAGAGGAATTCCTGACAGACACAGCAATAATAATGCTTATTTGCCCGTGATTTCTAAGCTGCCTGCAAGTCCCAAATGCTGCCCCGATGGGTGCTGCGTACAAACACTTGGATAAACAAGTATCTGAGGACTGGAAAGATTATATACAAGTTGGTCTCCAAAGACATGGGGTTTCCAGTACAGCTGTGCTGGAAGGACCCAAATGTTCCTCTTCACCAAGGAGGAAAAGGGTCAACACCACTTCTCCAAGGAAAACGGAGAAGCAGAGAAATAGGAAAAAATATATAGACTGAGTTTGAATTTCCATCCCCTGGACTCTGTGCCAGGGCAAGGCCGTGATCTTCGCGAGGAGTTTTTTTTTCCAGCAACATCTGCACAGGAAAAACACATTAAAGAAATTACAGACGACATCAGGAAAACACCAGCTAGAGAAATCTCTGCAGAAGCAGAGGGAATGAAATAGCACTCTGACCCTTGGAAAGTCTCTGGGGATACCAAAATGTGAACCAGGGGTTCAGTTCGTATCAGCCCTAATTTGCCCAACTACCAAAAAAAGAGGAAAAGCCACAAAAACCTGCAGGACCTGGTGAGTCACCAAGATCTTTGCTGAAAGTACTGTTCCTGTAACAACTACGGGCTCAACAAAAGCAAAAATTACAAACTCCACTGCCCAGCCAAGAGCTAAAAGGACTCTGGGGTGCATTCTGAGTCCAGCTCAGCCTGGAAGGCACCCCATCAAGTTCCTTAGGCAAGATCATACTGGCTTTACAAAACCAACCTGGTTGAAAGCCAACGAGATAGTGGCAGCCTTGCTCTAGCTTGCGTTTTCCACCACGCTTGCCATTCGTACTCTCCATTTGTAACTCGGGCTCCGCAGGGCTGAGGTGCCGACACGCCGTTACGGCTGCAGGAAGCCTGGCTTTTAGCCAACGCGTCAAGCAGTCACCCGACTATAAGCGATAAGAACAAACATCCAGCAACAGCGGCTTGGATTTTGGAAGATCGGGTTTGCAAACGCCGTGAATTTGGAATAAGCAGAATGATGAAGTCCTCGAACCTCCGGGTTTCAGCATAAACAAGATCCAGGCTAAGCCACTGTATCCCAGGCTTGGTTTTGCTACCAAAGCCACATCTGGTTTCACGCATCTCTCTCAGCTGCGAGAACATAATATTCTCTGATCTGAAGCCACCACCGAGCAACTGTCATTGAAAAATGATGTTCCCCTGGCTCGGGTTATATTCCAGCCCACTGAAAGGCAGTGAATCAACGCTGATTTATAGGGTTGCTTTGCTGATGTCTCGGGATCTTTCCCTGTCCCAGCTGTCCTGCTCATACCTTGCCGAAATTGCTGTGTGTGAGGGAAGGGTGCAAGTCTTGAGAGAAGGGCTATAGAAAGGGGTGAAGGTGCCCTGCAAGTGACGCCGGGGCGAGCCGAGGCTGCGCTCTTGGCAGGCGCTGCGGACGGGAGCCAGCCAGCGTGCCTTCCTGGGAGAGCCGGGCACTTCCAAAGCACGGCTGTCCCCGTGCCACCTGCGAGGATCTGTGTTATTGGGCCCTCTCCCCTGCCACTAGCTCTAAATAAATATTTCAGCAAAATCTCATTAAATTCTCTCATGCTTCTTATCGCGCTGCTGGAGCTGAAGGAGAGCACGGAGCAGGGCTGCTGCATGGCCGGCACTGCAACGGGGCCGGCCTCGTCCCCTCGCATC
Organism: Microhierax caerulescens; assembly: GCA_035590215.1. Lineage (NCBI taxonomy): Eukaryota > Metazoa > Chordata > Aves > Falconiformes > Falconidae > Microhierax > Microhierax caerulescens. Next base: position 4,248,884 of record JAVJGJ010000042.1, on the reverse strand, counting down.
CTCCTTTTACCTCCAAAAAAGCAGCAAGCATCCCCCACCCTTGCTGTGTCTCCCCCCTGACGAGCCTCCCCGGCAGCTGGGGGTCCTGAGGAGCATCCCTGGCTCTGTGACCTACCTGCCATCCTTCAGACTGGAGCCTGCCCCAGCCACCCTGCCCTGCCCTTCCATCTGAAATCACAGCCTAAGTCAGGACACATTTCCCCTGTGTTTAAGCTCACTGAGTCGCGCTTCTGGTCTCAACTTGTTCCAGCTGCTGCACCGAAACATCAGGACCAAAAACCCAAAACGTCTCCTTTCAACGGCGTGTAACCGGAGCTCAGATCACCGCTTAACCATGGCTGCGAGGCTGAGCGCAGCGCCCTCACTGAACCAGAATGCAACAAAAGCCCAAAGCCAGCAAAAAAAGGAAAATAATAATAATAAAACCCCCAGCAACACTGATACAGGCATCAGACCTGGAGTTGCACTTGCTGTCCCAGCAATAGAAACATTAGCAAGGGAAGAGGTGGGAAGGAAACTCATGGCAGCTACCTCTGCAGGACATGACACCAGCTGCAGTTGAAGGTCAGCTCCGAGGTCACACACATTTCACAGCTCTGATGCTGGAGACAAGCTGTAAAAGAGAGAGAAGAGATGTGCCAGTGACATGCCAGCATCTGCACGGGCACGAGGGAGCATCTGCTGAGAGCTGGTGGCACGGGGAGAGCCAGAGCATCAAGGGATGAGTCTAACCCAACCTCCCTCTGCCACGGACCTGCAGGACCAGTCAGCACCATTCAAGCAGGAGCGGACTCGCTGTCCACCTGCAAACACCTTCCCATTCTCCTCAGCTGGGAAGCACACCTGAGGCTTATGCCATTTCTTCTACAGAGGGTGTTTCTCAGAAGGAAGCAAGGAAAATTGAGTTTAACCCTCTGTTGCTATGTCCACACTAAGTAGTTCTGCAAGAACATCTCCACGCTGGAGAGGACTAGCTGCTCGTAAAGTACCACCACTTGCTCGTCACCCTGTCTAGAAAAGATGGCCAAGAGGGCTTGTCTGCAAAAGAAGTCAAGTTTTAACAAGCCCCTCAGGAGTCCCTGACAGCCTGCGAGGAGAGCCGAGAGCTGATCCAGTCCTGGGAAGTACCAAGTAATGAAGGCAGAGCACCAGAGGGTCACATTCTGCCCAAAAAGCAGCAGCATCCCCATCCCACCTGGGGTGCCTGGTGCACCTCTACCCTGACCCACTCCATCCCTGGGCTCGCTGGGCTGCGCATCGCGCTTGAGCAAACCCACCGCCGCTGCTGCCCCTGACCTGGGCTGCCCACACTGCTCTGGTGGCCTCCAGTCCTGATCTCCTCCGCCTTCCCCAGCAGACTGTCACGTGGAGGACACGGACCTCTGTAGAAAAGGCCGAGGCTAACCCAGTTCATCCACTTCTGACCTGAATAAAGCTAAAAATTAAACCCCCAGAAGAAAAAGCGGAGTCTAGTTCTCTCCAGCTCTGTGGGTCCTCTGAAGATATTGCTCTCAGCTACCCTAGCTGCTGGGGAAAAACAAAATAGCAAGTCTTAAAGAGAAAAAATAGAATTATTGCAGAATGCTTATTTATGATCTGCTTTGCAGTAACCCTGCCTGCTGTTAAAATTGTCATAAAATACCCCGGGGAGACCATTTAAATGCATAACCTTGGTATCTTCGTGACAGATTTACTCTCTGCTCTGTATTTACGGACTGCATGATGACTTTCCCTTGTGCGCATGTGTCCTTGGATCCGAACACTAAAAATGTATCTGTTTAACAGGATCTTTAAGAAATTTCAGCAGAGTGTGGAGGCGTAGAAAATGTCTTGTAGACAGACCTGAAGTGAACCAGTGTCCAGCAAAATTAGCTGCAGCTTATGGAGCAAAGAGGAGTTTCGGTGGCTGGACAGGTGGGAAATGCTGGAAATTTCAGTGCAGGAAATAAAGTACTGGGGCGAGAGGGGATCTACCGGTGAGCAACCAGAGCCATGGACACGGCTGCACACGAGGAAGGGTGCTGGGAGAGCAGCAGGGAGCGCAGCGTGGGACCACAGCAGATCCCAGGGACTTTGCGCCTGGCACCGTTGCTCCTGTTGCTTGGCTGGAGAGCACCGAGCAAATCAGTTCAGGTGAAGCCCCTGTGGATCCCTCCTTTATCAGCATCCTCCATCCCTCCTTTATCAGCATCCTCCATCCCTCCTTTATCAGCATCCTCCATGCCAGCTGAGCTGTGCCGCATGCCAGGCTCCTGCCTCAGCTACGGAGCCGCCAGGCTGGCACGCGTGTGGCATTTGCTGTTGCCTGAGCTTGACTCTGAGCTGATAAATCCAGAGAGGGCTGGATGTACAGGACGTTCAGCAACAGCCACAGAATGCCTGGGGGACCCCCACGCAGGGGCGAGCTGTACCCCGGCTGGTAGCACACCCTCCCTGCCCGGCTCCAGTGCACAGGAGGATCCCAAACGTTGGGTGATGGGTGGCAGCACCCACTGAACCTGCCTCCTCCAGCCTTGGCTTCCCCCTTTGGCTGTAAATTGGAGTCGCTGGGTGCAACCACAAGAGGGGAACGTGTTTTGGGGCACCACGCCAGCCTGTCCAACTTACTGGGCAGTGGGGTGAACTCCACGGCTGACATGTTGGTGATCTTGCTGGTGTCCAGTTCCACACGGTGGTACTCGTAGATGGTCCGACGGCGGGACTCTGAAACGCGGAGCCTTGGCTTTAGGCTGGGTGCAAACCCCCCTCTGCACACCCTTCCCCACCCTGCAATCCCAGTGGGAATCCCAGCACGTGCGGGGAAAGCTGGGGTTGCTGCCACCTCCCAGCTGAAAGAGATC
>JAVJGJ010000042.1:4215220-4226271 GCA_035590215.1 Microhierax caerulescens | reverse complement strand
GAAAATTAAAAAATATGAATCTACTCTTCACTGAAATCGGATACACAGATTTCAAGAAGAGTTGAGAATCTATTTATCCACGCGTCCCCTGCGGCAGGGAGAGCACAAGTCCCTACAGGGCAGCTCGATGTCCCCAAACCTGTGACGAGTTTGGCCGAGTCCGGCCCCAGCAGACCCCTGGCACCTGCCCGTCGCTTCACGTCTTTCATACGGGGCATCCGGACCTGCCAGCATCCAGGAACGGCGAGGTCGGAGCGCTGCCTCCGCTCCTCCTACGTGCTCCACCTGGGCTAATCCCACCTCAAAGCAGCCGCTACGAACACGTACCCCGACCAGGGGGAGGGATGGGCACGCTGTGACCCCCCCCCCGCCGCAGCCAGACGGTCCCTTCGCCGGGGCAAGCCACTTACCTGCGGAAGACTCAGCAAAATCCCCCAGCGCTCGCACCTCGGCGATAATCGAGGGCGTATTTGCAGCTGTTTCTCCCAGTGAGCCATTATTTCTTGAGCGGGGCAACAAGCCAAAAGATTCTACTTTGCTTTTCCTTGGGGGCAGGATGAAGGGTCGGGAGGGAAAAGACAGGAGCAGGGAACTTACAGTCACCGGAACAGAGACTCTAACTTTCTCCCTATATCAAGAGAGTTCTATCCTTGTCACTGGGATTAAAAACCTGAAATGCAAAACAAATTTGGACACCCAACCACCGACAAAACCCAGCCCTGAAGCCTCCAAGAGCCGCTCGCTTGCCATTTCAAAATCTTCCTAACGGGTCATCACAGGCTCAGGCTTCTAATGGTAAATTTTTTTTTTTAAAAATTGAAATTATCGAGTCCTAAATTTCATTTGGTCAATCTCAAAAAAAAAAACAACCCCAAAACAAACCCCCAAAAAACCCAAGACTGAATTGGAAATCTGTAAAAAAAGCAGGATGTAGGGAGGGTAAAAAAAAGGGAGCCTGACATTACAGGTTTCAAGCTGTATCACAACAACCTAGGAAGCCTCTGAGCTGGATGCTACAGGACACAGAAGAAACAGATGAACCTTCGACGTGAGCATGCTCAGGGTGGTCAGCAGGGAACGGCAAGTAGAGAAGCACAAGTAAATCATGTCTCACAACTGCTGTTTCATTCCCTCGCTGAAAAATGGACACAAAACTTGTTGGCATTTTCAGGTTTGTTTTTTTGTTTTTTGTGTGTGTGTGTGTGTGTGTGTGTTTTTGTTTTTTTTTTTTCATTCTCTCCTGGACAATGGATGCAGGGTTAAAGCATGTTCCTTCCCTCTCCCCCTCTCCCCGTTTCAAAGGATTTCAGTTACTATTCCAACCTCAACAGCAGCAACAGTCATTCTGGGTTCGCAAAAACCTCCCCTCCTTAGCGCAACGGTTTCATCTGAGCATGCCCAGCAGGAATGGTTCGGAATTATCCCAATCCACCTACAGAAAAAGCCAACACAGCTCCAGCTCCCGTACTGCCGAGTTCATCAGTTTGCTGGAACAGGTGGGGTGTGTATATGTACGTGTATGGGTGGCTACGGGGGGGGGAGGGGGCGGGGGGGGGCCTGGCGCCACAGCTCTGCTCACTGGCCCTCGCGAATGACACTGGTATCGCTTTCCTCGAAGATACTGGTGTCCACCGTAATTCTACAAGTGTAATTAAATACTCAGTTTGCAAAGACGACCGCTTCCAGTGTCATAGGATGATGCAGCATCTGCAGAAGCGTTGTCTGCTGCCTCCGACCGAAGGAGGTGGGGTCACAGGCGCGAAGTAGGCATGGACTTTGATGTTGGGTAAATGGGTCTGGAAAGATAAAGACAAGGTGTAAAAGTGACGGGGGTAAGCGGCAGCGCAAGCCAAAGCGAAGCTGAAACAGGCGCAGCTTACTCCTCTTTAGGCTACAGCCTAAGGCACACGTAAAAACTATACTTGAACTCTTTTTTCCCCAGCGTGATCGCCCCCCAGACTGCTGAAAACGGAGTTAGAGGGACCAGTTAAAAAAATGATGGTCCCCCAGAGGGACCAGTTAAAAAATGATGCTCCCCCCCCTAATCCCACGGTGGCTGCGGGGAACGGAACATCGAAACGGTACAGACGTGTCCCCTCGTTGCAGATCAAACGTTCTCACGGCTCCTCTTTCACAGGTGGGGACACAGACTCAGGAGGGAATCCCTGGGACACGGAGCACCTTAGATGCCCGACAGCAAGTGACAGAGTGGCCCTGGCTCTGTCCCACGCTCCGTCCCGCTCAGGGCCACGCAGCCTCCCCGACGGCAGACTGAGGATCAGCCCGAGTTATGAGATGGGAAGCGGCGCACGATCATCTACCGTGTGCAGCAGCGGGGAGGAGGTGACACTCAGCACATCTGTCACGGCACAGGCTCGTGGTGCCCCGTTTAGATGAGCGCTGGCACCTCCAAAACCCGGACTTGCGTGCCAGGTCTCCGCTGCGGCTCAGCGGACACAGCAGTCACCTCTCTTCCCTACCAGCTACAGTTCATCCCCATCCAACCTTCCGAGTGCACACCAGCCATTCAATTCACAGCTGACGGGTCTCCCAACGCTTTAAGAACCAGCACAAGATCACCAGGAACGTGAAACCTCAGCCCTCCCCCACCAGACAACGTGTTCAAGTCACAGCCTTAGCGGTGGTTTTGTTTTCATTTTTTTTTTTTTTTTTTTTTTTTTACCCTGAGTCTCTTGATCCCTGCCCGCGTGATCTGCTGACAGTCGTACAGTTCTATCCTCTCCAAGCTGTGGCAGCTTTTCAGGTGCTCCAGGGAGGCGTCCGTGATCAAAGGGCAGTTATCCAGCTCGATCACCTCCAAGCGGTCGTGTGCGCAGGCGCCGTTTCCCAAGTGACGGATCCCATCGTCCGTGATCAGCTCGCAGTGGGACAAGCTCTGCATCCAAACACAGCGAGTTAGCGGCCCTGGCCATCGGCAAACAGAAGCCAACACCCTGCCAGGAGGTGCCGTGGGGCAAGGGAGAAGATGGCCAGTGTGTCACAGGTTTGGACTGGTTTGCCACGCTGGTTTTCTGGCCGGGTCTGGGCTCCCTCTTTGCGCCGGAGCCACTGCCGCGCTCCGGGTTGCGGGCGCTGGGCTCTGTGCACCTCGAGGACTGAAGTGCCTGCAAGGGGAAAACTCACAACCGAAGCGCGGTGGGAAAGGTGGGAGCACGGGGCCAGGAGACAGGACGGCACGGGAACAACTACCTCTGCCACCAAAAAAAAACCCTTTTGTAAAACCCGTGGCCTTACACATCACGGGAAGGACCCTGTCACTGGGTCTAAGAACCAGCAGAAGACAATGTCACCTACTTGGTGCATTAATTTTTTTTTTTTGGGGGGGGCTGCATGTTAAAAATTCTCGAGGAGGAAGATAGGTTCTTGAGCTAGGAGGTAGCATCAGCCTGTGGCTTCGTCGAGGGGCACGGCGTGCAGAAGGGATGGCGCCGCTGCCCGCACCCCACCTCCCAGGACAGGATTTTCCATAACGACAATGAACACAGGGACGCAGAGAGATCGAGACTAAATTCCCAGAAATCGACACCCAAGGGAACACCGCTTTCTGCAGCCAGCAAGCTTTGCAGCTCCTCGCTACAGGTGAGCAGGGGCTGCAGCCCCCCCCTCCCAGCCGACCTGACCACCCACTATACTGATGGATTCTGTGATACTGATTGTATATATGATGTATATATATAATATATATATATTATGCATTATATATATAAAAATATATATATTATGCATTATATATATATAAATATGCATTATATATGCATATATTGTATATATGATTGTGATACTGATGGATTCTCTGGGGTTCACCAAGGACAGCCAGAGGCTGGGACCAGCAGAATCCAGCGTCCTAAAATTCATTTTCAGGCAGCTGGGGGTGCCTGGCCTATGATTCATGCTAGCAGTGGAGGGGGGGGACACACAATAGGTTCTTCGGGGTCAAGTTTCTAGCCGAATTCTTCCAAGCCTTCGCAACACATCTATAAAATCAAAGAGACCAATCCCCACAGGCAGCGGTGCTTGAAATCCCTTTGTTTCTATAGAAAGAAAATGCTGGAAGTTTCCCTTGTAATACTCACCAGAACCTGAAGCCGTGGACAGTGTATGGAAAGCTGGATTAGCGTACTGTCTGTTATCTGGAAAAAAAAAAAAAAATAAAGCCTTTTCACGCTGGGTGATTTGCACAAGGACTTTCCCCCCACACACACATACACTACGAAAGAAAAACTGCAAATTTTTGCCGGATCCCCAACAGTGCTCCCCAGAGTCACTTTCCTGAGCCCCTCAGCAACTCTTCTCCCGTGTGACCAAATTTCAGATGTGCAGATTCTTCTGCTCCTTTATAGAAAACTCCTCATGCCCTTACAGGACTTGTAGGGCAGAGGCACGGCTGGTTTTTTTTGAACGTCCCCGAGCGGCTCTCACTAGGCGCTGACAAAAAAAAGAGGAGCCAGCGAGAGCGGAGAGACCTCTTCAACACCACCACGTCTCCTAAGCGCCTGTGTCTGAAAGCACAAGAGGTGTTCAGTTCCCCTTCCAACAGCGTGGTGGGTCGCCCAGTTGTTCATCTTTCTTTTTCAGGAAGAAAGAGAACTCAACACAACGGCTTTCTCATCTTAAAAGCATTCCGAAGGGCTGGCATGTCTTTGTTCAACGCAGTCAGTCCAAGGGCACAGCCTAGTTTTGACTCTGCCTTTATTGGGTTAACTTGAAATCACTTCCCGTCTGGACTATTTTAATTTCCTCTTTTTACCTCCTGAATTTCTGCCCTGTAAACGTCAGGAAGTACAGAATACTGGGGTCACGCTGTTCTCAAGGCAGGAGGCAAAATCCTATTTATCGCCACTGTCTTTATCCGAATCGACTTCGAATCTATCCTTCGGGCGAGAGACTTTTTCCGTGGGATCTTGAGTCAATTCACCTATTTTCCCTTTATGTGCTGTAACTTCAAAAGGGTTGGCAGCTTACGGCACGCACCCTACCCCCTCACCACCAACGGAGACAGCTGCAGCGCAGGGTTGTAAGAGAGGCAACAACACCACTCGTTACATCCCATCCCACTGCCTTTAGGAGGGCTGACGATAGCCCGGGCACCCCAGTTTTATTTCAACTTGTTGCCAATTCCTCTAAAAATCATCGCTGTTCAAACCATCTGCCTATGGTTTTTTTTTTCAAAATAGAGGTGACTATTTAATTCTTATTATATTTATTTAATTCTTCTTATTGTAGTATTTAATTCTTTCTGGCAATGTATATAACATATAATGTATATAACAAAACCTTCCCTTGCCTTATGCCCAAAGATCTTTACCTCGTGCCAAGGGTCACAATTCACACATCTCTTACACGACCTTCAGGACACATCTATTACTGTTTGAGATTTTATTCCTTACAGCAGGAGTCATTACTACAAAATACAAAGGACCAAACTACAGAAGCAGCGTTTTCTTATCCAAATACATCTGATCTCCCCCAGGATTCTAAATCCAGCTCTTATTTGCAGACTTTCTACCACTTTTTCACCATCTTTCCGCGCTGTTGTGACTGTGCTAAAAGAAAAAAGAGCCCAAGGCGGCACCTCCTACCTGGACGCACTCTTCCAGGTCCATTTTTTCAAGTTCATGGCAGTTCTAGGAACAAAGAGAAGACCCCACACACCAACTAAGTGCAAAGCTCAGGCTCTGACACAAATGCAACTACAGTAAAGACAGTTCTTTTTAAAAAAGAAAGGTTTTTTTTTTTTCTCCATGAAACATCATGGCTGGAAGGAAAGACTGCTGCTTCTTTCCAAGCAGCACCAAGTTTAGCAAAGGGAATCCAGCAATTTCACTTGTTTAAAGGCATGGGTTTTTTGTTTTTTTTTTTATTCGTAGAAAGGTAAGGTAGTTAAATTTAGGGTCGCTTGTACGCAATACCAATTGATCTAGAAAAACAAACAGTGAAGTTTCTAACTCCCAAGTATTTAATATTTCACGTCGTTTGGACACACATCCTCCTGGATGTGTGGGTCAGGACAATGCCAAAGATTACACACAACCTAATTTTAGTAACTTCGCTTCCCCTCAAACATTGAGCTCAAAACCATGACAAGAATCGACGTTCAAGAGAAAGCTACCGCTTGTCCGTATCAATCACAGAAAGAAAGCAAGGGTACTTGGTGAGAAAATGGAAACGAGCACTTACCCTAGCTAGAGTGGTGAAGCCCACATCTGTTAGTTGAGAACACCTTGCAACTTCTAATATTCTGCACAGAAAGAATTTATAATAACCATGGTGGAGTCATTTTTGCTTTTCAGAGTGTATCATTAAAAGCTTCCAGCAACCCAGAAAAGTTTGACCCGGTTTAGGCTGTGCTCTCTGAGAAGATAATTTGCACAGAACATCCACCCTCTATACCTGAGCGTTGGTCACAGGGAAAGAAAAAAAGAAGTCGGGCTAAAAGGGAGCTCCACAGGTCATCCAGTCCGTACCCCGCTACACGGCAGGGAGCTCTAATCCGACAAATGTTGGACTGAGGTGCTCTTTAAAAACCTTCATTGCTGGCCACTCGACAACCTCCCCGAGTGATCTCCTCTGGCTTTCACCCCAAATACAGATCTCGTCGTGAAAAAGGGTGTAATACACGACGACCTGGCAGATGAGCATTAGAGAATAAAGATTTAATGCCACGACAGAAGAGCGTGAAGTCTTCTAAGGAGGTGAACTGCTCGCTTCTGTGACAACAGATAAAAACTTTCTAGCAGACGGTTACCACAGCTCTCCAGAGGTTTCCTTCACAACGTCAACTTATTCCTCTACCTTTACAGAAAAAAAAAAAGCCAACTTTGCTGAAGTGCACTGCACGTTTTACCGTACGGAGCTGAACACTGTTAAGCTGCAGCTGAAGCTGAACATAAACACAGAAACCACTTGGAAGCAAACCTGTATTTTACCTCCCTCTTTCCAAACTGGTTTCCACACACCTGTATGCTGTGCTTTGTGCCCGTATCTCTTTAAATTAGGTATCACAGAACACAGTTGTGTTTTGTTTTGCCCTGGAAGATACATGTTTTGTGCCATTTAATACAGGCCACTCAGCTGTTACAGCTGTCAGGTAATAAATCTTGTCTTTTCTTTCTGCACCTGGCCATTTTCTGAATTATAGCGAGGTCTTCCTGAAGAAGCTTGTCCTAATAAAAAACTCTTTAAAAAGTAAAAAAAAACCCCAACAACCCCAAACAAACCCAAACCCAAGCACCTGCAGAGATGTCGCTGGAAGCCCACTCTGTCAAGCAGAGTGAAAGTGCGCACAGATTCCATCTGCTACAAAATCATCGTGAAAAACCTGTTAATATCACGTGCCAAGAGGAAACAATGTAGTTCAAATGCGTTTTCAGTTCTCACTACAAAAGGAACCTAAGCTCAACTGTTTTTCATAAAAGAACAAAAGTAGATACACAATGGTGGAAAAGGAGCCTGCTACTAAGGCTGACTCTCTTGGCAGCGCGCACCACCACGGCACGGAGCTCTTTTACCACTGTTTTACTCGCACGAATTTAGGAACCAGAAGTTTGGGAACAACTCTGATCATCATCCCATAGCTGGAAAAACCTGAATGACAGGAGGTGTCCTTTCGGGAAGACCTTCAGTGTCTACAGTGGCTGAGATACTACGGGAGTATGTCACCAAGATCCTTTACTCAACACGCAGCGGGTCACTGGAGCTGGAGTAACTTTGGGGAACACTTACCTAAGCCTCGGGCAGTTCTGTCCCAGGGCGTTCAAGATGGCATCTGTAATGTTAGAGCAGCCTGAAGCACACAAGGATTGTAACTTGTGGCATCCTCTGCATATTGTAATGAGACCATCATCTGTTATTTGCTACAAGAAAAACAATAACAACATCACGAGCCATAACAGCGGAGGTGGAGGTGCAAGGCACTGCGTATTTTCCTTCTCAAGACTTCCAACCAGGCACTTAACCCAGGCCAAGTTACGCTTCTTTTCAACCCCCAAAATGCCTTCCAAGATTTCACTGGGACTGAAACCGGCTAAGCCACGTTGAAGTGACTTGTAAACATTCAGAAAGTGATTCCACATGCACGGAAACGTTTCTGAGCTGGGCCACGTGAGTGATGGGGGGGGGAGGCACGGTAGCAGCAAGCCCAGACTCGGTCTCCTGCCCTCCTGTGCAACTCCTGCTTGTAAAGACCTCCTTGGCTGAAACTCAAGACAAGAAAGCACCTAAGAGTCAGTTACCCACCAGCAGCTTTTGAAACATACGCTGCAGTGGTTTGGGACCAAACCCTGATGCGGAGAGCCAGGCTTACAGCCAAAATGCGGTTAAATTCACCCCACGGTACAGCGGCTCCGTGGATCCGCTGCATCCCCGGACACACAGGGTCCGTCCAGCCCCACGTGCGCTGCTCTGGGCTGGGGACAGGGCACAAATCTGCTCCCCGTGTCCCCACGTAAGCAAGAGCACAAGGGGCTGGCACTCAGGGTGGCTGCGCCAAGGAGCCGCCCGGGATCGAGCGATGCGGGGAGTGGGATAAGGGACAAAGGGGCAATAGGTGGCAGAGGCTGTGTGTGCTGGAGGTTAAACCTCACGTCATCCTTAGGTTCTGGATTTTCAGAGGCAGCCAGACTCAATTCCCACAGAAAAACACCAACCTAGGGACTGGCACTGCTTCTTTTAAGATAGCAAACAGCAAGCCCGCGGGCTGGTAAGCCCAAGTTCTGGAGGGAGGTGGAACAGAAACGGAGCAGAACTTGGTATTTTCAGTTAAGGAGATCAAGAACCTTATTAGTTTTCTTTTCCCTCCCACCTTTGCCTCTCAGAGCCCAGACACAGGCCTGGAACACGCTGACAGTTCAGCTTCCCCCTTTGCAAGTGGCCAGTCTCAGACGGATGGGCACCAGTCTCTCGCCAGTCTAGTAACTGGTAAAGCTACTCCTTAAACAGGACTGGGCAAGGACAGCCCTGCAGTCCCCCAAGGCCTTGCCCACTTCCATGGAAAAGGAAGGGACTTGCCCAGTTACTCACTGCGTCAGATGGTATGTACAAAGAGCCCATTCCAATTTCTTTTTTTGGCATAAATATACGTTATTGGCACTGCAGAACCCATTTAGAGCCCTTCTGTGCAGGGAAACTGCATTTCTTGGTTCAATTTTATAGAGACCAGAGGAACTGCCTGGCTGGATCACCACGCACGCACTCCAGCCCAATGGAAAGAATTTTTCCAGCTAGTCCTGCAAATGAATTTAGAAGCCCCGTGGGCAGGGCAAAGACACAAACAATTCCGACAAAATGAATGCGACGACACTGTTTTGGGGGCTTATCCAACATCACTGAATGCTCCCAAAAAAGCTGTTTTTCATCAAGTATTTTTAAAAGTCTCGTAAATTTACAATTGCCCTGTCTGCACAGATGCTGACGGTTTTGGGATGGAGCACGTTCTGCATGGTTGTGCTTAGAGATGGCCTCTAAATGCACCGTAACGGCTGAGTTGGGAAGTCGTAGGAAGCTTTACTTACTAAGCATGTTTGAAGGTTTAAAGTCACCAGTTCGGGACAATGTGCACCAATGTATTTCAGGGCTTCATCCTCGAGCTGGAAAGGAAAATGGAGAGACTGAAGCAGCCTGTTAAAACTTGAAGCAATCTTCAAAATAAAGCTTTGAGAACAATAAAGCATCTGTGGTTTGGATACCTATTGGGGAGGAGGGCAATGCACTGCAGTCTCAAAATACACAGCAATAAATGCATGCTTTTTTTTTTTTTTTTCTTTCTTTTCTTCTCTTTTTTTTTTTAACCATCTTAGGAACAGAGTTCAAAGACCTACGCCACTAAGTTACTGATTTAAAGGAAAGCTGGTCTGATCAAACATGCATCATTAACAAAGCAAGTGGTGAAATCAAAAACTATTTACAGGGATTAAGGAAACGCTTCACCAGCGAGGGCCCATAAGTAACGCTATCTGGAGTTCCAGCATTGCAATATAAAAATAAAGTCTTATTTCAACGTGAGGAACACAAACATAGCCAGGTTGCTTTCTGATGATAAAAAAGCCTGCTATTCTTAAATCTATAAGAACAGATGGCAAGTAATTGATAACAAGGATGTATTGCCATCAATATTACTCATGACTCCATAAATTACTAGAAACTCAAGCTGTTTCTATGACCTGAATTCTCAAAATAGGCTGAGATTGTTATATCTTTAATCAAGTCATTTTTACAGCCATGTATACCCATCTCACGTATTAAAAATCCAATGGTAGTATAAATTTAGAAGAACTACTGACTATAGCCCTTGCAGCTGGGTTTTCTCGTGCACATAACCAGCATATTAATGCCTTGCTTACCAAAAAAAAACCTTTCAGGACTTTCAGTGTCCACGCACAGGAGAAATATACTTTTTCCATACACAGCAGACAAAAACGTCACTTCCTGACTCATGCTAAAGAACCTCTACTCCCAAGAAAAAAAAAAAAAAGAAAAAAAAGAAAACAATTCCAAAACAAATAAGCGCTGTCAACGTTCAGGTAGAAGGACCTAAGAGATCACAGATCATTTTCCAGGTCCACCTCGAGGCTCCTAAACTCTTGGGAGTGGCTGGGTCACAGGTTTCAACTCCTGCAGGGTCAGTTTTAGTGTCCTTTTTCGAGGACAAGATTCTGAGATACGTTTGCTCCTTTCTAGCCTATCTGTCCACATTAAAAAGACCCTGGATCACTTAAGTAAAAAAAAAAAAAAAAAAAAAAATTAGTCCCCACACTCTTTGTGAAATAGATTTCCGAGGAGATTTGGCTCATTCAAAGAGCAACATCTGAGGTTGATGTTTCTCATGCCCCAGTTCATAATTGATGTAACCCCTTAGTAAACTTGTAATATGGCTAAATCTTTAACACACTAAACTTTTCAATGATTGACCAGGTAACACAGCAAAGAGAGATTCAAGGAAGTTAGCCTGAACAACAAGAAGTATAACCAGGGGGCAAAAAAAACCCCTTTCAGCTGTAAGAGTTAGGGCATCACTTACATATTCCAAAGTACAA
>JAVJGJ010000042.1:4204482-4215210 GCA_035590215.1 Microhierax caerulescens | reverse complement strand
ATACTTTTCTAGCTCAAGAACTATACATTATACTTGAAGGAATAGTACTATGCTCCTGAGTGGCTGCAGAGATGTCTTTTCAAAGCAGTCAAATCCATGGTGATCCTCTTTGACTAACTAGAAGATCCAAAGGACACGTAGAGGAAATTCTATCACGAGCGCAGATGAAAGTACTGTCATGCTTTCTAAAATTGTCAGAGCCTTCAGAAACGGATGGGTCTAGCCACGAATAACAAAGTTATCTCCTCTGCAAAAGTTTGCTCAATGTGCTCCCGATGGGAAAAGAGATGAATGATTCTACAACGAGATATGCAATTTGTTCAATGCCCCACTATTCACGCTGAGCTCAAAGCTATTAAAGAATTTCAATAAAAGCGCTTAATCTCCAACAGACAGATTGTGAGTAATTTCAGTAACATTTCTGGAAATGGAAAAATCCCCAAGACTTCATCCCCATACTTTCAGTGACAGCAGAAATAAGCGGAGCACTCTCCGCAGAGCCATACCTGCGTGCAGCCTTTCAGAAACAGGGCTTTGAGTCCACCGCAGCCTCTCACCAGAGCCTGGATGCCATCCTTGGTCACTTGGTCACACCAGGAGATATTCAGCTGTTCCAACAGTGGGCACCCCTCGCTTTGGAGGTGAAAGGAAAAGTGTGTGGTTTTGTTTTGCAAACAAATCCTGCTTCAAGCCAGAATCTAGGAAATCTCCCATTTCTGGCACCCACGTGAGCACAGACGGACACCCGCACCCCACACCCCCATGGGGAACACTGCTGCCAAACGTCACCTCCAAACGCAAAGAGCTCTCCAGAGGCGGTATCAGGAGCTCTAAACCAGGGTATTAGTAGGGTCAAAGACCACTGATTTATCCCATTTTGGACACCTCCCGGCTCCTGCCCAAGGACAGATGCTATGGGCTTTCTGGATCTGAATACAACCAAACAACCCTCAACAAAAACCAAAAATAGGGTTGATTTCTGCCACGCTGCTTCTAACTTCCCAGGTGTAACTTTGCATTTGCAAATAGCTGCCAGTAGGAGTAAGCTCAAGTGTAATTTTGTAATTAGGAAGAAATACACATGCTATCATGTATTTAAGATAGCTGCAGCTCAGATTAGACCACGTGAAACTAGGCAAGGATGAAGACCCTCAAGGGAAGGAAAAACCAGGCTCAAAGTATTTACTGTAGTGACAAAGATAATTTAATCATTCATTTGTTCTTTCTGTGTTTTCCTCTGGTGTCTAGATTCACCCTCCAGTATTTTTTCCCCCATGATACAGCTTTCCTCTATTTTCTTTTACTCCACTGGTATATCACTTGAATTATTATGTGGTTTTTTTTTAATAGCTTGGCCTCTATTGTTACCTTTAGTGTTTTTTTTGCCTCCTTTTCTCTGTCCCAATATCTTCCCACCAATATCTGTCTGTCCTTTCCTTTTCTAGATTACTTGGCAATTCCATTTAGCAGATTTAAGCAGTTATATGTCTCCTAAGCAGTTTAAAAAGACAAATAGTCACATGCTGGTGTTCACCTTCTAGCTCTGCAAACAATTGCTAAGTACGCAACGGTACGCTTACAAGGAAGAAGTTGACTGTTAGTAAACGAGCATTTTAAAAAGGCAGACTAAGACTTTTGCCTCCCCCAAAATCCCTCCTCCACGACTTTAATAGGATATAATTCTTCTTCCACTGCTAATAACCATCAGGACGGATATAAAAAAAGGTTGAGGGCAGCTTTTAATAAGTCTTCCTCCTCCGTGTGGGCAAACCAGGAGGCACGACGTGTGAATGCTGAGCTCTGGGGGGTGGGGGGGGGTGGAATGCCTGAATTCTAAGCACAGTTAGACCTCAGCCTACACCAGTCTCCTCCGAGGCACCCACGGGGCAACGGTGGGTCCCGCTATCTGGAATCAACCGGCAAAAGTCAACGGGGCTGACTCCTACCTCAGCGCTTTCAGGGACAGGTTGGTTATGGAAGTGCAGGAAGCCAAATCCAGGTGCCTGAGCTTAGAGCAGAACTTACTGAGGCTGGTACACGTGCTGAAAGAGAGCACACAGGACACACTCGTAGATTTATTCCAAGTCACACACGTTTCATATAACGTGAATTACATTATCTATCGCACGCACAAGCCTGGCCTTCCCTGAGAAGGAGATGGAAAATATAACGTGGTACACGCAGAAAAGGGGACGGCAGGGCAAACAGAGAAAAGAAGTTTACTCACGCATCTGTGATCTTGGTACAGCCATTTAGGTTCAATACTTCAATATTTCTGCAGTTCTGTGCAAATGTCCTGCATTAAAGGAAAGGGAAAACACAGCACTTTCAGGCAACAGTCTTCCAGATGTTTTACAGCATTTGTTTTACCCGTAACGCGTCAGATATGACCTTACAAAACCGTGTCTCAAACAAAATAGGTAAATAAATAAAAGAAATACTATATGTTGCCTTGGGATTTCCCAGCCTAAAGGCAAAAGCTTGTAATTCAGTGCCAATTACGATTTAGCCTGTAGCAGCAGCTGGCATTATTTTAATGAGAATTGAGAATAACAGCTACTATCCAAAGTAAAAAAACGACAAGTTAAAAAGCCTTATATATTACCACTCTATGTTTTAAGTTAGACACACAGGCTCAAGACCTCAGTTCAGAAGTGAGATCCATCAATTATTCCAGTCCTTTGTGGCAGTAGAAATGAAATTGTTCTTTATGTCATATTTAAGAGCAGAAAGAAGCCATACCACTACCTTAATGCATTGTCTCCCACTCCTTGACAGCCACGCAGGCTTAACTTCCGCAAGAAACCCCCACATCTTTTAGAAATATTCTCAACTACTCGGCCCTGTTGGAGACAGAAAGAATGACATTAAAATCCAAAAGTCACCCGGATCCTTCAAAAAGTTGAATTCAAAACTTTTGCAGATTAACAAGTTTGTTATTCTAGGTAAAACAGTGCTAAGAAAACAAAACAAAACAAAAAAATATATGCCACGATAATAATCTAAGGCAGGGAGAGGGAGAATTATTCAGCTTCTGAAGATGGAGAGACAAGGAACGATTACCTAAAGCCGCTCAGGCTAATGACTGAGGAGTTTCCTCCAGTTCAGAGTTCCCAGACATGGACATAAACTACCCAGAACGAGGAAAGCAGCAATGCCATCGCTACAACACGGGCAGGAAGATTTACAAATAAGTACAGTCAACGTACTAGAAATGGCTATACTTAAAATTTCTATTCAAAACAGAGATGAGGCAGAACCAGCCCACGAGTTTTTATTCTTACGGAAAAAGGGATTAAAACATTTGTGTTCAAGAGACCTAGAAAAATGCTTTTTTTCATTTCAAATTTGTCATTAGGGGAAGCCTCCAAAGACCCCGCTACAAGCTAGCATTTACCCAGCTACTTCACACTGCGAACGAAGTGCAAAAACCACTGACAAAATATTTGCATCAGTGTCCAGAAATTCAAGAACCTTCCCCTCTAGTCTACGTGCTCGTTCATCACAGAACAGGAACGTCACTTGGTTCTCCAAGTACTAGTCGGCATTTAAGACCTCTGTAATCAAGAGGCTATTCTTTTATAATCTTTTTCCAGTCCATAAAAATAAATTTTAAAAAATAAATAAATAAAAGTCAAGCATCGGGCTCAGGACAAGGTAATACCACAATCGAAAGCAGGACACCAGCTTAACTAGATCTCTGCACGAGCTTCTGCTGACATCTGGCCATTTGCTTTCAGGGGCTGGGGGAGCAGCTCCGGTGCTGTGGGGTGCTGCTGAACACCGATGGGGGGGCTGAAGCTCGACCTGCACATCTGTGTGTAGAAGGGCTGGAAAACTCTGAAACACCCTGGCTGTTTTCGCAATTCCTCTAGCCAGCCTATGAATTCATATGCTTGAGTTGGGAGGATTCAAACACATTTATACAGAGAAATTACAGCAAGTGATGGATTTTCATTCCTTTCAGGCAAACAACGTTTAGAGCAGAAAGCCTAGCAGGTACTTTTAGGTTAGGTACAACATACTGAAGCCTTTGGTTTGAAAAGGGGAAGACGGTGCTTACGTAAGGACATGTGTTTGATGTATAGAGTGGTGGTAGAGAACAAAGAGACATTAAAACCATGCAAAAACCACTCAAGAAGGAGAAAAGCCTAGTTTGTATTCACAGCATTCCTGCCTCTCCCTCCTACACAGACCAACGACAGCAGCAAGGCTGAGCAGCTCCGTCCACCGTTCCTGCCACCTCCAGAGCCCAAGCACCGCTCGTAACTCTGCTCTGCCTCTACGAAAGTCAGTAATTCTACGGCTCCAGAACTTCCAAGGCACGTTAAGAGATAAAGTATTCGTTATCAAGAACAAAAATCACACCGTTTACCACCTTCAAGAAGTCTCAGGCCACTTAGAGCCCTGCAAACACGCAGAGGTCAGTGTCACAGGCTTGTGCCTTTATCCCCGAGTCTCAGCTGCTTAGGTACACAGCTGGCAGAAAAAGATTATTTTAACTCTTTCCTCCACAAATAATGTGTATTTGCCACCAGCTCCCACACGAGGTGTGACTCGTCAGTCATCATCCAGTTTATGCCTCTGTCTAGAACAAGTTAATCTCGCTATCTCCCTCCAACGTATTTTGGAAGTAAGAGGATATAACATTCCGATAGGAAACTTAAGGTGGTTTTTTTTTCTCATCGCTTTTCCTGATTAATGCAATTTTAATGTTAAGAACAGCATGACAACAGCATCCATTCCTATCGGTGCTGACTAGTTCCCATCTAACAGATTTAGAACAGCTACAACGAAGCATTTCCAAAGCTGCATCTTTCAGGAATAATTCTGACCTCATCCCCCAAATCACCTTCAATTACACTTCGATTTTCAATATTAAAGATAGACAGGAAAGGACAGACACATCGCAGGCCATGTTCCCAAAGACATTCAGTCTTAATGGTCTAAGTCAGTGCTATGTTAACATTTTTTTGAGCAAAAGGGAAAGTAGCCTAAATTCTGCTGTGCTGAAGCAGTCGTTTTCCACAAGAACGTACCTATTTGACTCACTTCTGTTTTCAGAACACACACAAAAATACTTTCCTTCTACTACTACCTTTAAGTCTTGATACAGATATATAATTCTGTCCATTTTCAAAAGCTGAATGGATTGCCAAGACTTTAAAGACTCCCTGAAGCTAAGAAGAACTGAAATTAATGATTTCTATCTCCAGGGAAGGTAAAAAGGGTTACGCTGGGAGTATTAATCCGTTCTAGGCTGTAATTACATTTTAACAAGAAAAATGGGTTTGTATGTCACTTAATTATACCTCAATATCCCTCTGGAAATCAAACAGGTCAATTCGCTGCCAGTTACTGCCATCCAGGGCCAGAACATTCCATGCCTTTATCGGGGGAAAAAATGTAAATGTGTTGTTAATACGAAAAAAACCCGCCAGTGGGGACCTCGTTACAGTTTGTTCCTTTTAGAAACAACATTCGGTCTCAGATGGAAAAGCAACAAGTAATTACAGCCAACAAGGAAAACTGTGCAGTTACCAGAATCGCTTGCTGGGACCAGAGTCCCCTCACCTACACGGCACACTCTTCACAAGTCCCCCAGGCAAGCCCGCGGTGCCCCGGCCACTTCTGCTCCCACGGGAGGTGTAGATGCTGAGCCCAGGACAGGAGGCAGTGCCGGAGCGTGGGCATCTTCACAGTCCTGGCTGGAATCTAATCCCCTCTGCAGCATCCCCGGCTAAACCTTTAGAGGATGCTAGCAGGACCAAGATGAAGGATACCAGGACGTGGGCGAAGGATGCTAGCAGGACCAACACGAAGATGAAGGATACCAGGACGTGGGTGAGCCCCAGAGGAGACCCTACACCAGGCATCTACACTGACAAGAGGGGTGACGCTATTCTGGGGGTGCGGAGGACTCGGTGGCGCTGGGACGCAGGACTACGCGGCGAGATCCCGTAAGCGCTGGGTGAGGCTGTCATCTCGCACACCTTCTCTCTTGCCTCCAGCAGAAAGAGGTGCTCAAGGCAGTTCCACGGCTTGGTGCAGGGAGGAATTCAAATCTTTGTAAGCTGTCCAGATAAAGCATCCAGCTCTTACCTGAGAACCACGCACCACTGCCGGATTGACAGCGTTTACTACCTCTGACTGAAAGTGTGTGTTTGGTTTGATTTTGGGGTTGGGTTCTTTGTTTGTTTTTAAACAAGCAAATCTCAAGTGGTTCATGCTACAAATGAGAACCAGGAACTGAAAGTTAGTAATTCTGCCCTTAACGAATCAAAAAGGCTGTCAACACAGTACTATACTTGACGTTTTAATTACATAATCAAAGTAAACAACTAGATCTCTCATAATAACCATGAGTCCATCGTTATGAAAGAGCACATGTATATAGGCATATTTTTATACCACATCTATTACATGCACTGAGCTACATCTCCATCACAACATACTAGTTCTTGTGCAAGCCACGTATATGCTCAGAACAGCCGGCAGCAGAACTGTAAGCATTAATTGATTCTGCGTTTTAAATCTCATTGCTGGTGTTTGTTTTAAGGTCTAATTATCGCCATGAGAAAAGAAATGCATCAGTGGATGCAAGTTATAAGAGAGCATATTTAAATGCGTAATGTGGGGAACATTACATACAGCCTTTCTGTAGCTCTGTGCAGAGACTTTAGCTCTTTGCAATACGTGCTGTGTCACATAATGACTAATATATTCTCGATGCCCTGTGGACCGTGTAAACAGGAGCAAGCAACAAAAATGGGTGTACACCTTGGCACTGGGAAGTATCTGCCAGCCCAATCTGGTCAATATTTTCCTGCTGGAGCGGGGAATTTCAGCTGGAAGACCTTTCACTAGAAGACCTATGTTATTCAGAGAACGTGGGATGATAACTGGAACGCTTAAACATCACACAGGTTATTTTTTAGTGCAATTGAAAATGTTCAAGCATAGTCTTTTTTATTCTCGCATACTCTGAAATAACGAAACAAATCCCGCTTCAAGTCTGAACCCAAGGCTGGTCGGTTTTGTACAGGTGGCACTCAGCACTGGCTCTGCCACCACTGTGAACACACCGCTACAAACACCTTCCAGTATAACTGACCTCCCAATCCTGCTGGAGTAACGCTCCCTCTGCGTGTTATATTACGTACCAGCAGGATAATGTGTCTGAACAAGTATGGGAGCTCTAGCTAACTGGACCTGCAGCTGGAGGAATTTTCCCAAGCGACTAATCCAAGCTGGATTTCATTAGCTGAAGCCCACCAAACTATGAGCTTCTTCAGGAAAAACAAAACAGACAATTTTTTTTTTTTTCTTCCATGCTTATTTCAACTACGTCCAAGTAGGAAAGTAAACTTTTGTTAACTGCGCAGCATCTCTGTGAATCAAAATTTCTGTATCTCCACCAAAACCCACAAGATGCCATTTTAGACTCATCCAAATTTGGTATTTTCATCAGCACAGGTCTCCTTACAAATCCAGGCTGACCGGAGAGCTCTTGGGCAAAAAAATCAGCCACCTTCCCTTGGCAACCTGCCCAGGGTCTGGGACACTGGCAAAATGGTATTCAAGCTTTGAGTCCCCCTTCAGTGGTGCCATCAGAAATTTCTGGTATTGCGGTGTTAATACGGGACATTAAATAACAATAGTTGAGTTGCACAAAGCTCCCTGGTACAAATCCTCCCAGTTTGACATGCTAGGGAAGGCTGGAGCAAGAGAATTGTCACGCAAATCCCATCAGCTGTTAAAATCCACCAGCAAGGAGGAAGGTTCTTACCCTGGAAACTTGAGCACAACGACACAGAGTGACCACATCCAGGAAAGAGAAAATCCTGTAACAGAAATAAAAGATACCTTATTGGTTATCTACACTGAAAACAAAGAGAACATGAAAAACAAAGGGAGGGGGGGAAAAAAAAAAAAAAAAGGACTGGAGACAGCAAAACTTCTTTGTAATTCAGTTGAAAGCTGAACTGTGAAAAGAAGTGCAGACCTAGCAGTTAACAAATGAAAGCAAAACACACCAGTGTGAAATATCCATCTCGCACCTTGCGGTATTTACCGGCAGCCACTTATGGAAACAGGCTCTTACGGGTATATTGGGTGGCTTTAACAGCCAAAAGTCAGGATACGGCAAAACGAGCAGCCACGTTGGGCTGGTTTGGCTCCCGTTGGACACAGGAGCCTCCCTGCGTGCCCAGCACCTCTGTTCAACAAACCTAACGTTTTTAGCAGCAAAAAGCAGGCAGCGTAATAATTAATAGACCCAAGCAACGCGACAGCCCGATTTCGGCGCATGAATTATTTCTTCTTTTTCACAGAGCCGGGCTAAATATGAAGTGTTGTTTCACGCAGGGGTAGGAGGAGTATTTTTTTTTTTTTTTCTCTGCAACAGCGCGAAGCAACTTGCACAGCCAGCTGATCAGTTCGGTTGTGTCAGTAGAGTGTCTAGGAGAGAGGCGTTGAGGATTAACCGATGCGGTCACTCCTCCGTGGTATGTCATTCCTCTGCCAGGGCACACCCAAGTGTTGAGGCCAACACCCTGGTGTTGCTGTCCTATTTATTGGGATAAAGGAATTAGACGGCAATACTTTGCAATGCTATACTGGGCTAAGACATCCACGCTTTTATCCACGGCATGTACACCCTTATCGGCGAACACACGTATCGAGCCGATTTAAAGCTCCTGTATTTGTACCAATATAGCTTTTTTTTCTGTTATTTTATTTATATATTATATAAATATATATGTAATAATATATTAAATATATTATATTTATATTTATAATTAATATATAATTAATTAATATATAATGATAATTAATATATAAATATATAAATAATATATAAATTTATAATATGACTGACACCGAGTTTTGCTGCCGTTGATACGTGCCGCACACCTTCCCAGACACGCGTGTATTTGTCTATCGCGATATACAGAGAGAAAATCCTGGATTTTTCATATTTTAGGAGAAGACACAAGCAAAGCTGAGATGGTACAACTGCATGATCAAGCTCTTTTGACCAACAGGTATATAAAAGGCACTTTAGAAACATCAATGATGGTGGAAAAGGAAGTTACTGATAGAGGATGAATGCAGATTATTTATCAAATATAATTATAATAATATATAATAATTAATATATAAAAATAATTAATAAAATATAATTAATATATAATAATATATTATATATATATTTTATTTATATATTATATTCGGTTGTTTTCTGGGTTATGGTTATTCAAACAATCGCACGCCATAAAACACAGAAGGTTAAGTGGACAGTAGAACAACAGTAAGGTCTCGTTCTCTTTGATAGCCATTATACAACCATAAGATGAAATGTTTTTGCGAAGGTAATACAAGTGTTTGATTACAAGAAAACACTGGCACAAATGCTTTGGTGTTTTAAACTTCAAGACCACCAAAATGAGAAGGCAAATGTTACGAGCTGGAAGTGTTAAAGACACGGGGCAAGCAATTTTGTTCCAATGCTTTTGTAAAATACTCTTGTCAGATAAAGTATGGTTGTCCAGGAGAAATTCTGAGAACAAAGAGAACTCCACTGCCCCAAAACCCTCCAGACCTTCTCAAGAGAACACTGTACACCCAGATTAGCAATCGTTCGGATACCTGCAACACTTGAGTCATCTCCCCACAAGCCTATGGGCTTGGGGTGGGGGTGGCTTTCCTATATTCTCAGCAGACCTGTCTGCGCTGGGAGAGACTCAGAAACAAGGCGACATCACTGGCAGCTTGTTCTTTTTGTGTGACTTCTAAACTTAACAAACACCCTCTACCCAATGCATTACTGAAGCTCTTGTATTGAAAACAGGAAAACTGCATGTACTCTTCTCCCCAGAGAAGTACAAAGAATGCATTTGAATAAATAGCAGAGATACTGATAAAGCTGGGGGAAGAGGTGCTGAGAACAATGAACAAACACGGTGTGCATCACTGATAAACCGCACTTTGTCCTAGAGATAAACCATGAGGGGTTATCCAGGCTTTTGCCACTGACACCGAGTTTTGCTGCCGTTGATACGTGCCGCACACCTTCCCAGACACGCGTGTATTTGTCTATCGCGATATACAGAGAGAAAATCCTGGATTTTTCATATTTTAGGAGAAGACACAAGCAAAGCTGAGATGGTACAACTGCATGATCAAGCTCTTTTGACCAACAGGTATATAAAAGGCACTTTAGAAACATCAATGATGGTGGAAAAGGAAGTTACTGATAGAGGATGAATGCAGATTATTTATCAAAACACAGATGCTTACAGGTATCATGTAGCTTAGAAAATGTTCACTTAAGTCAGGCTACGGCAGAATAAACAGCCACACACTCTCCTGTGTTTCTATACTGCCCAAAGATACTCACAGAGCCAAAGAACTTAGTTCAAGATACTTCTCATCTATTCCTTAGACACTGCATCATGAGAGAAAACTGACAGTGACATGCTGAGATATATGCAGTTAAAAGGTCTGGAAAGGAGCTAATATGCAACGTAACACTGTTGTGAGAACCCACTTCTGGATTTCAGAAGCAGTTCCACACTCACTGCTTACAGACAAGCCTTCCCCTTGGATTAAATGGCTTTTACTCTTGCATGTTTGTGAGCACTGAGGATTTTAGCACAATGTCAATGTACAACAATACAAGGAAAGCCTGGGGAAATGATAGAAGCTAGGGAAAATTCTTACTTT
>JAVJGJ010000042.1:4182410-4194506 GCA_035590215.1 Microhierax caerulescens | reverse complement strand
GTAGGAACCGGGGGGGTCGGTCCCTTCTCCCAGGTAACAAGCAACAGGACAAGAGAAAACAGCCTCAAGTTACACCATGGGAGGTTTATATTGAATATTAGGAAAAATTTCTTCATGGAAAGTGTGCTCAAGCCCTGGCACAGGCTGCCCAGGGAGGTGGTAGAGTCACCATCCCTGGAGGGGTTTAAAAAACGCGTAGACGTGGTGCTGAGCAACATGGGTTAGTGGTGGGCTTGGCAGTGCTGCGTTAACGGCTGGATTCGATCTCCAACCTAAATAATTCCATGGAAGCCCAGAGACTACAACCCAGAAGACAAAAACCTGGTACTTCCCAGGATGTATTTACAGCACTGCTGTGCTTCTCTCTAGAGCACCATCACCCAGAAGCATTCAAATCAAGCCCGTTTATGAAAACAAATGCGCAGAAGCGATCAAAAGATACAGTTCTTGCAGCCTTACACTGAAGTCACTTAACGCAACACGTAATTGCCCATTTGTCGTAATAACTCTTCCCTTGCCTTCCAGAATATTAAAAGTTTTGCAAACTGGCTCAATTCATCTGGTCGCACGGTCCCGCAGCAGCCTGGAAGCGCTCGGTGTGGGGCTAATAAACAGATTTATCAGCCGCGAGGCATTGCTACCAACGTAGAAGACAGTTGTTATTCAGGCACTGGTGGTGTCAGCCACTCATTACAGGGCCCAGCACCCAAACTGGGTCATCTGTATGACACCACCACGAGATCCAGACGGCAGCGCTTCGCAGCTGAGCGTGCGATGGGTGACAGCATGTAATTACGAGTGTCCCCACACCAGGAACACCTACATATGTCCCGTGCTCATCACAGATGCAAAGAGGGATGTGAACAACAGTTGAGGCAAGCTCTGTAAGTGAAGCAACTCGTAGCAAGGCGTGCATTTGAGTTAAAATATAAAGTAGCGCGTGTCATTATTGCAGCCGCTCATTTAACCTTTACGCAAGCCTCGCATTGTCG
This sequence comes from Microhierax caerulescens, assembly GCA_035590215.1. Lineage (NCBI taxonomy): Eukaryota > Metazoa > Chordata > Aves > Falconiformes > Falconidae > Microhierax > Microhierax caerulescens. Next base: position 4,193,514 of record JAVJGJ010000042.1, on the reverse strand, counting down.
TGGAGCAGGCTCCAAAAGCCACACAAGCACGGGGACTCGTGGTTCTCTCCTCTGGGTCTGGTGCTGCTCTATCCATCCTGCCCAGAGCAAATGGATATTGTCAGTGTTCAGCGTGTAAATGAGGTGTCCACGTGCTGGATGGATTCAGCTGCTCATGGAGAGACTGTGCTGCTCCCTATGACGCGACACAAATGTGTGGCAAATGTCAGTACAGAAAGCGGTACAGCCAACACCTACGGCTCCTCCCAGGAAATCCAGATTCCGAATTACATTTTGCTAGATTTTAGAAATTCCCATCTGAGAAAGAGTTGCTGTATTAACATGGGGGTCTCAATATCAGTTTGATGGATATTATTCCACAGCAGCAAGCAAAAGCTTCTCCAGTGAGAAAAGCATTTATTCAACAGTTTCTGCAAGATTTTTGCTTCCGGAACAGTTATGCTCCCCATACCCCCCAATTCCACGGAAAAGTCTCCAAACACACAGTGGCACAAAGTTGTCCTTCCCGGCTTACAGAGCTGGCAAAGCTCCCCCGGAGCTGCTGCGGACCCCGGCTCGGGGCAGGCTCTCGGCTGCAGAGCTCTTCTGTGGTCTGGGCTGGCAGAGGGAAGGGGCAATGCTTTCCTGTAAGTGTCACATCTGGCAATGGTTTTGGGTTTATTGTTGGGGAAGGGCCGGAGGGGTGTTCCTATGGGGAACAAAAGTTTTGTTTTTCACTTTTTGTGTGTGTGGAAAAACACGAGTTATTGCAACATTTGCAGTTTACTGGAAATAATTAGGAATATTAACGTACAGAATGCACAGCACAGTTATTTGACGTTACCCTAAATGCTCAAAACTACTCCCTGTAAGCAATTCTTACGTTACTGGCTGCATTTTTAAGAGAACAACAGTTTACTCATCTGACATACCAAAAAGATTTTCCACTAGAACAGCAGCCGGGACTTTTTTTTTTTCAATAAAGTGCAGTTTAGACAAAGACATACCAAGACTGCCTTGCCTATATGACAGCAGACGCTGAAAACCACCATCAATTTTCCCAACATTTTGTCCCACAGAGTTTTGCCCACTAAAGAGACAAGGAGCAGAAAAAGGACAGAGTAGATCTGCAGCACGACACGGGTGGTCTACAATGAAGGCACATCTCTAAGACACAGAAACACTCACGTCCTCCCAGCATCTCCGACGCAGGAGTCAGACCTGGAGTGACCAACATACAGTGCAGTGTTCCAGTGCCACCAAACATAAGGGAATTTACTACATAAAGTTTCGAAGTTGATCATAAGGACACACTCACTTGGAATTTGACTATTTGCAGAGCTTGTTTCTGCATAACCCCCCATATATTGTTATGGGCACCGAGGAGGAAAAGAGCAGCACCCCTCTCTGTGCTCTTTTACCCAGACACAAACATGGTCAAACACAGAGGCAGTGGGATTCAAGACCTGTATCGCCCTGAAAAGCACTGAAAAACACGTTCAGCTGGACAAGAAACACTACCATCAAGGTTAATGGGATCTCAAGTAATTGTCCGTGTTGGTACTCGACACAAGCTAAACACCAGCGAGCCAGCAGCGCAATACAGCTGCTGCAGACATCAGCTGGGGCGGGAGTATTTACCGACAGACACGGCTGGTTTTCAACTGGGACTGCATCTGGCATCAGCACGGGGAGGGGGATGGCTGGTCTTAAAATATATATATAAAAAAATAAAAATCACATGAGGCTTAATACTCCGATACTTTGGAAGTATCGGTGCCAAAGCCAACAACCCAGCGCACGGCGTTAGCCTAGGTGCGGACTTTGAACTCAAACACTTTTCTGCTAAAGTAGAAAACTCGAAGCGCAATGGAGAAAAAGGGATGACGCTTAGTTAGGGCTCGATGGAATTAGCGACTAGCAAAGGCACTGGAATCAAGTCGTTACACCCAGACTGACCGTCATCCACCTTAATGTTCACTCCAGTGAAAAAAAAAACCACGGGGTCTGGCACACCCAGCCCCTCGAGAACGCAGACCAAAAATGTGAAGCTGCCCAAGAAGCACAAACAAAACGCAGCGCGCGCTGCCACGGCCCGGGGACGTGGGTCAGGCTGATGCAGAGAGAAGGAAAGAAGGAAGATGGATATCCGTTTTCAGTACAAAACCCAACCACACAATAGCGAGACACCCGTACAGGTGGGCAGCAGGAAACGAAGACTAAAAACTATGAACAGTAAGTACAAACATAACCAATTAAGTCTTTCATGCCTCTGTATTAAGCAAACTTCATGTGAAACAAACACAGAATTTTAAAGCACACCCTCTTAAGAAGCCATGAATTACTCATAAATATTCTAATTTTAAAATACAGCAACTTGTTTACTTGCATAAAAAAGCGACAAACTTCTTACAGCAGCCTTACAAACACAAAAGAAAAAGGTAACTGTGTGCTGAGGATGAAATTTTAGCTGTTCTTTAGACCCAGAGCCCATTAGATCTTTGGTCCATAAGCAAATGCTGGCCAGACCCTCCACAACTGCTTATGACCACAGGAAATTAAGCAATTAAAACCAAGACAGAAAACAGACTGTGATTATTAGAGAGTTAATAATGCAGCCTGGAAACTTGTTTTTAAACTAGAAAAGGTGGGGAATCAACAGTTGCCATCATAAATTAAAGATTACATATGTAGCTGGCATATTTTGTCAGTTTACATCCCCACCCAATTTGGATCATCCAGACATTTTGGAGATTAACCTTCAGGGCTCTGGAAGAGTCTTTTGCTGTTGTGAAGTGAAAAAAAAAAATATGAAACACCTGTACGAATTTGTTCAAAGAGTTTAAACCTTGACGAGTCAGAGATGCCCTGTGAGGTGTTCTTCAGCTATACAGCTGCTGGCTCACATCCAAAAATCTAGCATTACCAGTAGTATTTATATCACTTTTATCTGCTCCAGTCCATATGGACGAGACGAACAAGCCCAGTACAAAGTCACTGAAACAAGACAGGACACACGCCAAACCTACCTCATGGCACACAACGCCAATCTAGTAAAAAAACCCCAAAAAACAAAACAACAAAAACAAACCAAACACAAAAAAAAACCAAACCAACAAGACAGGCATAAAACACAAAAGAAAAATGTGGAATTCATTCCATACTTCCTTTGGAAAACCTCAGTGAAGCTTGGAAGTGACTTCTTGCATGCACTGTCAATATATACTAACACCTCACCACATTTTGGACAAAAAATGCTACCGGTGAATAGGGCTCAAATAAACCAAAACGTCACCGACATGCACCGAGCACTGGTTAGAAGTGCTCTTTCCCCAGTACAAGGCTTAAGGGAACTGGGAGTTTCAGCAGGCTGAACTGCCTTACTGGAGGCAAAGAAAAAATGACACTGCAGAGATAAATCACACAGAAGTGACAGCAGAATACAAGGACACAACAGAAAGCATAAAGTTGTTTACATCCACAAGCAGTCTGGAGTGGCTGAATTTTCCTTCTAGCCTTTTGTTACACAGGGACTTTTTATTTTAAAAAAAAAAAACAACAAAAAAACCAAAAAACAACCAAACCAAACCCAAACCAAACATCCAGTTTAATCTGTTAAATCTCCAAGGAAAATGGCTGGCTGTCGAATAAAGCTGCTGCTGTGACAAACTCCATCCTTAGCGGTTGTGATGCTCCAGCATCCTCCCACAGCGTTTGCGTGGGGAGAAGCGGGGGGCGCGGAGCAGCCGGCTGCCCTCCTGCCCTGCACCGTGTGCCACGGGCACCCTCGCCAGCCTGGCTCGCCACCAGGGCTCTGCTCAACCAGAATCGTGACTAAGCAGTACAAAACCGAGACAAAACAGACCCTGGTTGAAAAGGTTTACTATAGGCTTAATATGCCTAAAAATAGCTCAATAGGCAATTTACTCATACACTGTCACATCGCTTCTTCCTCATCTGTCGTCGCTTTGGAAAAGCTTAGATTTCTGCTGGCGATAAGTAGCTGGGGTATGGATGAGCTACGCTTCTGTGTACCCCAAATCCATTCTGCATTCAACAGCAAGGTTAAATAAATAGCTTTTTTTTTTTTTTGATTCAGCAAAAACAAAAGCATGAGGCTGAACAAAAAAAAAAATTAGTAAAGCCCTACAGAAATCAAGGCCGTGATAAAGAACTGCCTGCTGCACGCATCTCTGACGTAACTGTAACGCAGAAACTGCCACAGAGGAGAAATTCATCAGGTGATTTACGTGCAAATAGAGAAGGTTATGTTGTTGCATTCAAAAAGTAAACCTTCAAAGCCAAATGTGCAAGGTGAGGTACTAGAAGACTACTTTGATTTAAGAAATACCATTTCAACTGGAAGCACCACATGTGCTCTATTTTTTCAAAACCTAGAAACCGCTGCCAGATACCAAAGCACGTTCCTAAGCTTTTTGTTCACCTGTTTTGTTCTCCTATGCCAGTCTTGGCTGCGAGACAGTTTCCCACAAACAAAGCATCCCCCAACTACAACTACAAGCTCACTGTGTTTTTAAATTGCAATTGAAAAGGCAGCACCAGCATTTTAGTTACCCGACTTCTCCCGGCTGACGCAGGCTGCAGGAGATACACATCTGAGAGTCCTGGTAGGGAAGCAGGGCAGAACCTGAAGCAGCCTTGTGACAGATTGGGGAAGCAGAAGCTTCCAGTTAATCGGCTTTGTCTTTACCAGAAGTTGTATCTGGTGCTGAATGAAAAACACCCTCTGAAAACATCAGCGATGGCTCGCGTGTCCAAGTACTGCAGAGGTCAAAGTCAGTTGGCACAACGCGTTAAATAGACGCGGCAAGAAGCAAAACTACCCCATATGCTGTCATCAAAGCTGCTTTTGGGCTACTGCTTTTTTTAGCTCCATTAAAAACCTCAGCATTCTACGAGTGGTCGTCTTGCTGTTTTATGACTTATTACAGACATCGGATTTAAAACGCTGCTGCTTTCTCACACACACCCTTCGAAGTTTGAAATACACAACGTTGCCCATAAAACCACCATCCAACACCAACAAAGAAGGAGAGTATAAATAAGACAATGACTTCCTGACTTCACAGGGACACAGCCTATGGCCATGGACTGTGCTACAAAACACCCACTATCTATTTATTTTTTGCTTTCTAGAAGCTCATTTTAGCAGGGTAGTGGTTTACTACAAATGCCCTTTGAGTGGATTAAAAAAAAAACAACCAAAAAACAACAAAACACCCAGAACCAAACTCAAAAGCAGACACATGCTTCAATATTTTCAGGCTAGAATTGAAATTCATTTAGCTCTCCAAGTATGTACCAAGGCTCATCACAATTCAAATAAGCTTCTTTGACAAACAAATTTCTGACAGTTCTGTCCCTCTCCAAAATCTACAGTTCTACTTTACTGGTAATAGATTTTTTTTCACTACTGGGTTTATATTCAGCTATTATCTAAGAGATGATGATGGTAATATTGGCATATATACTTGGAAATAAAGTCAAATTACTTTAGTTCCGTCTCAAAAACACCCCCTACCCGAGGTGAGGTGTGAAGGGCATGGGGTGAGTTTGCCACACGTAAAAGGATGGTCGATCTGAAATCAAAACTGACGGATCAGCCAGGCGTGTCCAACCACCAGCCACACAGAGACTCGGGCCCCTCCACAGAGCTGCGCGGTTAAACGTTCCACCCCCTATCAATAAGACTAAAACACTCATGGGGTTGCCTTTCATAATGGTATGAGTCAAATGAAATAGGCAGCGAGGTGAGCCAACAGTGAAAACAGTAATTACCTGATCTGTCCCAGGCCCTAATTAATAATAGTATCTAAACTAAGATGAGACATACCCGTGCACACAAGCTCTCTAACTCCCTTTGCTGTTACGCAAGCCACGATGCAAGACAGACACGGCCCAAGCCATCCAGCTCCTCTCCTGGGGAACACACACACTCCTTGAGTGGCTGCTCCAAGGGAAACCACCTTGGGGAACCCCCGTTTCGGCCCAGAGGCTGCACTCACCTCGGTAAATGCAAGAAAAGCCGCATGCAAGCAAGGCAAACCTGGGGCACAAAGCGCTGCTCTTCATGGGGCTCGGGCCAAATCAGGGACGGGTCCTTATCGGGTGCTGCCCCGGCGTTTTTTCCTGCACAACTGTCAGCAACGGACAGGGGGAGGAAATACAGGTTTTCTGGCATTTCTACTTATATTTCTTGTTGAAATTACTGTGTGCCACGGCCAACATTTCCACTCTTGCCCAATTTGCAAGCACAGCTCCTTACAGGGAAAGAAGGAAGAAGAGATTCCCATTTGGGGGTGGCAGGGGGTAAAGAAAAAAAAAAAACAAACAAAAAAATTTTGCAACACAAGCTTGGTCTCTCAGGTGACATGGGCTAAGGTCAAAGCACACACACATAATCCAACGCTTGTAAAGCTGCTGCTCTACCTAATTACGGCAGGGATGTGCTGGTGGCTGCCTAGTACAAAGACTACAAGGTGAAAGAGCTAGGACACTGAAACTGAAACTTCCCCCAAGTGTCAAATTAAGAAAAAAAAAAAAAAAAAGAAATGAAAGCAATCAGAATTGGTTTCTGAAATACCTTTTATCAGTCAGTTCCCCATACCATGCCTTCTTTGGCTTTTGGCAACTTGCCTAGAGCGCCTGTATGGCAAAATACAGCGTGTACACCGCAAAGGAGAAATCCACAGCAGCTAAGATTTCCCCCCGTGGCCCCCTCCTCCAACAAAAAGCAGTTTTCTTCTTTAATCCTTCCCAGTCTCCCTGTAGCCTGGGTCAAGTATCTCTGGCTCAACCAACTCGCCTTTTGCTTCCAAATCTCACAGAATTCCTTTTTCCTCTGCTAGAGCATGGAAAGCCATAGGACCAGCGCGGTGGGGGTGTGAAACACAAGTTACAGTTTACATCTCTTACTATCTTAACATTTAAACAAGCACTTTGTACACAACAAAGTAACATTTTATTATTCATCTGTCAAAAAAAAAAAAAAAAAAAAAAGAGAAGTGCTGGCTTACAAATTATTATACCTAAGAGCAGCGTGAGATAACACCAAAGCGAAAAAAAAAAAAAAGTGGGGGTGAAGAGAGTGAAAAAGTGTATGGAAGAGCTCTCAGTTCTCAAACCCCTCCCAAATCTGCATTTTTTTTAATTCTGACAGTGTTTCTCACTAGTTAAGAGCCACATTATTAGATACCTGCCAAAACAGAACCGTCTCAATTCGACTGCACTACCTCATGTCTTTATGGTGCCATGTCAGCAACAATTTCCCTTGCCATCTAAAAGCCACAGAACATCACTTTTTGCAAGTTTCTGCTAGAAAACAGCAAGGAGATACCATGGTGGGATGCGAAGAATTATTGATACTCCCTGCCCACTTTGTTTGGGTCTGCCTGTTTACACAGCCTCCATCCCTCAAAATAATAAAGCCCTAACCAGGACAGAAAGGAGCACAGGAGCAGCCCAGCAAAGGGAACAAAGACAATCCCAACAGGATCAGCTCTGAACTGTAAAGCCAAGCAACCCTGAAATACAGGAACAGCATTTAAGACTCAGGAACCCAGCAGATTCAAAAATGGGATTAGGGTAATTAAGATTATTCAATTCAGCTTTCTGAACAGAGGCAGGATTAATTATTAGAAGGCAACTCTATTTTGAAGCATTTTAAGTTTCTCATTTTGCTTTCAGCTTACCTCATTTCATGGCAGCTCTAAATTCAAGACCCAGGAACTAAAGAGGCCACTAGCACGGTTCAGATGAGTCAGAATTCCCTCGCATCGGGGATCCCAAATCTAGATGAGAAATGCTGTGAATTGCACTGATGGATGTGTTTGTCCGACTGACAGCGCTCGCAAGGCTCGTGCAGATGCTTGTTCCTCAGATACCTCCCTGGTGTTCACACTTCAGTTTGTTTGTTGTTTTGTTTGTTTTTTTGGGTTTTTTTAATAGGACAAAACTGCCCGTAAAGAAACACTTTACAGCCAGAATCAACTCCTGCTAATTGCAGGTTGTGAAGACTCCCTGAGGAAGCTGGAAAGGATGATATGCCTTTTTTTTTTTTTTTTTTTGGGTGGTGGTGTTTTTGTTTAAGGATGTAGAGGAGACTACATGAATTGCTCACAGTCCAGGGAAAAAAAGGCAACTATAATCATTTAAGCCTGACAGCATGGCTCAATGGAACACAAAACACTGCAGAGGAAGAGAACCTGGGGAAAGCCTCAAAGCCCAGAGTTTGCTGGTGCTGAAGATGTCCACAATGTGACTGGTCTAACACCAAAGCAGCCACCGGTTCATAGAAAACGCTGCTGCTGATCGCAGGGCGGTGGTTTTGCACTGGCTTACCTCCTTCAGCTCTGTGCATGCATCTAGGTAAGCGCTACCCATCTCCCGAGCGGTGCCGCTGACCACATCCACTCCGCTCTGGAAGCCAGAAAGCTCAGAGGAGCCCTCTGCTCTAGATGATGATGTTTATTTTGATGAGGAGTTACTGACAGCAAGCGAGCTGGGGAAAGCAAGCCTAAGACACTTGGTCTCCAGATGACATCCCGGGCCAGAAGAGCGTGGATGAAACAGATGAAAGAAGGGATGAGAACTAAGGCCTTTGGAAGGTGAACAAGCCCTCAAAGAGTAGAGTACCAGTCACACAAAAGCATCAGATGTCGTCACATCCCCTCCAATTTGCTGTCATTTCATTGTAGATCACTAGACATCCCATACTGGGTACGACAGGAGGCAGAGAAATATATATAATATAAGCCAGGATTGTGATCTGTCAGGGCACGTTCCATATTAAACCGACACCACAGAAAATTAGGAGTCAATCTGGGTAATGTTTTCCCTTTTTGTTTGCTTTGCTACAGTAAGTGGTTATTTTCTCTGTGGTGGCCACACCTCCTATAAAGGGACTTATTTAGAATATGCTCATTTGGCTGGGCATGCCAGAGTTCGTTCTTTCATTTAAAAGAAAAGAGTTCCATTCTTCCTGGAACGGACAGCTGGCCACACATACGTACCAGAAACCCATATGCAAGTCGAATTTAAGCAGCTTAGCCCATATTCCATTACCATATTTTATTACTACAGTAAGAAGAAATGACTATTAAATCCAATCTAGAGTGGATTTTAAAATTACCCAACAAGAATAGTTCACGAATCTGTTTATGTGGCTTAACAAAAGGCAATAAACCAAATCTGAAAACCCAAACGAAACTCCCCCTCAATAATTCACTTGTTAAAGCCTCAAACCGACAAAATACATATTAGTCACAACTCTGCATCAAGCTATTTTTACCCCAAGATAAGACTCCAGACTCAAAGGCCCTACTTACCACTCCTCAGTCAGGGGAACTACCACGGCAGTCAACTCTGTCTCTAATCCGGCGGTAACGCAGAGGGCTATGTAGGAGGAGTACTAATCACCAAGCATTCAACCCCGTGCTGTCTTCGTTGATCTTACAATATTCAACAACTTTGAATAGCAGCTTCCAGCCTCAACACATTTTTGCATAATTGTCCTTATGCCACATTAAATGTGAACTATTACACTAAAAGGCACGCTCTCCTCAGCGCACAGAACTTTTACTTTTAAAGCAGAAGCATTAGAAACTGTTTTCTAGAAAGGACAGCTGCATTTCTACCCATACTTCCCCTCTGAAAAATAAATCTATTTATAAGTGTGAATGCACTGACACATTAAGAAGCTTTTTCAGACCAAAACACCCTCACTACAAAACCAAGTATTTAAAGCAGAAGAGTTCTAAACTCATCCCTTCCAGGATATACAGGTGAGTGGGTCAGAGATAATCAATGCTAGGGCTAATAAAACCACGCCCTCAATTTATTAACCAAAACATATCCAGAAAACAGGATGTTTAAAGGCACTTCTGGTAGCTCAAAGTAAGCCTTTCTATAATATGCTGACTCTTCCTGTACAAAAACACAGTAAAAAAAAAAATTAATAATTTTAGACCTCAATTACTCTGAGCATTTTGCTTATTTTCAACTGGTCCATTTTTGACTATAGGAAGTAATTTACAATTCCAGCAAAAAAAAACCCTACCCAAACAAAGCTCTTCCTCATTTTTCTTCTCCAATGAACTGGGTGAATCTTATTTTGGTACAACCCCGATGAAAAGCTTTCCCAATACTGAAGTGAACTCCAGTATTTCAAGACAAAGGCTAAGCAAGCAAAAAAGGCCTTTGCTGTATGAGAAGATGTTTCCCCACGGATGACTGCTATCAACGTGGTTTTATTCTTTACTCTGCCCTGTAACCAGCCACTCTGCAGTAATAATAATAAAAAAAAAAGCTCTCAGGACAAAAAAAAAAAAAAAAAAAAAAAAGGAAAAAGATGTGTGCAGCCAGGAACAGACTAGAATGGTAAAAACAATAACCCCAGATAAAACACGTTACGCATGCAGCCTTCTCTTTCTGAGTTTCCAGGTTTAGCTCAATGTTTTTACCGTTTGGATGCTACAGAAACAGGACTATTCTGACACTATTTAACGTGAAACCATTCTAAACAGACACGCTCCTACTTATTTACAGCGGCCGACACGGATTTGAGAGAGGAAGAAAACAGTATCCTGTGCAATATTACAAAACCATTCTTTGCTGCACCTTCCTCGACTCCAGGGCCAGTTTCCTGATGAATTCAACACCGATCTCTGTGGAACTACACTTCAGTTTACCATTAACCAAGTTTTTTGCCTCGATAGCCTTCCTCTTCTACAAGGAGGGGGGACAGCCACATCTTTACCCTTCCAGGCTCTTTTCCTCCCGTGTTGTCCTCATACAGAAGACGAGCCGGGCGGTGGAGGGAGGGAAGGGGCAGGTATTTTCATCCTCCACAAGTGCCTCTCACAGAAGATGAAAAGTAAACCCGGCTGCTGCTTGCCCTGTCCCCCGCTGCCCCCCTCCTCCCCCACCCGGGGAAGACAGCTGGTCCAACAATGCAGAGCTGGAAGCAGCCCTGGCTGGCCGGGCTGCTTTGTGCCATATTCTTTGAATAGATCTTATTGTTTACCCCCTGCTCCTTCCGTCCTCTCCAGCCCCCACCGCCCCGTAATCAAAGTTTTTCCCGGCTACTGCCCAAAAAAAAGACAGC
>JAVJGJ010000042.1:4164561-4181260 GCA_035590215.1 Microhierax caerulescens | reverse complement strand
GGGGGTCTTCGCCTCCCCCCCCCCTCCCGCCGGCAGCTTCCAGAGACACGAGAGCTCTTTGTACCAAAGAGATTTATTTGCATGTAAATAAACACGTTCTCTGCAGTATTTCCAAAAAAGTTGAAAGTTCACTCTACATCCAAAAAGAATGCAAAGGGAGCCGGGGGTATTTACAAAAAAAACCAAAAAAAAAAACCAAAACAAATTTCCAGACAGGTATTTACATCATGACCATTTAGGAAACAAACCATTTTCTTTTAATCTCCATGTTGCGCTTCCACCACCTGAGATTAAAAGGTTTGGCTTTGATTTGTGTTGTTTACACCTTTTATCTTTCCAATACTGAAAAGATGTAAAATCATTGTCGAGAATAAGCAAAAATATTTTAAAAATAAAACATCTGTCAGAGACCGAGCATTTACACATCAAAACGTCTTTTCGAGGCGCGTACCTCGGCTCCCGCCGCCACCACAGAAGCATCGTGCAGTCAGGGCCCAGCTCCGGTTTCTCTCTCTCGCGTGATTTACATCGCACAAAGCACACCAAACTGGGGTGAAAAAGCTTTAAGTTGGGACACACACCTCTGGCAGCGGTGGGGCTGGGAGACTGGGAGACTTTTTTCCCTGTTCCTGCAGGCAGCGATGCCGGCCTTCTGCAGGAGAGATTTAGGGTACTGAACTTTGGTCTTGGGCAAGCGGAGAGGAAACGTGCAGCTCTTGCCTTTAAAATGCATTTTTGTGTTACCGACAACGCTGTACGAAATTTCCTTCCAATTTTTTACTGTGTTTCATAACTGGGACATGATTCCGACTAACGACGAGTCCGGCAAACAGTCCCGTCAAATCCCCAGCCCTGATTCGAGTCAAAGAGTTTCTTCTTGAAGGCGGCGCACACCTTCACGCAACCCAGAGCGGATCAGGAGGCTTTCATAAAACAACTTAAAAATAAAAATTAAATAAAAGCGAGGGGCAGCATGAAAACAGGTGACAACCTGTCGGAGTCTGAACAGGCATCATTTCCGAGATGCAGCCGCTGCAGCAGGGTCTCCAGATAAGTTCATCTGGTGGTGTATTTCTTAAATCCTCTTCACAGACACCCTGCAGTCATACGATTCTGATGCTGTGTAAGATAACATCATTCGCTCCAGGTTCAGACTTTATTTATGATTTTCCTATCATCTCACGATCTTCCTATCATCTCATGATTTTCCTATCATCTCAGCAGGTGAAGATGGGAGTGCTGGTGACGAGGGAAGCTACAGTGTGCAGGCCACAAGGAATGAATGACGAATAGTGGAAAACACAAGAAAGGAAGAGACTGGAGATATTCAGGTTCCCGCATTCCGCAGACGCCCTGGAATGAAGCTAAAGGCAGGAGGGAAGAGGTGGAAAAATCCTGACAATTAACTAAATAGCTGCCACCCTACTGAAAAGCCATCGGCCTCGATATGGCTTTGAACATGCCAGAAAAGAAGTAACTTGCCTGGGGTATCACTGGGGTCAGACCATATACGGGGCTGGAAATCTCTGTGGTTTAAAAGAAACTTAAAATCCTCACCGTCTATTTCAGACGGCATCCCCAAAGGCAAAGTAACATCTCATTCCCAAGGGGGAAATTCTGGCCTCTGGGAATCAACAGCAAAACCCAACAGGAGCAGGATTCTGCTCAGCATGTAATTCAAAAGATGTGTTTGCAGAACTCTTGATTTCCCACATTCCTCTTCAGTGAACACATTTAACTGCTTTTAAAAATAAAACACTCTCCTGAGTCTCTTTCCCTTTCAGGGACCACAAGGTAAAGACCACAGAGGATGCCCGAATTATGCTCCTAATTCCAGCCAAAAGGTGAAATTCCATCTTTCAAAGGAAATCACTGCTTCTGCTGCAACTCTTATCCCAGATGAACCAGTTAGGGGCTGTTTTTCCAGCAGCGTCGAAGATAACACCAGGACACGGCTGACTCACACTGCCAGGCTAACACCTCCCAGAGAGAGGAGGCAACTCACGTGCATGATCAGAACTACTATTTGAGAAGCACGCTGTAAGTTCAAATCAAAAATTAAAAAGCAAAACCCAAAATGAAACCCTGAAGGGCTCAGCAACAGAAACAGACCGAGAAAACGAGGCGCATGGTTTGAACCGCGAACGCACGCGGGCTGTTCTATCGACATTAACGGAAGTATTCGTAGTGGACACATTATGCGTGGCTCTAAAGCGCTCGCGGGACCGGGACGTGTGTGGCTTACAGTCCATCACTTTACAAATGCAGCATCGGGGGGTTCTGGGGAAGCTCTTTGCTAAGGCTGACAAGGAAGCAACGCCCAGGTGAAGACAGTGGAGGTCCTTTACCATTCAGATTTGCTCCAACGCATGCCAGAACGACACCAGCTTCACCAAAGCTATGGTGGCTGCACGTGGGCAGAGCTGCCCGAATCTGTGGGCTCTACCCAAATTCCCAAGTCCCTCTGGGCTCTGCGTTGTACAATTAAAACAGAGACTGTGTGAAACCAAGCAGCACGAGGCAGTCGGACACGGACATAAATGAACAGCTAAAATGAAAGGGAAGTCAAAGACAAGACAGCAATCCTTCATCACCGTGACCTGGAAGAAAATCCTGATATCCATCAGAACGCAGCGCCCGATTCTGCAGAGCAGCTCGTATCACAGGAAGATGAAGTTGCTCAGCACCGCACTGAATCAGGCATTGAACGAAGAAGGGCCACAAAAATAAAATAAATTAAAAAACTTTTCTTCTTCCTCTTCCAACCACCCTTTTCAAAAGAGGAAAACCCAACCCTAAAACATGCCCTAAAATAATTAAAGTTTCCTAAATACAAAAGCAACTTATTTTGAACGGGAAGAGGGGTAGAGGAACTCAGACTGTCCCAGAATAGCCTATGTCTCTGTTTGCACCAGTTTGGGGTCTGCTCCCACACTTACACACACGCTTAGCTTTATACCCATTAACTCTAATGGGGCAATTAATACTTATAAATTAAGAATGAGTGTAAGTGTCTGCAGGATGAAGGCCACAGTCAGGAACCTGGCTTGCTGAATGAGCTGCTGGCACTCACACTTTCTCTTCAGACTTTGGAGATCCTTTGAAATACTTTTTTGTGGTTTGGTATTTTTTTTCCCCCTCTTCAAACACACCCCATAAAAATCAGCGTGGCAGGTTTGCAATGAAGAGTTCCTTTCTTCCAATCTCCAGAACCCGCAGGTCCTGCATACAGCTCATCTTTTAAAGACACCAGGAAAAATTAATTGCCAATGAGAGCAACATCCATGAGATCATCATCTTCTTCCCCGATCAAAAACTCAGGGCTAGCCCGGGATGGTCGCTCGGCCGAAAGGATAGCGCTGCTCGCCATGGAAAGAGACTGGTCAGCTGAAATTGGGGACTTGGACCAGCTCTCTGGCTTCATGCTGTGGGATTTCTTCTTGTCTCTGTCTTTATCCCGATCCCGATCTCTGTCCCGGTCTTTGTCTTTCACTTTTTTCTTCTCTTTTTTGTGCTTCTTGTGTTTTTCTGAGCTATATTCAGGCAAAGGCCTAATGCCGTCATCGGAGCTGGGGCTGTTCTGATAGGATTTCTCCGCTATGGAAGAGCCCGACTCGCTCTCACTGTCTATGTTTTGGGGAGTGTATGCTGGTGACTTACTGTGGCTGGGAGAGCAGCGTTCGTGTTTTGGAGTAGATCCACTGATCAGAGGAGACCCATAGCTTTTGGAAGAAGCCATCTGAGGCCTTAGGCTATCCCCACCTCCTTCCCCAGGTTTCTGCAAAGTTACTTTGGCTTTAATGCTAGGGGAACCACCGTCGTGTTTGCTGATGATAATTTTGGCCACTCCAGTGCTTCCAACGTTTTTGGAATCTGAAGTCTTCTTGGAAGACTCAACAGATCCTCCAGAAACAGAGACTTTCGACTTCTCTTTGTCACTCTTCTCGCGTTTGCCCTGGAACTCCCCCCCAGACATATTGTGTTTGGAGGACATAGTATGGCTTGAGGAATTGGAACTTGGCCCCATTTGTCCATCCATCGGGTCATCTCCACCAGGCCCGCTAGTGACAACCCCATGTTTCAGTTTGTCTATGACTGCAGTCAGCGATGGCTTCTTGTTTCTGCTCGGAGACTTGCCTTTGGAACTTCCATGCTGGTTCTGAGATGAAGACATGGAAGACCCACTAGACGAAAAGGAAGATGAAGATGCCGTCGAAGAATTGGATGAAGGAGGTGGTTTCTGTGACATAGACCCAGAGGATCCCATTCCTGAAGATGATTTCATACTCGAGCTCGATCCTGTCCCAGACATGTGGGAGCCTCCGGAACCTGAACTGATAGGTGACTTTGCTTTAGATGATGGGGGAGTACCCGGGACAGGTTTCATGGGAGAAGCAAGCTTGTCAGAACCTCCCGAGGGTCTAGAATGAGATGGAGAGATGTTTGGTTTACTCATGGAAGGGTTCATAAGTGACGATGGCTTTCCTTGAGGTTTCATCTTGGTGCTTCCAGAACCGCTGCTGAGGCCGTGTTTGGTGATGGGGGAGGATCCAGGCTTTCCCACCGACTGGGCTGAGCTTTTGGACTGACCTGAACTTGAGCTGCCTTGGCTTGAGTAGAGGCTGCTGCTCATCTTTGAGCCAGAAGACCCTTCCGATTTGCTGCTTTTAATTTTGCCTGAGGTTGAAGAAGAGGAAGAAGAGGACGAGGAAGAAGAATGGCCATGGTGGCTTTTGCTGCTGGAGGAGGTGACAGAGCCACTACTTGTATACTGGCCGTGTGAAGACGGTTTGCCAACAGTCACTGTTCCTTTTGGGATCTGAATGGTTATTTTTGGAATAGGAGGAGTAGCTACACCGGGAGGAGTCTGAGATCTGCCTGAGCTCCCAGGAGATTTGGACCCACCTGTGCTGGCTGGTGGTGTGAAAGGCCTGTTTGATGAACTGTGAGATGGAGATTTCCCGTCTGTCTCCTGCTTCTTCCGCTTTGGAAGTTTCTCTTTACTTTTACCATCACTGGATGGCGTCCGGCTACGTTTCCCTGGCTTCCCATCTATCCCGGAACCTGCCATATTACTTCCAGAACCATTGCCTTCCTTTACCCGTTTCTGAGACTTTTCTTTTCCTAAATCCCCTGTATTCAGCAAAGGGCTCTGACCTCCACTGTGATGTTCCATGATGTCAGAGGACCCCAGTGCTTTACTTGCAGCTGCAATAATACTAAAATCTACCGTATCAGACTGATTGCTCCCCTTAAATTTATTTTCCCCCCCATCAGCCCCCAAGACTTGCACCCCCAAAGTAGTTAGAGCCTGGGATGCGTAGCCCTTGAAATCATCGGTGTCTCCACTCTGACTACTCTCATCAAAGTACTCCTCCCCAAAGCCGCTTTGACTCTGACTGTTCAGCAAGTCAGGATTGAAATCTACTCCATCTGGAAAAAAATGGTTTGAAGAATCGCTGTTGGGGCTCACAGCAGCATCTGCTATGAGGTCTGCTGGATCTGTGTACGGGTTCTCACTATTGTTCGTCTGAAAAACATCTGGGTCAAAGAGGGCACTTTGTGAATGTCCTGAACTAGAAGAGTCTCTTACTGGAGTCCCAATGGGCGGGCAGTCCTCGTTAGTGGTGGGGAGCTTGGAAGCCTCCTCTGCTATATCTGAAAGGATATCAGTAACATCAGCTCCAATGCTGTCTGAACTAGAAAGTCGAACCATTCTCTGAATACTGGGCTGCGAGTGAGGTATAGGCTGTGGGTATGTAGTAGGAGGAGTGCTGCATTGGCTGGGTGCTGGAGTAATATGAGGGGTGTCCAGGGTATCTGCAGTCATGTTGACATCAAAAATGGGATTCTGGGAGTCAACATCCATTGAAAAGAGCTCCCTCTGGAAATCATCCTCAGTCTGATGCTTGGGCTTGTCTGCCGGCATGCGGGACTTTTTTTTCTTTTGTTTATTCCCCCCAGGGCCCATTTCCATTCTGGGGGAGCCAGAGGAAGAGTTCTGCCTTTCGAGAGGGCTGCTCCCATACAGAGTGGAGAAATCCTGAGGGGGATTCTCTTTAAGAAGATTCATGAGCATGGGGTGGTTCTTGGTGTTGCTTGCTGGTGAGGATACTGGTGGTGGTGTGTGATGGGGAGGGGTTGGACTTGAGCCAATGGTAGACCCCACATTCCCTGTGATCTGCAACAAACTAGTGAGAATAGGGTTCTGAGACACTTTGCTGAAGTCCTCCCCATGGCCCACCGAGTCATGCCTCTCTTTCATGCTTATGCTCATGTTAAACAAAGTAGTGATGGGCCCCCCAGGAAAAGTGTTTGTTGGGGTAGTGGTACCACTCATTGGGTTGCTGCCTGTGGTCATGCCATACCCTGGGCTGCTGGCTGGGGGAAGATTTTTCTTCACCATATCTTCTACTGTCTCTGCAATGAGGGACAAGGCTGGTGTGTCTGCTTGAATCGTTTCTGCTTTTCTACGAATTGCTCTCATGGTGACAGGAATGGACATACATCTGCAAGACACAAGGCAAAGGGGTTAGTGTGCGTTTTGCTGTCCTATAGCAATGTTCACTGAGGATTTTTTAAACAACCTCATCAGACACAAGAGCAAGCAGTAAGGCTGTTGGGCAAGAGAGAGCAACAGGTCCAGGCACTGTAAACGCCCTGCTGCTCTGCTTGTATTTACACTTATCCCGTCACACTTACCTAGCCACAAGACAACTGTGCCTTTACGCATTGCCTTGCAATCACAAAGGGAGAATTAATCAACCAATTAACTCTAATAACTAACAGCTGAGAGATCGTGATCTAGCAGTTAAAGGACAGGATGCAGTCTGGGTTGTTACCCTGACTCTGCCAGAAAACACCTTTGTCTGTGCTTGGCCAACCTAATTTCTTGCCGCCCTGTAAAACATCAACGATAATGCCACGTTCTGCTCAAGGATGACAAGCCTGTAACATTTGGAAAGCAAAACCAGCTATTCTCACTCCAAAGGTCTGTGCTGTGCCCCCTTAACATTCTGCCGTGTTCTGAACAGTGGCTAGGGCAGGGGAGCCTTGACAAAAGGCCTGTGTAAATGACAAACCGCAGGGGAGCACGTCCATGTTTTATAAAAGGTAGAAAGCAACCGACTACAGCAGAAGGCATAAATAGGTAGGCACCTTGGAGACACGCTCAAAAATAAGTAGCCATGGTTCAGCAGCTGGAATGGAATTGTCAATAGGGCTCCAAGCTTTCCTCTCTGCCAAACAACTGCCACCAACACTCACCCACAAACAGAACGGCTCCTAAACCGCCAGAATAAATATGAGACACAGAGCTCATCTGTAGAATTTGGAGGACACGGTGGCGCAAAGAAAATCTAGCTTACCTTTGAACAACTTTGGCAATGAAATCATCTGTACAGATAAGAGCATCGGACAGCCCTTTGTACAGCTTACAGTTCACGTGAGTAGAGTCTTGCACATCCATTACCACTAAAAGGGAAGGCATTTGGAAGAGATCAAAATCCTGGTTACAGTGGAAGAAGACCCTGCCATCCTTCCTGTAAACACACTCTGGCTTTTACTGAGTCCACTTACCGCACACTAGGGAGTCATTCACAGGGTGCTGGAAGGATACACTAAAGCAGGAGTCAGAGAGAGGACAAACTTCAAACTGCAGGATCCCAGGAGAATCTGAAAGACACGGGAACCATTAAATTAGGGAACACAAGAGATGAACCAGTTGAATACCCCCATACAGGAGAAAAAACCCAACAAGGAAAACAGCACAGGCCTAATTTCTTCTTCCTACACCTTGGAAAATTACCCAGGGTTTCTTATCCACACATACTACACCAATTGATGTGGTACCCACCTTCTTTTAAAACTGTTCGTTTGACACAGCTGCCAATCAGCGTGTTGTACGCCACCTGATGTCTGATCAAATTGAGGATGAGAGGAACCCGTCCAGGGTGCTGGAAGGCGATTTTACTAATCAGAGTTCCTTGAAGGCTTCTTCCATCTGGGAGAGGAGCATCTTTGTTCAGAAAGTAACAGTGCTGCTGTCCTGGAAGAGCCTGACAAACAATTTCTGCTTTACTCCAACTACTGCTGGGTACAAGGCAATAACAGACATCTAGGAAGGAAAGAGCAGGCCCCAGATCCAAGTCACGCCAAGCCACCTTCCTAGCTGAAAACGACAAACAACGAAGATGCTTTCCTTCCAATCTGAACAAGGAAAACACAATTTTGGCTCCTCAGAAGTAGTACTATTGAACAGTATTCACTGTCCCCACTAAAACAGTTTCCTACACTATGGCATCCCTTCTGAGGAAAAGAGAAATCCTCTGAAGTTAACAGGTCCATCACTGATAAATCTAAGAACTAGCACTTTCCCCAAAGAGATGTGATCCATTCAGCCACACATTACAGTCCAAACAAGAGGAAGGGACAGAACCTGAGAAGGCTCCATTCCATACCTCTGCTGTCATTCCTGCCACTGCATTTCAACAGCAATGGATTTTTCATTATCTAATTTTCCTGATTACTGTGGTCCCATCTGTCTCTGAATTCTAATGCTCGGATAGCACAGTTTTTCCCCATGAATAAATGCTGTATGAATAAATGCAATTAATTTCCTTTACCCTACTTGAAAGATACCTGAAACAGATGAAAATCCCCAGACTGCTCATCTACAAGTACAACGCCCTGGTTGTAACAAAATACTTACTGCATAGAAGCGCATATTGTGGTTTAAAGGCAAAGGATCAGCCTCCTTGGATAACTCGAACTGTGTGATCAGCTCATACAAGGGTACAAATGTCGGTGGTGTGTCAAACAATGGAATACCTGAAGGAACAAGATGGCACAGAATGATTGCACCCAGGTGCCAGAAAGAGACAGCGAGCCAGAGAAAGTGTTACCATCTAGCAAAGACCTATCCAGGTTTTACTGAAAACAGAGCACAAAACCTTGAGCAACTTTTCTGGCCTGCATTAAAAATTGGCAGCAGTTTATTAATAAAAACCTAAGGAGTATCTGCCTGATGGATCTGCAACCCACCTGTGCAGCCCTGAAGCTTCTGAATGAAAGCCCGAGACACTGGAATGGGACGGGGGAATTTCAGGAAGAAACAAGCCGGTAAGTCCACGCTGTTGGCACTGGTGATTGACGAGAAAGACGGAGTTCTGCAGTGGGGGGTGAATACAAGATCTTATTAGATGCAGGGCATCTAATAAGGCTTCTGCTACAAACAGGCATACAATTTACTGTTCAATCAAACACAAGCAGACTGTTATACCTTCTTAAAAATTAAGACACTCCTCAAAAGCACGTCACATGCCTGAAATATGTACTTCTTGGCTTAAAGACAGCACTTAAGTGCTTTATAGGATGCCGTGATGTCACACAGTCATCTCCCCACTCTGACTTCCACAGAATGTTGAATTTGCATCTGAGCAAGGCCACTGAGAACGGCCTGGCAGACACGTCCTTTGCTTACCCTTTGCTGTCAACTGGATGAGAGCCCATAATCAGTGGTGCAATTGGAAGTTTGTACATAGCCATGGTTCCCTCAACTGTTACTGACACATTCATACCCAAAGACCGAGGAACTGCAAGAGGAAGCAAGGAAAAAAACCAAAACCACCATAAGCTGATGAAAAAAAACCAACACAAGCTTTACGAATTAAATATCACTATGCTGGAACCATCTTACTTCCTCCACAAGGCAGTTTTCAGCGTTCACCTTTAGCACTGAACAGACTACAGCCAAACTAGTTATGCTACCTAATGCTCTATTTTTCTCTTACAAGGTAGACCAACTGCATAATTCTTAAAATACATTCCAGATACATTTGCAAGTTTGTAGTGTGCTCTTTACAAAGCAAAACAAATAATGGTTTTGGACAGCCTCACCCTCTTCTTTCCTAAGACCAGCCTCAATTTTAATTGGTGTTTGGCTTTGCCATTTTACTGAGAGACGGAAGTCCATGTAAATGCATAAAAAATAATCTTCCAGTAAGATGGCAGAGACAACAAGTATTCCCACAATAAAATAAAACCTATCTTAATGATGAAATTCACCCTAAGGAGACAGGCTCTGCCTGCAGACTGTCACCCCATCACCCTTGGCAGCAGTCCAGTTCAAACTCCAGAACAGGCACAAGGTTCAAGACAGTCAACCGAGTTTATTAAACCCTCTGTAAGTGAACCTGTGATTTTCCCCTATTACAGGGTGGTAGCAGAGGGCAGCTAGACTGCTGGAATTCTGTTTTCTTCTTTCCTTCAAGCACTAGTAGTCCACACTAGCTTCTAAAGCTGACCTACCATTGTTCTCATGCAAAATAACGGAGGCTCCAGTGCCATCTTCAAATAAATCATAGGGTGAGACGTAATATTTGAGATTCATCAGGAGACCTGCAGGAGAGAAGCTTTTGAACAGGCATCCCAACGATACAAGTTAACCCAACCACTGTTAACCCCTGTAACCAACAATAACACAACCCACACCGTGCAGAGCTGCTCGTACACCTTGAAAAAGTTGCTTTCTGCTGTCAAAGGTGCAGACATGGCCATCTGCTGTAAAATTACTGTGTGTGGCTTTGTAAAGAAAAGCTGGCTTTCTGCATCCTGTGGGACTCACAAATACTCAGCCACCTTGACCCTCTGTTAGTTTGATTAGCATTTTCCAGTTAATGTGAAAGCAATGTCCATTATGGGGACGCCGAACAAAGCCATTTTTATTCTTTTCTAAGTGTTAATCAAAGATACCTCCACTCCTGGGCGTGAGATAGCCAACACTGCCATGAAGAATCTTGTCAAGGGGATTTGCATTGGTGGCTTGCCTGCAAGAGAGGCAATCAGAGGTCTGTAGCAAGCCAGAGTCACACCTGCAGCCAAAATTCACGTGCCGGTGGCAGTCTAAGATTTTAGCTCAATACACACACTTCTCGGTCACACAGAGGTAGCAATCTTAAACTTCACACTGTTACAGGCAAAACAAAAGCTACTTTACTCTTGGTAGTAAAGAAGGCATGGAAATTTATCCACTGAATCTACAGCAGTGAAAGACGGTCAAATGTTTCTCAGTTTCTTGCTGTAAAACATGTTAACACTAATCCATCTAATGATAAACTTCTTTTTTTGCCTTTTAGACTTTCTTTCAATCGAATTCTGCAGTTAAAACGGAATTGCTCAGAGCTCTAGGCAATTTTTTCTCTACATATACACATCATTCCCCTGCTACCACAGCCCACCTATAGCCTCCGCATTGGACTTCTTAAAAATAGCATCAGAGGGTACAGGCACTAACTGGACACTTCATGGATACACAGCACCTGGCATGATCAGAACTGGCCACTGTGATGCAGCATTATTAAGAAAAAAACAAACCACCACCACCAAACAACAAAGCATATAGATGTCCTTACCAATACATCCCTGCCATTTTTGAGAGATCCAGCTCTAAGGACTGCAGAGCTAAGTACATTTTAGTTTTAAGTTTGCTGGGGAAAAAAAAAAACAAAAACAAAACAATATAAGAAAAACTGAAAGGGACCAGGCAATGAAATCCAACTCACAGAACTGCCAGCTGATAAGCTGCAGTACTTGCCACCAGATTGAGCATTTAGAAATTGTAACTTTTCATTCTGCATTCCCACTTCACATTAAATCCTCCCACCCACTGTGTGTACATGGCAAGCCGTGGTGATGAAGTCAGTGGGATCACCCACAATGAAAATTTAAGCATGTAGATTTGTTTAGTTTTATGTATGTGGATGTAAATAAATATATTCGAGGCTTACTTGTCTCCTGGCAACTTATACAGGTTCACAAGCCCCCTTAGATGCTTAGAAAACTCATCAAAATTTTTCTCTCTGAAAGGAAGAGGGGAAAAAAGTTAACATGTATCCAAATTTGTAACAGATAAGGTTGGGGTTTCAAAAGTTATACTAATATAGATACTAAGTCACTTCAGAAAAGACTTTTGTTACATGAAAGCTACAAAAGGTATTCTTCAAGTGATCCCGCTTTAAAAATTCAGTGAATGTAGTGCTGTGGCTTGGAAGAAACCACGCACAGCAGTCAGAATCAGAAACATCTGAACCAAAACCAGAAAATCCCCTGGAGAAGTAGAGAGATTTTGTTGGAAAGGAACGGTTATGAAACATTTTGCATTTCCAGACACAAAATAGGATCAGATCACTACTGCAAAGAGAAGCCTGTCAGAAAACGCAACAAACAATTCTTGTTGCTCACCTCAGATGTTGCACCAATTCTGGACAACTCTGAAAAGGAAAGGACATACAACGATATCAATGTCGAATGAAGCAACTTCAGTCTTTGTGCAGCACAGCAACTGTGAAACATTAGGACAGTAAAATTTGTGAGCATCAGCTTTTCACGAGAAGGAACACAATGCTCACAACTACACATTGCTATGGTTCTAGTTCTGCTCATCAACGCCCTCCGGAAGAATTCAAGCAATACTCTTTCCCTCTTAAATGACTAATTTGAAATAAACTTTTAAAATTGTGAAGCCTTCAGGTTGAAAGCCTATGATCTTCTATAGAGATATTAAAAATGGTCTGTTTTCAGAAGAGTGGCTAGGGCAATGCAAATAGCAAGTTCAAACTCTCATGCATGCGCAGAAGGGAATTTAAGCCATTTTCTTTCAGCATTCCACGTTTTAGTACTTCCCACTCACAGATCTAAGTTTTAATAAGATTAATTTCCCTATCCTTCCTCCAGAAACAAAATTCTCAGGAACACAGCAATAACTTCCTCATATAATTTTGCTGTTATAAAACCATTTGGAGAAAAAGAGAGACCATCAGGAGAACAGTCCTTGCACACGCACACTACGCCGATGAGATTAACCCACAAGAACAGACTACTCCACGGGGGCTTTTACTTTCCTCTAGAACGAGCAGCAGAGGTGTAATGCTAGGTCTAGGGGAACATTAAACCTAATCCATTTCCTCTGTTCAAACAAAAGGGAGCCGAAATGACAGTTCCAAAACCACAAAGGCATTACCCTCGTCTTGGTCAGTAATACATACCACAGGGTTCTCTCCATGGTGAGCCACCTTGACATCACACAGCAGCCCTGTAGGATCTAACTGGACTTCCACATAGAACATGTCTGAAGTGATGTAACATTCAGTGCCATTTGCACTAAGGTGAGATCCAAGGCTTACATACAAAACAAAACAAAAATTGCTGAGATGCACACAAAAAAAACCAATCAAACCAGCAGTGAGATTATGATGTGTACAGATAAACAGGAAAAGCCTCCGCCATAAAATAAAGAAGCAGACCTACCCATTTTGTCTAGCTATAGACTCCAAACGATCTGTCATGGCAGGCAGAGAAGATACTAGGTGGAGAGAGGAAAGAACAAGGCTTAGTGAAATGATTCAACATTTCCCCAGGCGCGAGGCATCAGCAGTAAAACCAATCTCAACTAGTTACTCCCTCCCACGTCTTCACATGAGTGGCTACATACATTATCTGTACTCAAAATACACGCAGAACAATTTGTAGAGAGAAAAGCAAATGTTCTCCGAACGGCCAAGCGAGAAGGGATTTTCTTCCACAAGTGGACTTGAGGTATGGCCATTTACAATAAAAGTAACGTGGACAATCTTGACTGGTACTGACCGGGATAAGTGTG
Source organism: Microhierax caerulescens (assembly GCA_035590215.1). Lineage (NCBI taxonomy): Eukaryota > Metazoa > Chordata > Aves > Falconiformes > Falconidae > Microhierax > Microhierax caerulescens. Next base: position 4,167,603 of record JAVJGJ010000042.1, on the reverse strand, counting down.
CTTATGTAAACGTGAGCACACACCCACCAGGAATACTGTGAAATGGGCCAGCACCAAGCTTGCCTGCTTTAATGATGTGGAGTATTTCCATAGCATATGACTGTTAAGCGGTTTGTAAAGTGCACATACAGAACATACCAACCTTTTAATGCCTTCTGCAAAGTCTCCAAACAGCTCACCAGATGTTGGTGCCCCCCAGAGTTCATTACAACTCGCTTTTCCTTAGTCAGAAAGAATAAAAATGTCCTTTTAGTGTATCACTCAGTAAGAGGGAATTATTGCAACTTTTGTTCAGTCAAGTGAGGTTTAGTTAGGTAATTAAAAGCAGGTTAGATTTCATCCCAAAATTGCATCCTCATTTTGATTCCGGTAGGAAAACAATATCTATTTCAGAAGAAGGTAACAAAGGCAGGCCTGGAACTGATTTATTTTCTTTTAAGCAACTTGCTCATCTGGAAGAACAGACTGTAGCAACCTTTTAATAGGCATAAGCTAAGGGTTACCTAAGAGACTACAGAGAAATAACAAGACAGGCAAACTTTTAACACCATAACATACATGGAAACCTTTGATGTAGCTCTCCCCTGCCTCCTGCTCCTCCTTACCCCCACTCAGAGACCATGTTTGACTAAGCCAGCACCAAGCTTTGAATATTACTGAACAGGGAGCAAATTGCTTTACAAAACGTAACATCCCGAAAAAGCAACAGGCGAATGGTTTGGGCTTCCCACCACTGGCTGAAACCACAGGTTTGACCCTTTTCCTGGCACCGAGCTGACAGCTGCCCCATGTCAATTAGGCTGCAGAGGAGGAGGCTGTAATTAGGGAAGGCAAAAGCACGCCAGACAGAAAAGCTACAGACATCACTCCCTCCCCTGCACACTGTGGGGTGCAATAACTGGCACGCCTCAACCACACTGGCCCACGAGGAGGCCAAGGCTTGAACAAAACCTAAAGCAATTCGAAGACATCTAGCAAACCAACAACAGAATTATTACTAAAGAAATGTTAGAAGCCCTCCTGCTCAGACCCCAACAATCCTCACCATGACTTGACGGACTAACTTCATGGTTTCTGTCCAAGGTCTGGCTTGGTTGTACTTTGCATGAAGCCTTTCTAAGAGGGTACTCATCTTATTCAGCTTCTCCGTCTCTGTAAGACATGGGAATATTCAGGAAAGAGAATGAGACAATACTTGAAGGTTAACAAATAAAACAGTTTGGCAGTTGTATTGAAAATACTTTCCACCTTTAAGCTAAACACTATTTCAAAAAACTTACTGTTTATTTATCCCTGTGGCCTAGACTTTAAGGTTAAGTAAATGTTAAGGATATATGACAAGCTACCAAAACCTAAAGGACCATAAAATGCCTATGGGCCTGTCAGGGAAAAAGCCCAGCTCCTATTCTGCATGGACTCTGAATGACGTTAGGTCCTGGCATGACATGAATATATCGGGCACTGTTTGAAGATACAACAGCATGGTCTGAAGATAAAGCTTTCCCTGGGCAGGAAACTGAGAGTGTAGAACACATCGTGTTAAAGCAGCGAGGTTAAGCTTTCTTTCCTGGATCCCCCTTCCCTGTTATCTCTTTCAGCTCTCCAACTTCTTGTGCAGTAAAGATCTTCACAGACCCTTCCATCACCAAATACCTCAACCAAATGGCTCCAACTGCCAGTTGTGACAAACGCCCTGATCAGACACACTCCTGCCTCTCACTAGCTTGAAACTGTGGACTGGTGCCTCCGTGGTGCTGTTCTAGAGGCAGGGCACGGCTCCATACACTGCAAAACAACGAAGCAGTGGACAACTGTAGGGGTCATGGATCTCTACCAACCTAGAACCTACTCGGTCGGCCTTTACAAAACACCTCTCATATCCCACAGACTCCCATCTAAGCCCTGTGGTTCTAGAAGGTCATTTCTGTGTGTTTTAGAAAGTTCCACTCTTATGAATATCTCCCTGATGAGAGAAAAAGAGGGCTACGGGATCAGTGACTAAGCAAAACACTAGTGTTGGACAGTTCAGCCCAAAAAGTTCCAAGATAAAAATGGTTCATTTTTTCCCCTACCATCTATTCAGACACATGCACAAAGAGAACGCTGGTTTCAGGAGCACTATAACGTTGTCATTTTTGCTAACAGACAGGTTTTTCTACACTTGCGTTTGTCAAAAAAAATCCCAGCAGCCACCACTGCCAAAACAAACCCTGTCACTGGCGCTAGTGGGTCCAAGGCAAACAGATGCCTGTGACATTTTAACTGCTACGGCATGCAACTCCAGAGTAAACCCTCACCTGCAAAATGTCAAGGGTTTGTTTTCATCACTGCCGCAAGTACAATTTGCAGACCTAATGCAGACCCCAAAAAATCCAAGCGTAGGAAAGAAACAGGTGTTTTCAGCCACGTTGTACCTCTCTGCTACATGACAATCGCAGGACAGCCAAGGTGGGAAGCGACCTCTGGACATCACCCAGCCCAAACCCCCTGCCCAAGCCAGGCCACCCGCAGCAAGCTGCCCACCCAGGACCCTGCCCAGACGGCTCGTGAACAGCTCCAAGGATGGAGACCCCACCACATCCCTGGGCACCCACTGCCAGTGCTTGGGCACCCTCGGAGGGATGAAACCGTTTCCTGACGCTCAGGTGGAGCCTCTTGTTTGCACCCACGGCCTCACCCCCAAGAGCCGGGGTCCCTCTGGGGCTGTGTACAGCCCAGGGGCAGCGAGAGCGCTGCCAGGCCTCAGCGGCCACCGCCTGAGGAGACCATTCGCCTTTAGTTCCTTCCACACGGAGCCCGCCCCGCAGCCTGCACCGAGCCCCGCAGGCCCGGCCGGGGGAACGAGCCACGGCGCCGGAGAAAGCCCAGCACGGTGCCACCGGCCGCGGGACCCCCGCCCTCCCTCCGGGGCCGCAGCCCCTGTGCCGCCTCACAGGGAGGCCCCTCGCTCCCAGCCCGGGGCTGGGCCGCGCCGGGGCCGGGCCCGTCTCCTCACGGCGCCGGTGGGAAGCCCCAGCGCCAGCCGCGCCCCGCCGGCGCCAC
>JAVJGJ010000042.1:4149505-4161554 GCA_035590215.1 Microhierax caerulescens | reverse complement strand
AGACTGGCATGATTTTTTTTTTTTTTTTTTTTTTTTCCTTGAATTAGAGATGACCACATTTAAACTCCATCTTTATAGCCTAAACTTTCTTTTATCAGTACTAGAGTTTCTTGCTCCCATTCTGAAATGGGGGCATTCTGGAAGGGCAAATAGGAACAAGCTGTATTTTTGCTTAACTATACTTTTTTTTTTTTCCCCCTTTCTCTTTTCTTTAGTCAGTAACCTTGCTACAGAAGGCAACTAATATTTGAAGGTAGTTCTGTGTGTTTTATTTCAGCTGTTTGTTCATCATCCTGTTACTTGCACGAATACATAGTCTAATGTTGATTCTTCTTTTCTAGCTTCAGCTTATGTTAAGTGAGTTTCCAGTTGTCACCATGGGTGCTGGGGAGCTTTGGTTGTAGCTCCATGGCAATTAAGATGTGACCTGGAATGTAATCACTATAGAAATGCTCTGCGCTGTTAGCTGTGCTGCATCCTCTGGTCCAAACAGGAGCTGTGTGCGAAGAGGCTGCCTCCAGAGCGCATTTATGCGATCAGCAGTTCCCAAAGAACGTGGGGCTTTTGGAATTTGGCCTTTGTTGCTAGAGCTCTTCTCTTAACTTCAGGAATACCGTCTTCCATAGCGGGCTTGAAATAGTGCCTTTGTCCTTGGTGGTGAGAGAGGTGTGTTGGTTTTAGCACCCTGGAAGCTGTTACGTAAAATCTACTTATTTCTGCTGTGATTTTACATAGTGAAAATTTCCTTCAGGCTGTTTCTCCTCTGCCCTGTTTTCTCTGTGTACACCTGGGAGGTTCTGAGGGATAGTCCTTGCTGCTTTTCTTCTCTGTCCCCTCAATCCTTTTTGCCCTGGTGGCGTTGCTCTTACGCATTATTTCCTAATACTTTTTGGAAGAGTAAGAATACAGTAGTAGAAAATGTATGTGTACTTCATGATATAATTGTGTATTATGGCACCTGTTAAACGTCCGTGCTCAGCTCTAACCAGGGAGAAACCATGTGGAAACGGGAGCAGTATACTAAGAGGTGGGGGGTTTTTCTCCCCAGGTTTCTCCACTTCCCAGGAGAAGCTTGCTTTTTCTGTAAATGGCTAGTTACTTCTGACTTGAGAGGTCAAGCAGTTATGTTTTCCTCATCTTAATTATGGGAGCAATTTTGAGGGACTTTGTGCTGCTTCCCTGAACTTACATACTCGCATAAGAAACTTTTTAAGGGCATCTTTGACTCACTCACAAAATGCTAGACCCCAAACCAAAACAGATTCCAAAGGTTACTTACTGTTTACGCTCAGCTTGTACTGAATTCTTTGAATCTCTGACTTCAGTTGATAACCTGCTACTCTTCTCTCTTTTCTGGGCAGATAATTTACTCTGTTACATGTTCTTTTAAAGCAGAACAGAAGCCGTGGATTACACCTTCAGAAAACATCCGTCTGAAGTGATTTTAGTAAAGGGACAGAGGGGGATTTAATGCGTTTTACCTATGCTAGGCAAATTGTAAGTTACAATTCATACATTAGTTTTGCTTCACTGAGCTTGCAGTCGGTGGAAGTTGATGGCCTAATGCCTGCTCCAGCAGCCCGTGGTGGGGCTGCCCCTCTGCTGACGGCGGTTTAGGAGGAGCTCACCTGGAGGAGTGGATTGGCCTGAGCCTTCCTTGCCAGCTTTGGTTCATCTGCTGCAGATGAGTGTGTAAATGGAAGCAGCTGACTTTGCACTGGAGTAGCTGGGGAGCAACGGCGTGACCTCTTCTGTTGGCTCCTGCGGAGGGGCCAGAACACTTTGGGAGAGAAAACATCTTTAACTGGCACGCTCACTTAGGCAGCGAACATCTGACTGTGGCTTAAATTCTTCAGAGGAGGTAACACAGGCTTTTCTGGGACACTGAAGTATTTCCACTGATGATACAGTTTGTGTTCTGGGGTGGGTTTTTTTTTTTTTAGTGCATTCTGTGTTTTCTTCAATCTCCCATGTCCAAAACACAGCGTTAGGAAACTGAATCTATGTGCTGTGCTGATTGGAGAATATACAGAATGTTTGCATTTCAAATGGCTGTGCAAAACAACTTGCTTTCAATTTAGGAGGAAATGAGGATGATTTGGTCAGTAGGGAAAATAACAGATGTGGCTTGCCATTCCTTGTAGCAACTGTTGTCATTGCAGCTAAAACTAGAAGAAGAAATTCCAGAGACCTTCAGCTTGCTGAAGGTGGGTTGTGCTCTGTACTAAGTATAGCAGCTAAGTGTGAGTGTGTGCACGTGCTGTAGTAGTGGCCACTGTTACGCAGATTCTTGCCATGGCAAAAGGTTGTCGGGCATTCATAAATAAGAAACTTTAGCCTTCTGTTTGAGCTTGTTTCCTGAGCAATTAGAGCACGGGGCACTTGGGCTTCCCAGATACTAGTTTCCACTTTCCTCTTAACGTCTGTTGTGGCTTGGAGCAAATAAAATACTGTAATGTCTGTAGGCAGTCCTAGGAGTTTGTATAGTGGATAATGTGGAAGTATGTGGATGTGGGGCTTTGTTCTGCCAACTTGATTCAGGGTCACCTCTACTAATAGCTATTAGCTGTGGTCGTTTTCAGCATGAGGAGGTCTGGAGGGTTCTAGCATTCCCTCCTCCAAAGACCATTCTAATCTTCTGATCGTATCAGTTAAATTAATCGAGTAATGCTTTTTTTTTATTTGGATTTTCTAGATGAGCCATGGTCTCTGACTTCTTTATGTTAATTCACAGTTGTCATGGTTAGTATCTTATATTTCAAATTTTCTGTGCTAGAGAGACGACAAGGTGTTTTTTAACCCCAGAGCGTTTCTATCCAGAAAAAGAACTGCATGTGAGACTGAACTGCCCCCCGCCCACCCCTGATAATCTTAGCAAAGCGAGTAAGCTAGAGAGTGTTGCCTTAACACACATGGAGGGTGAAAGTGCTAACTAACTGGCTGCTGGTAAAGGCATGAAAAGATTGTTCCAGGGCATGGAAAGAGTGTCTTCAAAAAGCCTGTGCATCTTCTATCTTACTGCATTATTATTTTTTTTTTTGAGATACCCAGCAGTGATAAAAGCAAGTGTTGCTGTGGAAGGCCACCCCTCCACAAGTGCTGTGGTGGTGGTGGAGCTGTTGATAGTTTAATGATACAATATTTGTTGCAGGGTGATTATTACTGGTTGTGTTGATAGAGCTGGGAAAGCAGACAAGCTGCTGGATGTGGTGCCTTTTCCAGGTCTAACAAAGAAGCTGTAAATACTGAGCTGCAAAATGGGCTTAAGAAACCACAGCGCTCTGTCTAACAACTATAGGTAATTATCATTAGGCGAGGGAAGAGAAAAGGTGTGAGTAGTGCCTGTGGAGCAGAGAAAAGGCCACGGGGAAGGAATAAGTGGATTTAGTCCTGGTGGAACGGAGGATGTGTGTATTTGCTGATGGAAGGCAGGGGATCACCCCCTGCCCTTGGAAGCGCTGCTGCAACTCCTACAGCGACCCTTGTGTAAGAGGGTCCTGTCCGTGCACCCCACCTCTTCCCCCAGCAGTTATCTTTCCCTCGTTTGTCTCTACGCAGGTGTCTTTGGTGGCTGCATTTCTATGTAGCGCTATTAAAACCAAGGTTAAAATTGGACTTTTGGAGAAGTTTGCTTTCTATCAGATCTGCCAAGCAGCCTTGTTGAGAATGTTGCTCTGCAACCAGTTGGATTGGAGTCACTGTTGTGGGAGGATGGGAGATGGAGCAGGAAACAGAGTATTGCAGCATCTGAGACAATCTATCCTGAAAGAACAGCGATAGGGAATGCTAACCCCAAAACTTGGTGGTTACAGTAAGCTAGGTCCTACAGGATTCATAAGGAATGTTTTCCTTAGCCTGCGGATGTCTTTGAGCACAGTGAAAACAGAACTGCTTTTTCAGCTCCTGGCAGTGTTGCACTGGGATGTGGCAGGTGAGCTGCTATCCAAAGGGTAGACTGTGTCAGAGACCGTTAATTCATTAAGGAGAAACCTTGGAAAAAGAGATGACCCTGAACAGCATTCCCATTACAGAACAGCGCGTTAAAGAGGAAAATAGTTGAGTGGCTTCAGATGACACTTTTTTTTTTTTAATTTATTCTTTTCCTCCTGGTTGTATATTTATTCTGTAAGTCTAAAGGTAAGGGCTACCTACAGCTGAGGTGTTCTTTGACCGCTGTTAGCACGAGGTTTGGGGTTGTGCTTGGAGTAGCCGGGGAAGAGGGTTGTGGTGAAACTCCGCCGCTGTGCAGGCAGAGGTCTGTCCATCCTTGGAGGTGCTGGTGGTGTTCGTGAGGAACTTCCCATCAGTCTGTCTTGGTTCTAGCGTTTATTTTCCAGACATTTGTCGTCTCAGGATAATTTACATTTGTGTAGCGCTGTAAACAGTTTAGACCTTGTTGTTAATTACCTTCTGAGTATGATTATAAGTGAGCCAGCACCTACTGTGTTTAAACCTGCTTGCTGTGAGGTGGTTTCAATATCTGCTGTGGAACTAGGTTTTGAGAGAGTTTTGTATTTTCAAAACCAGATATGTTCTGAGTAATAAATCGTAGAATAAAAATAAACTTCAAGCATAGCTTCTATTACAGTGTTTGCAGAGTCTGATCCCAATGTTTCTTGTTTTCCTGTTGGCTCATGCAGCTTCAAAACCCAGCAGAGCCCACGCATACGGTTAAAGCATCGTGTCCCTTAACCTGCGGCATCCTAGTTCCTCCCGAAGTGGAGGCAACGGTTCTGTCTTGCCTGTAATTTTGACGTGGACACTGGAAGCACCAATTCCCAGTTCCATTTTATGTTTTTTATCTTGTTTCCACATAGGTCTCCACTGAGCTTCTGGTTACCGCTGTCTTCTGACTAGTTTCACCCTGTGCTCATGGTGTACCCCGGTGGTGTGAGGTGTTTCCTGCCTTGCTTGTTGCTTGTATCACAACGCAGATTTTGTGTGTGTTTTTTATTTCTGCGTATGTACCTAATTTAGAGCCCATTTATTGCAGAGGAAGACTGAGACCTTCAGAACATACCTCAAACAGAATTAAAATTCCTGGGTTGTTTCCCCCCTCCCCTTCTCCTGAATCGCAATATGCAGATTTGATGTCTGATGATAGTAAAAGAACTGGGGGGGGGGGGGGAAATTTAGCTTGAATTGAGAGGTTTCCTGAGGCAGCATTCCCTTGAGGGCTAGTCATATTTTATCCGTTGTTTCCTTTAAAGTTGTGCATAATTATTGTGAAAAATTTGTAAACTGCCAGCTCATCCTCTCGACTGAAGTCTTCTGTTTAGTGCATGCATCTGTGATCTCGCCTCTGCCTCGAGGCTTGTCCCATCTTGATGCATCGTTTCTGTCGTAACATTGTGATTGGCAGGGTGGTCCTGGCATTGGGAGAAGGCTGGATGATGACCTGAAACTTGTACCGCTTTAGTCGATAAACTCGTTTCAGTAGCTTTAGTCTTTTCCTGACAGGTGTTATGGACTCTGAACTTAGTTGACAAATAATGGATTCGAATTATTTTCAAAGAGAGCTATTGATGTTGGTGAGTAGCTCAGAGCTCGAGAAATGCTTTGTTTCATTCATCTTCTCCCTTTTCTCTCTGCAGGAAGTCTGTCAAGTCCCGAAGCCGAAGTCCTGGGTATTCAAGACACTCATCATCTCACAGTAAAAAGCAGAGGTCTGGGTCACGCAGTCGCCATTCCAGTATATCACCGACAAGGCTCCCACTGAACTCCAGTCTCGGAGCAGAACTCAGCAGGAAGAAAAAGGAGCGAGCGGCGGCGGCGGCCGCTGCAGCCAAGGTGGATGGCAAGGAGGCGAAGGGCTCACCTGTTTTCCTGTCCAGAAAGGAGAACAGCTTAGCTGAACTGAAGGAGCCCGGAACAGAATCTAAAAAAGTCGTCAAAACTGCTAAGTCTGAAAAATCATCTTCAGATACGGAATTAGTTAATTTACTGCACATGAATGCAGAGACTAAAGCCCCTGCAGAGACAACAAAAATCAAGGCAGAGGAGAACTCTGAGAGGAAACACCCAGTTCCAGTTAGAGATTCAAAACAGACGGGAACAAAAGACTTGAAGCCTGTAGCAGTGGTAGAGGACCTCCTATCTCCGAAAGAGACGGACACAGCAGAGAAGGAGATTCCACCCCCACTACCCTCAATAAAATCACCTCCACCACCTCTGCCGACAACCACGCCACCACCTCCGGTTCCGCCGTTGCCACCTTTGCCTCCATCACCTGCTGTTCCACCTTTGCCACCATCCCAACCGACTCCCGTTCAGGTCCCTACTTCAGCCCCAACGTCTTTGCCATCTTCTTCCCACCCAAGGACGTCTACTTTATCCTCTCAGGTGAACTCTCAGTCCTCTGTCCAAGTCGCTACAAAAACACAAGTGTCTGTGACGGCTGCTATCCCACACCTGAAAACTTCAACATTGCCTCCGCTTCCGCTCCCCCCTATTTTAGTTGGGGAAGATGACTTGGATAGGTAAGGTCACACAAGAGCATCCTGTTTGCATTTAAAAGCCAAACATTGAAATAAACAGATTCTTTTGGTTAGTTTGACAGTTACTAGCTTATCCTGCAGAGTATGGTGAAGACTATGCTGCTGGTATAAGTGCCTTATTGCACAGTCATTCGTGCTCTTGCCCTTGTCAGGTTTATGTGGAGACTTTTATGATCCTGTGTAGGTAGTTACATCTTATCTCTGTGACAAAGAGAGCTGCGGCTGCTGTTTTAATGTTGATTAGTGAAGGTTTCACATCACTCTTTGTTCATATTTATTACAGTAAGGAAACATGGATCAGGATTTATGCACCCTTTTGCATTGCAGCCATTTGCACAGGCCTATTTTTAATTTTTATTTTTTTTTGTATTCCTCCAAAACCTGTACTTAAGTAACAGGGAAGAGCTTAACAATTCTGATACAAGATCACAAAGCAGAGCTATTTGTGTTCCAAAGCCACAGAACATGCAGGCACTGCCCACATGTCAAAAATGGTGTTGGGTTAACTTAAGTAAAGTAATACAATTCGTATTACTTAAGAAGTAGGTAATGCTTGTTTGAAAGAGTTTAAGCATGAAAGAGTGAAACTGCACCTACTTCAACTTTGTTTGTGACCTTAATTCTGTCCTGTAGTTGTAGCTCTCACTGCTCTGGGTCTTGGCCAGTGGTGATCTTGGCTTCTAATATGAACTGGTCTGAAAAACCTTCCTGTGAGGGTTTTCTTTTTTTTGGGGGGAGGAAGGGAACAGAATATCCAAAATGGAGGTGGAGAAGAAGAAAACCAAATCTGCCCCCACCCCACCCCCTCCCCCTTTTTTTTTAGCTGTTAGTATGTTGTAGCACTGTTAATGTCAGGTCATCACTGATACATCTTTTTTTTTTTCTGCTTGATCTGCTTAGCCTGTAGTTCCCTAACAACCTCAGTATCTTACCTAGTACATCTTTAGCGATGGTTGGAATCTCGTTGGTTAGTGAAGTGTGGGTTTTATTGAATAGCATGTTACACGATAGTTGTGACTATATAACGACCCTGTGGTTGAAGTGAACGCAGTATGTTATGTGTTCTGATTTATTTTCATGGTTTGTCCTGGTACCGATGTAAATTAGGGTTATGTTGTCACTGTGATCAACATAAAAGTTAGGCTTGTGTGTGTTTGTTGCCCTTCCTAAGCTGTGTAATGTTGTTCAGCAAACACCTGTTTAGTTTAAATGTATCTGTGATGAGCAGTAGCTCCAGTTTTTTCCCAGCTCAGATGCCAGTCTAAGCAAGATTTTGCTGCTGTGTTCCTTTATTTCCAAACACAGAAACTGTCGGCAAATACTGTGGTTTGTTTCTCTAGCCACTCACACCTAGAGCTCTTTTCTACCACCCAGGTGTGGCTTAGTTTTGTGAAAGTGTTTTATCTCTGCCATAGCTATGAATTTAGGAGTGTGGGCAATAACACAGCTGGTTGCTAAGCTTAGTGAATGGTTTATAGTGACTTTTTCCCAATAAAAGAACGGGAAATCCCACCTCATTTTGCTGGGTCTAGTGGCAGTTGCATACAGCACTGACTTGTGTGCTGAAGCTCACTCTTAACTGCCGTTGTGTTCATGATCAACATCTTTCTAGGTAGACTTCTGTTTTTATGGGCTGAGACTGGGAGAATGTTCCAGCTCTGAGACCACAGTAGGCACAGGATTTGGAGATGTGCTTTGAAGTGTCCAAGTACAAAACACGCCTCACTCAATTAGAGACTCTTTAACCTTTCTTGATGCTTCTGAGCTCTCAAGATTTATCATCTGTCTATAATGCTTTTAGACTTCCCAGCAGTCGAGGTACGCAGTGGGTCGCTTCACCTAGCAGGAGGTGTAGCAGTGAGGAGAGGAAAAGCTGTTTAGAAGCAAGTGATACAAACTTTCTACGCGTTTGTTACACTCAGAAGTCACATAAGTTGCTTAGGACCCTGGGAACGTCTGGTTGCCTGTACACAGCACTAACCTAGGGAAAAATGCAGACCTGGCTGATGGCATTTCTGTGATTTTAGGGGAGGGGGAGAAGGGAGGTAGCTTCTAGGAGCCTTTGTTTGGCACTTGGCGTTCACACTTTGTCATTTTTCTGCTTGGGTGACTCTGAAAGGTCTGTTTGGCTTTCTCACTTTGAAAGAAAGGCCTGGTGAAATGTCCAAATGTTCTGGAGGTAATTGAAGTTACAGTAACCTTCTAGTAGCACTATTACTGACATGCAAATAAATACCTAAGTGGCCCTACTAAGCACAGATAACTGTGTGTTGGCAAGAAAATGGTAACTATTTGGTACAAGGGAGAAGGGATTTGGTGAAAGGCTGGGCATCTTCAGGTTAAACCTACAACCCCACCTTTGCCCTTCCCAAGAAAGCCTTGCAAATAAGTTGGCTTTTGATGTGTGTCTGGAAGAAGGCTGAATCTTTTTGTCAGGGTCACTAGAACCCAAGCTTAGCGTATATATGAAATATTTAAAATACTGTCAGGAACAAATGAATTGCCAGTTAGAAGTGGATGAAACACAGTCACAGAAACTTTTTTTTTTTAATTGTTGTGAACGTTGAATCTCTAAGAGCTGGACACTAGATCAATGCTTCAAACACACATGAAAGTTGTAAAGAAAGCCAAACCTGGTTGATCCGCTCAGTTGGAACGAGGTCTCCTGCCTTCCATGTGTGGCTCTAGGTCCTGGCTGTCCAGGTCCTGCTTGGAGGAACCTCTTTGGAGGTTTAGCACGGATTCTGCCTTGAAGTGACCCAGCTGGGCATTGCTCTGCACATTAAGAATTGGCAATTAATGGGGAGTGAGCTTCAGCCCGTACAGCTCTCTCCCTCCTGGTGTTTCTAGGATATGTACCACTGGTGATAGCACCTGTCAGCGAGCGCTTTCCTCCAGAGCTCTAGGCTGCTGTGACGTGCAATTAGTTCCATCGCTGCTTAGCAGTGGAATACGATTGTTTTCCCCCATCTTTTACAGATGTCAGAGCTCACTGCCAGCATAGTCTCCTCTTTTTTTTTTTTTTTTTTTTTTTTTTCTCACTTGTTTATTACCTATATTTCACAAGAGATTTTTTTGAAGATTAGGTGGTGTGTAATAAAAAAATTGGGAAAATGACCTACTTCCGTTAATTCGTTTATATGGAGCTCTCTGTGCTGAAGCGTTAGACCTGGTGATGCTGACAAACAGCAAACCTCCTGCTGGCTGCCCTAAAAACAAACCTGGGAAGGTTGTTCATATCTCTTAATCTTTTCCTGGTGACATGGAGATTTGTGTGGAGAAGAATTCCTGGCTATTCAGACCTAGGAATTTTCCCTGCTGCATATATGAGAGAGGTCAGGCTCTGTTTATGAGACTCTTGCCAGTTTACACCAAGCTTCTGATGCCATTGGTGATTTGATTTTCAAAACAAAAGTCAACTTTAGGATTCTCAGGAATATTCACAAGTCAAAGCTACATTTCAGTCCTTGCTAAGTAGTTAAAAGTTACTTATGTAAAGAGATTTAGTTCTGGGTTCATATTTATAGTGGTCCTTAACAAGTCATGCATTTAGTTTCATTATGATAAATGGACTAAATAGAGGAAGTAAGGGTCGGAAAGTAGGTGCTGGCTGACAACCTGAACTGTCTTACAGGAAACTCAGAATATAACTACTTATTTGTGCAAATTGAGCAAGTTCTAGTTGCAGAGTTATGTGTTTATTTGAAGCCAGTGCATTCAAGCCTAATGCTTTTCTCTCCCGGTGTACTACCGTCGTAAAACGTAAGGCTGTTTTGTTTTATACTTGGTTAATTTTGGCAGTTAAACTTGGGCTCTTAACTTGGGGTTCTCGGATAGAGAGCTGTTGTCCTACAGTAGGCTTTTTTTGTTTGCTAATTGGCTGTTAAGTCTGACTCTTGTATTGTATTAACTTTTCGGAGTTTAGTCCAAAAGAGATTCTTCCTCCAAAACCTGTGAAGAAAGATAGAGAGCAGAGACCACGACACTTACTCACGGACCTCCCGCTCCCTCCAGAGCTCCCTGGGGGGGATCCATCTCCTCCTGACTCCCCGGAACCAAAGGCAGCCACACCACCTCAGCAACCGTTCAAAAAGAGACCAAAGTAAGGCTGGTTTTCTTATCTTTTTTTTTTTTTTTTTTTTTTAAGTTGTGAGGTTTTCTGTTTCTTCACACAGATGTCAGTTGAGGTTTCCAAAGCTTTAGGTTTCGGTGTGTCCTGCCGCGCTCTTAGACGAGCTGACTGCACGCCCTACGCTCCGCGTGGAGATAGAGCTGCTGAAAGTGCAGCAATTTTGAAATTGAATCTGGCAGCTGCTTTGCCAGCTCTCAGCAGCCTCCCCACCATTTATTGGATGAGGAGAACACTTAACGTGCACTTTATAAATCTTTAGCCACATTTTTCGTTCAGTCGTATCAAAATTCTTTTGTCCTCAGACTTGTTTGAGTGCTGTCTTTATTGCGGGAAGTGAAACGTGGAGAAACGAAATTTGTATTTCTGAATTTTGTTGATGATGTGTTGTTTCCTGTGGGTTGTTTCATATCGGGACAGCTCACAGCTGAAGGCCACTTCTTTGGGAAGAAGAAGAGGCTGTATAAATTGTGCACCCAATGGAGACTATGGTTCAGGCTCCGTACTGAAGCTGTGATGGATTCTGTTGTCTTCCCCTCTGACCATTTAAATGGTAAAATTGCTGGAGTGTGTCGTACTCAATCGCCAGCCACAATCTACCCTTGAAAGCGCTCTGGTTTTTTGATTTAGCAGTGCCCACAGGCCAAAGAAACCCTCTGATGAGTATCCTTGTGTAAAGCTCTTGGTGCTTCTAGAAGTTGGTCCTTTCAAATAGGAGACACACACCTTTTCTGCATGCGTGATTGAAGTATTGCTCCTGTTGCAAGGCATGCAGGACTTCCCCTGATAACAAAATTTATGCGATTGTCAAGGGAGCAAGTTCCCTTGGCATTTCGTACACAGTGCTAGCTATACTTTCTTTCAAATAAAAATAAAATGTCCAGTGTTCCTGCAAAAGATTCCAAACATTGTTTTTTGTCCTACTAGCAAGATTCTTTGGTATGTTTTAGATAAAGATTCTGGTTTGGTTCTCTTTTGGGCTACTGTCAGTTAAAAGTACGTAATGAGATCTTTATAGAAATCTGTGTAGCTAACTGTGTACCCCAGGTAGGCTACAGCAAAATGCTTCTGCCACCTCCAAGTCTGTGGAAATGAGGTGGCATAATATCAATTTTGCTTGTCTTCCCCCCTCTTTGCACTCCTTATTTCCCCAGGAGGAAGAACGTCTTGCTCGTTAGCTGTCGGCAGCTGATAAATGCATAACTGAAGCGAAGAGATCTGATAGTGAGAGTGCTCTAGCTTTAGCATCCGAATGAAATAGAAGGATAATATTCCTCTGGCAGTGCCTGTTATCTGGAGCAGTTGAGATTCCGTAGCACAATTCATTAAACTACTGAACACTCAGTTGCTAGGAGCGTCAAGGCAGGGTGCCTGAGCTTTGCTTTTTGATTTTAGGATACAGCTTAAAACAGTCGAATGGGCG
>JAVJGJ010000042.1:4137721-4149405 GCA_035590215.1 Microhierax caerulescens | reverse complement strand
GGGATGAGGGGACAGGGGTAGGGGACATGAGTGGTGCCTGGGGATGGGGGGTGACACAGGGATGGGGACAGCACAGGGATGGGGGACACTTTGGGGACAGCAGACAGAGCATGGGGATGGGGGGGGGTGAGGTGGATCACCTGGGTGTCTCACAGTCCTCTTCCCTCTTCCAGAATCTGTTGTCCTCGGTATGGGGAAAGGAGACAGACGGAAAGCGACTGGGGGAAGCGTTGCGTGGACAAGTTTGATATCATTGGGATTATTGGAGAAGGGACATACGGGCAGGTGTACAAAGCCAAGGACAAGGATACAGGTAAGGAAGCCAAGTGGCTTCAGGGTGACTCCACTTCTTGAAGGCCTTGTTACCGTGGGTGTGCTGCTTGAAAACCCATTCCAGTGTTAGTGGTATTGCCAGTTAATGACGAATACCTGTAGAACTAGAAATGGCTCCAGCCCTGGAAAGAAAGCATTTGGATCAGGTGTTTACAAAAGGGGCAAAAGAACAGAAGCTCTGAAATCCTGAGGTAGCGCCGAGCTGCCCTCTCTGCTTGTGAAATCATCCTGTGCATACGATTTGACACGGGGTGAAATGGTCATGGCAGGTATAGCTGTGGCAGGCAGAGATGCCAGCCGAGCACCTGCTTTTTAAACGTGCCTTTGTCAGACTTTATCGTAGCAGAGCTCCTGAAAGGGACTGGACTGGTTTCCAGGGTCAATTTATGTTCGCTTGAGTGACGTTCCACTGCAGCAGATTAGGAGGAGCGCTGGTGTCATCTGTCTCGAGTTGTTGGTGTGATAACTTCTGACGGAGCGATTGAACAAAAAATGAGTAGGATGGTAACTAAAGCTGTCTCCGCTGTTCTGCGGTGGACGTTGACTATGCCCGTAGCTACTTTCAGCTTCCCCCTGGAAACCCGCGGAGCTGTTAGCAGCGATGTGTGCGGAGGCTTTGACGCTGGCTTGTTCTGGCAGGTGAATTGGTGGCTCTCAAGAAGGTGCGACTGGACAACGAAAAGGAAGGTTTCCCCATCACGGCCATCCGCGAGATCAAAATCCTTCGGCAGCTGATCCACCGCAGTGTTGTAAACATGAAGGAAATTGTCACGGACAAACAAGATGCACTGGATTTCAAGAAGGACAAAGGTAACTAATTGCTGCAGGGTGTGGTTTTGATTAGCCAAAGAGGTGATGCAATTCCATTTGTTATTCCTTAGTGTAAAATTGAAAATCTAAACTCTGTAGACTATCTTTTTTTTTTTTTTTTGCATTCCTCCTTGATGCATGGTTCCAGCAAGTTTGGCCTTACATGAAAGGATAGATTCCAGTTAAAACGAGTTGTCACACTGCAGAGCAGAGTTAGATACAGGCTTAAAAGGATGCATTGCATTCCTGTAGAGTTGTAAAAGAGCACTCTTTTTTTTTAAAAAAAAAAAAAGCTTTTATGGGGTCATCTTTAATGCTGATTAGTGGCAACAAACTTAGTAATAGCGTGAAAAGTTTTCTGTCCTCTCTTGCTGTAGAGGCAGGGTGTTCTCACGTCCCACTAGCTTTTGTTTGGGGCTTTGCCTTCCATGAGTATGAAGGGAACAGCAGAAACATCAGTTCAGGCTACGCATAGCTGTAGTCTTTTCAACAAACTAGCTTGAAAGAAAAAACAGAACAGGTAAACATGGCCAGGATTTCAAAGGAATTTGAGGGGCATATTTTAATTTCAGATGTCAGCTTGATGCATTAGAGAGGCTAATAAGTAGTTTGGGGGTTTTTTTCCCTTGTGGGAGGAGGGAAATAAAATCTTCTAGGATGCCCAGTAAGCCCTAAATATCACAAGCCTGTGTTAAATAAAACATCAGTCAGACACACTCAAGAGTGAACAAAAAAGCATATTTCAACAACTGAATCTTTCATTCCTCTGTCTTTCCTCTCTTGTCTTGAATTGTTTCTTTATTATATCAGGTGCCTTTTACCTTGTGTTTGAGTACATGGACCATGACCTAATGGGGCTGCTAGAATCTGGCTTGGTACATTTCTCAGAGGACCATATCAAGTCTTTCATGAAACAGTTAATGGAGGGTCTGGATTATTGTCACAAAAAGAATTTCCTTCATCGAGATATTAAGTGCTCCAACATCTTATTGAACAACAGGTAACCTGGGAGTAAATATGCTTCTGTCCAGGCTCTTCCCTGCGTTCTCCCTGGGCTCAGCTGCAAGAACACGGTGGTTACCTTCACCTTGAGCGTGCTGAGGAACAGGAGGTGTTGATCCGCTGCAGGAATATGACCCTGCAGGCTTCCACCAGTGGTGTAACGAATGGTTATAATTAAGCAGTGGCTTTCCTAGGTGCTGCTGGCTGTGAGCACAGCTTTTGCTGCAAGGGTTGAGCTACCCTAACGACTTAACTTGCAGTTGGTAGCAGCCTCCCCACGTGAGGCTCTCTGCTCACTGTTTTGCAGCTCCTTACAGTTCACATTCTTTCCTGTTGACTTGAAGTAAATGGGTCTCTGTGTACGCTTGGTCTCTGTGGTATTTTGGCAAAAATACTGTTTGTTGCAAGTGCCTGTATGCAGAGAAACCACTGAGGGTTAAGGTAGGAAGCAGCAGTTCTCCATGAACGCTCTTCCTTCTCTAGATAGCGGTGTTTGGCAGTAACGTCGTTCTTCACAGAATACATAACGATTATTCCTTTGCTGTTAATTCTCAAGTCTTTATCTGGATACCCACAAGAAAACTTGGAGCCTGTGAGAATGATACAGCATGTAACTGCATCCACAAGTCTGGATATAAAAAATTTCTCTGAGACATTGGCTTATTGGGTTTGTGATAGAGTTGAGACTGTTTCTTTGAAGTATTAAAGAGGATCTGGAAAATTAAGACTGGCATATCCAAAAGTAATTACTGCAAACGTTGCTGTGTTAGGGGGGGATTTCCTTACCTTTTACTGCTTTGCAGCATGCGAGCCCAGCTGTGATTCAAACCAGCGACTGGTTTTTTTGTCTTTCAGTGGGCAAATCAAACTTGCAGATTTTGGACTCGCCCGACTCTACAGCTCAGAGGAGAGGTGAGGCATAACGGGGTGGAGGAAAGGGGAAATGGCTCACATGGGTGGGATGAGCTCCTTTCTTCTTAGTATCCACATAGTCCCTTCCCTTGGACTCGGGCATTGCCTGAGAAATGATTTCCAGTGCAAGTGGTATAATGCAGCTCCAGCGCTTGGGAAAATATACTCCTAAGCTGGTATTAAGAGTCTTTCATTAGACAAACCAGCTGATAAGGAACCAAAGTATCATCTCTGCTTGCCATGGACCATGTTTTGCTCTGAGATCCATCACTATTCAGTCATGGCAGCCTGCTGCTGCCTGTTGCAGGTCAGGATTTTTCAGCTTGGGTACCTGTAACTTAACCTGTAAAATCTGTGGCTAGCAGCTTTATTTAACTCAGGCAGGTGCTATGGAAGCTTAGGTGCTTGAAAGCCCACTGCTGCTACTTACGTGCCCAACACCGCAATTTAGAAGTAAAAATTAGTTTGTAAGGGTTTTGTGGCTCTTGTCATCCAGGTTATGTTTGTGTCTTGCATTTCAGCCGTCCATACACAAACAAAGTCATTACGTTATGGTATCGACCTCCAGAATTGCTGCTAGGTGAGGAGCGTTACACACCAGCCATAGATGTATGGAGCTGTGGGTAAGTGCCTGGTTTGTATCTTTTGTCCTGTTTCAGCTCTGAACATCAGCACACAAAGAAAGTGGTTTTAATGGAAGGTGTTCTTTGACTCGTGCCAGTTTCTGAAGCTGTATCTCTTCCAGCTAGGCAGAGTGTTACAGTAGTATAGGAATACTTCCAGAATTCTGTGCTTTGAGAAAAATAGGTGTGTGTCACCTAAACTAGAACTATACCATTTCAGGAAAAACTCCTCGAATGAGACCTTTCTCGCTATTGATGTGAGAGATGCTCATATAAAGTGCCTATTCTCACTATTTAAAAGCCAAACCAACCTGCCTTCGATGACGATGTACCACTAAGATCAGAAGGGGTGACAAGCTTACTCTGCGCTGGTCATAGGTTCAGTGTATGGTTTTAATGACCTAATAGAGAGTTTTTCTGTAAGCTCTCCAGATCGCTCTGTTTGTCACCAAATTTTTCAGCTGCATCTAGGAAACACTTCAAAGTATAGATGGTTTTGGTTTCTGGTGATAATAGCGAGCCTCCTGAACGGGAGGAGTCTGGGCAGTTCAGCCATAAAGATGGGAAGTTTTCCAAGTGGTTTAGAACCAGAGACTCGAGGATTCAGCATTCCAAAGTGGGGCTGGATTTCCCAAAGTGTATGCTTCCCGTCGCGATATTCACAGGTGAACTTTCATCAGAGCTTAGTAGGCAAACCATTCAGGTTTCTAAAAATCAAACCCTGATAATGACTTCTGGAAACCCTGGCCGTGAGGTCCAGTGGCTGTCCGGTGTCCTGTGCCGTGTGGGGTTAGCCCAGTTCCAGCAGACAGGTGCCAGCCCACGGCTATATTCGGCGCTGGTTGTCATTCCTGTCGGAAGGTTTAAGGATGGATGTTAAGGATTGAATGAGTCAGAGCTGTCCCTTCCCTCCTTCTCTTCTTTCCCTTCCAGCTGCACAAATGTGTGCGTGTACAAGGCTATATCCCGTGCCTGGCAATGGCAAACACCAAGCTACTGGCAGCTGAGGATCATTTGGGCCAGCAGATTATTTCCAAAGTTAAAAAGATAAACGGGCTGAATTGGGAGGAGAATGAGATGCCTAGCTGTTTTTCTTGTTGTACTGACACATCTTCCTTTACACATCCTCCTTTCCTCGCAAAGAGTTAAAGCGTGAAGCCTGTGACACGTTAACCGGTGTACTAGTGAATGTTATTTCCCAGCTGCGTGGAATTGGTGACTCTGTACACATAGGTTAGTTTGTCAGTTCTCAACTACAAGCCCTGATGCAAATCACTCTCCTCAGGCAAACCTGCTTCTGAACAGAAATGCTGCAGTGTTCAAATGATCATCCCAAGGGTCTGCTGTCATGACCTCTTGCTTTTCCTCTTTCCAGCTGTATCCTCGGGGAACTGTTTACAAAGAAGCCTATTTTTCAAGCCAATCTGGAACTGGCTCAGCTTGAATTAATCAGGTAAAGCATTGCACATGCATGCCTATGAGAAGAGGTACTGCAGAAACTGCTCGTGCACACAGCCTCTGTGTTAGAAGAGCCCTCTTTCTCCAACCTGCCTGCAAAATAGGACCAGCAAGTGACTGTAAACGCAAAAATGTGAAGAGTTAGGCATTTAAATGTTCCTGCCTACCGTCGAGTGTGTGGCTGCTAATGTATGTAGCCTCAGTAAACTTTGCTGTTAGTTGACTGCAAAAATCAGGAACCTAAATTACATCTCGTGCTGAAAATTCATTGTGTTGGGTGGTTTATAAACTGGGTAAGCATTTTTCCTCTTCCTGATACTGATTCTTTTTTTTTTTTTTTTTAACCTGAGGGTTATCTAATTTCCATTGAAGTGTGCCCAGACCTTTTTGTAGTACCTGTACCTGTACTTATTGGTACAGTAAGTAGCTTAGAAAGGAAATGTTTTCACTTGGGTTGGTGACTCTTCTCCTCCTGGCTGTGTTCCACCTGCTGATCGTACTCTGCTTTTCTCCTTCTCAGCCGGCTCTGTGGGAGCCCCTGTCCAGCGGTGTGGCCAGATGTCATCAAGTTACCCTACTTCAACACCATGAAACCGAAGAAGCAATACCGAAGGCGCCTGCGTGAGGAGTTCTCCTTGTGAGTTTTGTTAGAAGTGGCTGTGTGGGGGTTCCGGTCTTCTGTTAGGTTGTGCGACTCATCTGCTGTCCTTTGGGCTTTAGTCTGCCCAGCAAGATAAAGCAGTTCTTCCCCTTCTTGCCTTCTGCCCTTGGGCAGCCCTCTCCGGGGGGGCTTCTCCTATCGGGGGAAGGCTGGGATGGGGTCGCTGTCCCCTTTCTAAATAAGTGATCGGCCAGAGGTGCCTTGCGGGGGGGTGGGGGGCTGCCTGTGCGTACTTGTGACCCTCCTGGCTAGGGTCTGCGCTGGGAAGCAGGCTTGGCAGTGCGGCGTTCTCACCGTGCTGAGGCTGTCTGACTTCAGAGCCATGTGCTCAGACTATAACCGTCTGATAATCTTGTGGGATTTGTAGCAGAGTTGCTTCTCATAAATGGCAACAATTAGACTGGAAATCGTGCGTATCTGATGCCCGTTCTGTGGGTGTCTGAGCTGCTGGGTCACGTAGTGATACATTTTGGCTGCGTGGATTTCTCTTAGGCCTGAGGTGTCTCTCCGGGAGCGGGCTGCTCCCCCTGTTCAGAACAACCCCTTAATTCTGCCATGTTTCCAACTCTCTGCGCAGCATTCCTTCATCTGCTCTCGACCTGCTGGACCACATGCTGACGCTAGACCCCGGCAAGCGCTGCACAGCAGAACAGGCCCTGCAGAGTGACTTCCTTAAGGATGTTGACCTCAGCAAAATGGCACCTCCAGAGTAAGTTCCAGCTGGTATCCACCACTGCGGTGGGCTCTTCGCTAATGAGCTTTGGGAAGGAGCCACTGGCTTGGCCTTGGGTTCTTGTGGTCAGAAGGAAGATTTCTGGGTTCTTTTCTCACGCCCTGCCCTTGCGTTTGGTCATGTGGCTGAGCAAATAGCTTTTCCTGTGCTGGTGGTTTTCTGCCTGATAACAAGCATTAAAGTGAGCTTTATAAAACCAGCCTGTAAGGTGCTTTAAAACTCAAGGTACACAAGAGTAGCACGTAGCGTATCCCTGTCCTCTGTGCTGTGGAGAACTGGCCAGGCCTCATTTATGCTGCTTGTTAATTGACTAGAAGAGTGGCTGTTGAGCAGTGTCACACTGCAGCTCTCCTCACTCACTCCAATCAAGCGGATTGTGAAACTCTGCTCTGGCTGCTTTGCGTGTGAGTGTGGCAGTAGCTTTTGAGATTCCTGTTTCCAACAGTGTTACTAAAGGCAGCTCTGCTTTCTTAGGGCCACCACGCTCTCCAAGCTCAGCAGACTTGGGGCTTGTGTGCATTGTAGCAAGCCCAAGTCCGTTCAGGGGTCAGATCCCAGTGCAAGTGAAATTATTCACATGCAGTTATGCTGCCTTTCCCAGTCTAGGACTTGCCCCTTCTTGGTTTAACAATATGGTTGCAGTCAGAGAAGTATCTGTGCTTCTCTTATTCTATTAACTTTCTGTGGTCTTTGAGGATTAAATTGGTTTTTTTGCCTTGTTTCTTAACTGCTGAGCGTTGTTCTCTTCCAGCCTTCCCCACTGGCAGGATTGCCACGAGCTGTGGAGCAAGAAACGCCGACGGCAGCGGCAAAGCGGGATCGCAGTGGAGGAGCCACCATTATCAAAAGTTTCTCGGAAAGAAACTACCTCTGTTACAAGCACAGACACTGTCAAAAACAACAGCAGTCCTGTGCACCCACAGCCTGCCCAGCTCAAAACAGAGTCTGGCACTGGAGATGCAGTAGGTCAGTGCCCTGCTTGGTCTGTAAAAGGCTCTTCCTGATGTGTTCCCTCTCTCTGGTCTGGGTGTGGGAGGCTTTTGTCTGTTTTCAAGCCAGTCTGATGCTTTCACCTCTTATTTTTACAGAAAGGGCACTCTTTCTAGCCTGACTTTCTTTATTTTTTTTTTTTTCCTTGGGGGGGATTTTTTTTTTCCCCCCTCTGCTGTGAAAACTATTGGCTGCAGAGCGTTCTGGCTGGTCTTCAGAAGTTACTCACTGATGAGATGACTGTCAGTCTGTTCCATGAGTTCTATCATTGGTTCTGAAACATGCTTTTACAGAGAATGGTGAAAGGAGTCATTGAGTCACTTAAACCAGTGAAGTAACAGAAAATAGACTGAGAGGTACAGCCAGGGTGTGCAGATGAGCTGGAGTTTGATCTGGTCGATAAAATTCTATAAAGATCAGGCATGGGATGTAACAGGCTAGTGGCTGGTGTACATTACTGCACTTTGCTTGTTGCAGAAAAGTTCCCTTGGTCATAAAGATTTGTGGGACCAGCACCTGTGCACTGTTTCCAAACCTGTGACCGACCTTCCTGTGTGTAGAAAATAGTTGGAGGGGAGGTATTTTGATTCCTGGGAATGCAGAGATACACAAAGCTGCCCCGACCATGCTGATTGCTCTGTAGAGGCCTTATACAAACGCAGACAGGAGCTAAAGCTTCCTTTGTGTCAAATGTTGTACTGACAAGCAACAAGGAAGACAGTTCTTGCTCCAGGGAATGTACAATCTATGTGTTCAGTGAAACATGGCAGATGGACAAAAGGTGGTGGCTGGATTAACAAACAGCTGAGAAAAGTGAGTGTCATGTTCTTAGTTGCCTACCAGCAAGAGGAATTGAAAATTAAGCTTCTAAACCGAAACCTTTTCACCCTTTTTCCCCCCGACTGTTTGACTTACAAAGTCAGTGGTAGGGTGAAGGGGCACCCTTGTCACTTGTCACTCGGGAGGCTCTGCTCCAGCGTGGTGCAGAGGGAGGTGGTGCCACTCGAGGGCTGTATTTAGATTAACCTGGATACTGGCAGGTCAGCGCACAGTCCCCTGTGATCCCAGGCCAGCTTTCAGCGAGGAATTGCCTTCTGCTTGACCTAATTTCTTTTGCTGCGTCAGTGGAACACACCCTTCATCCATCCCAAACAGCAGCTTAGCTTCATCCCGGGAAACCTGCTTGCCAGTGCGGGAAACCTGCTTGCCAGTGCGGGAAACCTGCTTGCCAGTGCGGGAAACCTGCTTGCCAGTGCGGGAGGGAGCACTTTTGATCTGCAGAGACCTCGGGAGGGGCTGAGCTGCTGTCAGACCTGCTGCTCCGACGGCTGCTGGAGCAGGCTAAGGATTTCCATCTCCATCACCCATCCTCAAGACTCGCTGCCCTAACTGGTGGTGTCCTTGGTCTCCCCAGCCTGGTTCTTGGGGTGCCCTGGGTTGGCTATCTGAGGAACGGGAGGTTTGGCTCAGTGATTTGAAGAAGCAGCCGTGGGTGTAGTTATGTTGGTGGATTTGAGGGGGCGCGGAGCGGTACCCAGCTGTAGCCTTGGGTGAGTGCAGTGTGTGTGCAGTACCACGGGGTGCTGCTGCAGTGCTGTTCAGAGCAGATCGCAGTCTGGAGGGGGCAAGATGCTGGAAATCAGAGCAAACTCTCCCGAAATACCTCCTCCTGGAGCCCCCTTGCCTTCCCCTGGCCCCCAGGGATGTGGAGAAGAGATGTTTGTTGGGACGAGCGGCGTCATGATGATGAACCGATGTGACTGAGCTTTGCCTAACCTTCCTGTGATGCTGCTTGTGTTTCCTGCAGGCCTTGGAGACATCACCCAGCAGCTGAATCAGAGCGAACTCGCTGTTTTACTGAACTTGCTGCAGAGCCAGACTGATCTGAGTGTCCCACAGATGGCCCAGCTGTTGAACGTACACTCTAACCCAGAGATGCAGCAGCAGCTGGAAGCTCTCAACCAGTCCATCAACGCTCTGACAGAAGCCACGACTCAGCAACACGAGTCTCAGGCGGCGGCAGCGGCGGCGGCGGCAGAGGAAGCCATAGAAGAGCCACCCGCGGAGGCCCAGCTACCGGAGGAGCAGGCGACTCCAGAAACAGCCAGTGCTCAGGGAGATATGCAGAACGTGCTGGCCGTTCTGCTGAGTCAGCTGATGAAGAGCCAGGAACCTGTTATCGCGCTGGAGGAGAGCAACGGGGAGAAGAGCAGCGAGCAACGGGGGCCAAGGAAAACCCCTACAATGCATCCGGAGGAAAGTACAGGTAAATAATCACGACCGTGGCTTGTGCATCTTGGATGCCGTGCACTTGTTCGAACAATTCCCTATGAGGGCCTAGAAGTCCATATCGGGACGTTGAATCTCTGCGGATTTTCCCATCTTATTGTTTGTCCCAACTTTCTCTTTCACTGTTCCCTTCCTACCCTCTTAAAAACAAAACAACAACAAAAAAAAAAAACCACAACCCAGCAATAACCAAAAAAAAAAATAATCCCTGAACCCCAAGCAAATAAAAATAAACATGCAGAGATGATTTTAAAGAATGTGAGGACTATTTTAAAGAATGTGAGGACTGAACTACTGGAGAGTGCTGGAAGGGCGGGGTAGTGGCAGTTGTGTATGTAAGAAACTTGTGCATCCAGCTCCGGCGTGCCTGGTTATCCGTAGTTGACTTTTACGAGGTCCTCAAATTTGGTGACTTCGGAAGTTGAGCCGAAGGGCTGGTTCTCGTAGAGCGAGTCAGAGGTATGTTTTTTTTAAAAAACCAACCAAACAACAAGAACAAAAAAACACAAAAAAAAAAAAAAAACCACAACAAACCCGATCGTATCGGTGAACTCTTGGATTTCCTTTCCCAAGGTGAGTGTAAATGTCTCCATGTCTTTTTGTTTTCTGTTGATTTCTTGAATTATTAGCAACATCCTGTGACGACCTCACCAAATTCTAGAAGCGCCTCCTGAGTATGTCTCAGACTCTCCGGGGAGCCTCTTTTGGCCCGATACACAACTCCTCCGCCATGTAGCTGAACGTGCTGTGTTCTCGTGCCTTCAACACACCCGCCCACCACGAGCCAGTTGTGATCGTGCTTTTTTTTTTCCTTTTTTTTTTTTTTTTTCTTTATTTTTGCCCTAGTACTGGAAGATAACTAGGTTATTGTAGAGCAGATTCAATTCAATAACATTGTTCTTTGTTTATAATTATTTTCAATGATAACGCTGTCCCCAAATCAGCTTGGCTTTAAAATTACCTGAAGATTGGTTGGTTTTGTTTTTTTTTTTTTTTTTCCTGGATTTAAATACAATCTAGTTTTAAAGTGGACTTACTGATACGGGTGGAGGGGTGGTCCTGGAAGACTACTGGTTTTCACAATAAAGTTTGACCTTTTTAATAACCAGTTTTGCAAATGATTTGAGGATCTGATTCCACCAAGGCGTTCGTGGCTGCTTACGTCATCGCCAGTAATAACTTTAATCACCGGGTGGCCCCATCCTTTTGTCGATGAAGGAGCTGGAGTCAGTTTTGTGTTGCTCTGCAGGAGTCAGGACTGGGTTTGTGAGCAAAGTCCGGCGTCAGGCACCGGGAGCAGCTCGTGTCCTACGGGAAGCTGCGTCCTCCCCTCTGCGGTGTCACTTCTTGCCTTAGCAGGGTGGGGGGCCATCCCCCCCCCCCCCAAACCTAACCGGGCTGCTTTGTTCATCCTGCTGGCTCAAAAGCCCTAACACAAAGTAGTAAGAGCTTGGTGATGGGGGGTTGGGGGGTGCAAAAGGGGGTTTTTATTTTTGTTTGGAGGGGGCCTTCTTGAAGCCGAAAGCCTTGTGACTTCAGGCCTTGAGCTGGGGGGAGGCTGGGGGAGAAAGGGGGGGGGTGGGGGGGGTGCAAAAGGATTTTCTCATGCTCCCCTGTGTTGCACATAAATACTGGTGGGTTGAGATTGGTTTGGACTGTGTGCTGGCAATGTACTTTATTAAAACAAACAAAAAAATACAAACAAACAAAAACCAAAAAGGGATCAAACCCCAGGCGAAGAGGGGCTGGCTCTGGTAAGAAACAGAGGGGACACACGGGGGTGTCCCCAGTCCCTTCAGCCCGTCGTGGGTGCAGTCAGGAACTGGTACATAGGGATGTGGGGTTGGGGGTTGATTTTGTGAGGCTCGTGTGG
>JAVJGJ010000042.1:3994405-4021741 GCA_035590215.1 Microhierax caerulescens | reverse complement strand
GCCAAGGCCACCACCACCGCCAGGGCTCCTCCACACTTCTGCCGGAGCCCGGTTTTGCTGTGACTGTGCCCGGTAACACCAGGGCGAGGAGGATGGCGCGTTGTGACAGATCAAGTCACAAGGAGCGAGTCCTGAGGCTGGGAGCAGCTGCCTGCACGCTCGGCCCGGCATCCAGGGCATCCTGCGGGAATCGCTTCTGCTCTACCGGGGTGGATTTGGGCTGTTCCCCTCTCGGGAATGCATGTCCTGCGCTTGCTGGGGAGACAAGGAGAGTCGTGGCAGTGCCAGGTAAGAGAAGGGCCCGTTTCCTTGGACCGTAGCGTTCATCCATTAACCAAAACTAAAATCTGATACCGTTTTTCAGCAGTTAGAGGAGCAGACTACTTTACAACTCAGAGGGTATCAGCACTCCACTGAGTAACTACTCAGTGTTCAGCCATCAGCTTGGCAGCCCCGCGTGGAAGCACCACGGCTGCGCACCGGTCACGGCTTCCATCACATCATCGTGATTTACAGATCCCAGCGGCGATAGACGGGAGCAGCTCCAGCCCCGGCGCTCCGCTCCCACTCATCAGCCAGGATGAGTTCACCTTCGGGCTCTGAGCGTCACCGGCGCCTCTGCTTTTGTGGCTGAAAGAACGAGCTTGGGCCATGGGAGAGCAGGGGAACAGAGCAGCACCCAGAGTCATGTTAACTATTAGGTACACAAGAGTTTATGAACATTTTTAAAAAATTAAATAAAGATTTAAGCACAAGAGGCTCGTTCCTGAACACTAAAAGCTGGATTGCTGAGCCTCCTGCGTGCTGCCCGCTGTTTAGGTATGATACATCAGTAGAGAAAGAAACCAAGCGGAGACAGATGAAACAGCTGGCTGGAGCGTGGTCAAAGAGAACGGTCCGAGCAGAAATTTGTTTCATACCAAGAAAACCAAAGCAGGAGCAGAATAAATCAGGCTCAGAGCAACTACCGGCAGATTTTGCCCCTCTGTTTGCCGAGATGAGGCGATTTGCAAAGCTCCTGGGAGCTCAGAGACCTGCCCAAGGCTGCGCGCAGCCCCACGGGCTCCCTGCCTCCCACGCCGGGGCTTGGTCCCTGAGGGAGGGTCCCGGCTCCCTGGGCAGCGCTGCAGGATGGGGTGGGCTGTGCCAGTGGGGTCCCCTGCCATGAAGGGAGGATGCCGAGGGGCTGATCCGAGCGCCGAGCCCAGCGCTCCAGGCCTGCTCCCAGGCCATGGCTCAGGCAGGCTCTGGCCCCGTTTCAGGGAGGCACAGGCACGCGCTCAACGAGCATCACAGAGCGGATCAACGGTACTCATAAAAATATATCTATATTTTAATAAAAGACCAGGTTGAAATTCCACAACACGCGATTGCTCAACGAAAACCTCCAGGAGGTTACGGCTCATCAACGCCAGACAGCACAGGGAACTTCTTTCGGTTCGGTCTGCCTCGAAATCCTGACTCTGCCCCAGCATCGGTGGGAAATCAGTGCCATCTGGGCCAAGGCACTCCAAAACCCTCCCTCCTTCCTTTCAAAAACCTGGCGGCATTCCTCGTGGTTGATGGCTCACCTTATCTGGGAAGCAAGGGTAGGCGGCTGAGGCCCTGCCTGGCGGGAAGTGAGGAGCAGGACACTAATCTGCAGAGTGTTTTCAAGGATTCGGTGGCGGTGTGAGAAAGCAAGTGGTGGTGCTGCGTGCCGCACGTTCGGTGAGCTGAGGAGCTTCCTGTGCAAATGACAAGTTACGTTTTACTATGCGTCATCTTCTTCGTTTCTGCGGAACCCTGAGGAGCACATTCAGCAGCCACGGTGCGCGTGTAACTTGGGCGCTTCCTCCCCCCCCGAAAATGCAGCAGGAGGGATGGAGCTATGGAATGATTTACGGGGAATCGGCTGAAGCCTTTCCCAGTCCAGCCTGCTGGCCGCAATCCTCCGGCAGTTGCATCAAGCTCTGGGTGGAACTGCAGCCTGGCTGTCACAGCGTGACGATTCATCGGGGAAGATGAATTCATCACGCGCCTTGTGATGGGAAACCAGTTATCGGAAAAGATCCTAAACCTAGTTTATAACTACACACAGGACATCACACAAGGCAGGAAAATATTTTCCTTACCCCCAACGATATGCAAGATGTAGGATCTAGCACTTCTTCAGCTACTCAAGCACCCTGCAGACTAATCTATCCTTCTTCAGACGTACCCTTATTGGGGAAAATTAATACAATTATTTTTTTTAACCTTAAACCCCAGGGAGGCAGAAAGTATTTGAGCCAAAAAAGTGAGCCCAGGCCAGAGGGAGGAATGAAATTCATTATTTCTTGAGCCTTGTCTCTGCGGTCCAACCTTCCCTCATGGAAATGGATGGTTGACCATGGATATTGGCACAGCAATGCTGAAAAAGTACAAAAGCAACGTAGGTATCAAACCATACAATGGATGCAAAAAAGTCCATCAGAACACACCTAACTCTACATTGTACAAAAATACTTTGCAAAGAATAAACATTCACTCAGCAAAACTGTTATCAAATTCATATCTTCAGCACAGTGACTAATAATACAGCTGCAGAGCAATGATCAGATTAAAAGAACTATTTTAAAAACCAGCTTCAAAGTAATGGTAAATACTCATTTTGCAAAACAGCACATTTCACTCCGAGGGATATCCCCACATAAAACCAGACAGCGTGATTGAGCTGTCAGCTCCCACACATTCATGTATGCAGATTCTCACGGTGTTTGCTGCCAGGACAGGGTGACTCCTGCTCCGAGCCCAAGGCGTCCCGCTGTCCGCAGGGATGTTGAGTGCCAGCGCTGGCTGTGGGCTGGACAGCTCAGGCACCAGTTCTGCTGCTGGAGCTGAGCAGGAGCAAGGCAGGGGCACAGTGAGCAGCACAGTTTCATCCTGGCTTTTGGCACCCATCAGAAAGGAGGACTTTCCATCAGTGAAAAATCAGGATTTCCCCCAGACCGCATGGACGAGCCAACCGATGATCTCAACTGGGTATCCCAAAAATGCATACGGTTAAAAAAACCCAACCCCAAAATAGGTCTCATTTCTTATTTTGCTATTACTGAGTAAGAGACATGTGGGAGTGACTTTAAAGAAAGTGAACAGAGGGGTAAGAAAAATGAAAGTGTGGTGGGGCCACATGCTCTTTAAGACTTAGGGGAAAACCTTTAAAGAGGAATTAATAATCCCTCCCAGACACACGTTCTCCCTGTTTCGGTGATTAGGCATTTGAAGACCACCGGGCACGTAACAGCTAGAGAAAACTCCTCCTATATACTTCTGACTATACATCTGACCGAGCAGGGAAACTGGCAGCAGGGCATAAAAACTTTTTGCGCTGAGTTAAAGCATACATTCTAAACCCAAATGCATGTTAAAAAAATGTAAAAACATCTTAAATGGCTCTTAATTTTCACAAAAATAAAGTTCATATAAAAATTGGTCTCGGCTCCTAGTATTTTATACAGTACCGCTCGCCACAGCAGCTAGGCATAAATGCTACAGAACACTGAATTATTTGTAAAGAAAAATTTTAAAAGGTGTCCCTTCCCTGTGACACTCATTTAAAAACTGGCATAGAAAAATACTCAAGAACTTTTCTTCATACTAATTCAAAAACAAACAAACAAGCCTCCCCTCCAATCTAAAGCAGAGATTTGCTGTCGGAAACCCAGTCCTGTTATTTGAGCACTACTCGGTGCTCTCCTCGCGCTATGTGTGAAGAAAATTCATATCGGTCGTGGCTTCTGTACCCGCAGACGTTGCACTCGAAGGGATCGCGGAACCCGTGGCAGCCCATGTGGATGGTGAACATCACATAATCCAAAAAGAGAACACGGCAATGGTCACACCGGTAGACCCCGATGGCTTCCCCTTCCTTGTTGATGACCTTAAAGGCATCGCGGGGGCATATGGCAGGTGGCTTGATTATGTCGTATGGCCTCGGGAAATCCTTGAAGGACTGGAGGCCGTTGCGGGCCTGAGCGGCGATCATCGGGCTTTGGTGGAAGGTGGGATTTTGCCGCTCCTCGTGGTTGCTGTCAGTGTCTGTGGAGTCTTGGCCGCTGTTGTTTGGGGAAAGGCCTCTGTCAGAAGACAGGCTTTTGTCCCTTAGGTGGGGGTGGCTCTTCTCTGCGTCCTGCGAGGTGCCGTTGGGCACGTCGGTGCGGGTCAGCGGGATGGGGTACAGACTGCTGATGACGGGGACCATTTCAGAGGTGGGAGCTGGCGGCGTCTGCACAAGAGGGCGCAGGGCTTCTGCCCCGAGGTAGGTGATGGCATTGTTTATGGCCTGGTCCATCATGCGTCCTTGCATTACGTCGCTTTCCTTTTCGTACATGAAACTTGTATTATAATTAACATCAAAACTATGTCGCTTCTCACCTGCAAGAGAGGAGAGAGATTAAGTTACCTGGGTGTGCAAAGAAGGATTTAAACTTCATGATGCCTTTTCTAAATGGCAGTAGTGACTGGAAAATAGAGGCATGAAATGTTCTCTGCTGAAAGAGGCTGTTTATATACACAAGTGGCTGGGGGGCAGGGGGGGAGGGTTTTTTGGTTTTTTTAAAGCTCAGGCTTGGAAACAAAAAAAAAATCTAATAGAGGAGGCAGTGAGGATACTTACTGGACAAATCGTCATTACATTTTTTTAATTATTCTGGGATTTAAGGAGGAGAATATTATCAAAGCTTCTATAAATTAACTTCTCTCATCTTTTTTCTAGAAAAACGTAAATAATCATTAATGAAAATATTTGTAAAAGAGCTAATTGATAATGAACCAAAATACTCCGTTGTCCCCTGAGAAGCATACCCCTCTCGGACAGAAAAAGTGAAGACAAGTGCCGGCCGAGATTGAATACACTCTTCACTATTTTTACCCATCTGATAGAATCCTCTTTTATACAACCTTGGCCACTGAAGCCAATTTTCCCCACTGTCCTCTACCAACTACAGCTTTCTCTGCACCAAACCTGGTTTCTTTGAACTCTACACAGGTTTTCAGATAATCGAACGCTGGCAGCTGTGCATAGATGTACAGAAGAACATATTTAGGGTCACTGGACAGGGAGCTAGTGAAAGAGGAGTGAAATGCGTTCCTCTCTGTGCCTGCTGGGGCTTTGAAAGCTCTAGCCTAGACAGAACAGGAGGAGAGTGAAGAGAGTGTACCTGAAATTCTGCTCACACCTTTTCTAGCAAGGACTAAGGCAAGGGAAGGTGGGCTGGGCAGAACACTGCAACAAGTTTTCCCCATGTCAGGTGCAAGGAAGAAATACAACTGCACCCCAAAAGGACTAAAGTCACTCTTTTGGTGAATGTGTAGAAAAAAGTAACTGAATTCTGTGGTTACAGAAAACAGACAATCGTTCATAGCTTTAAAAAAAAAAAATGGACCAGACCAAATGTTTCATGTGCGAGTGACTTGCAAACATCAGATCCACTAATCTCTTAGTTACAGTAACTTGAATAGTGCAGATGTTTATCAGTCACCTGTCAACACCATGACTCAATGTATATGAAACTCATTAGGTTTCACTGCAGAGGCAGAAAACCAGGAGCTCACGTTTCTCTTATAAAACACTCAAAAAGGTTAGCGAACCACAAGAGTGTAACTGCTTCCAACCCTCAACAAAACTTGCTATCCAACTTCACACAGAAGGAAACAAAGCGATATAGCACATTTGTATGACTCATAAACCCAGCTCCAGGCAAGTGAAAAAGATGTGAACAAGTTTGAAATTTAAAAAAAGGCAACAAAAGCAAAAAGAGGCAGGATTCCCTACAAATTTTGGGTTAGGCTTCACTGTTATAAGGTAAGACTTCAAAAATGCAATGTATGATCACTGAGGCTCTTGCAGTGTTCTGCTATTCCGCCATCCTGGTGGCTTTTTAAAATCCCTGCAATAACCCATCCTGCCTCCCTGAAATTACCAGTTCCACCAAATGAAATGCAAATACCCACATGCTCTTCTGACAGACATTAACGTATCGTGCTGCCGTGCTCTTTTAAAAGGCCACGGCACATCAGATGCAGGCTCCTACCAGAGGGCAAGAAAT
Organism: Microhierax caerulescens; assembly: GCA_035590215.1. NCBI lineage: Eukaryota > Metazoa > Chordata > Aves > Falconiformes > Falconidae > Microhierax > Microhierax caerulescens. The sequence goes on along the minus strand of JAVJGJ010000042.1, from coordinate 4,015,673 downwards.
CAGGCTGTAAACCAGACCGCGACATTTCTAAGATACTTTGGGAGGAAAAGGCTTTACATAAAGAATGGCTTCTCTCTCTCCCCCCACCCCCAACTGTCTAGCAGGCACCCCAAGGCAAGCACGCGTCTGATTTTAATTCCTCAGTAAGATCCCTATATTTAGGTAGGCTGAATCTGCCTGAAAGCACCACAGAAAGTGCTAATCAGATATCCAGAACATCAAGCTACGGCACCACATCACAACCAAACGGAATGGAGGTGGAGGGGGGGGGGGGGCACTCTTGATTGTTTGTCTCCCCTTAAATACAGCAAACCTTTCCATGGAAAGAGCCAAAAAGCCAGATCAGTGCTTCACCCAAAAATGACAACAGCAGTTAGGAGAAAGTTGGTATCAAGGGTTTAGAAAAAGGGAAAGGAGTATAAGGGGACTGAGGGATGAGTGAGGTGGACTGTGCCGAAAGCAGTTGATGTTCTGTCGCTGTAGCCAGCAGGACAATGTAATAGATTATTCTGAGTTAAGCTACTGTCTGCACCAGGCAAAGCACCACAAAGTTACTGAAAACCTTTGAATTAAATTTACAGGTTCTTTAGTATTCACGTACAAAGCAGCCACTGGTTAGCAGAGCATCTTTCGTTTGTTTTTTTTTTCCTTCATTTGTTTGCCTCAGTGCAATGCAAAATCTTTCCCCTTCAGAATTCACACGAGCCATAGCGTATGACACATACTCATGTGCAGCTCAGTGCTGCTTCACTTACTCTGAAACGTACGTAGATTTTTGCAACCTGATGAGGTGTGGACACTGGAAAGAGGGAGTGAGCCTGTTTCCTGCCACTGTGCTAACCAAAGCAGGTCATTTCTCAATTTCTCACTTGACTTCGCACACTGAGGGACAATGGTGTTTGTGACTGTCAGAACTGCACGAGCACTTTTACCACTATGAGAAATATATTTTTTTACTCCTGGTTTCAGGGAGAACTTGTTTTTAAAAAGGAAGAAATACAAGTCTGTGGGTCAAGATGCTCAGCTGGTGTAAACTGGCAGAAACGCATTGACTGCGCTTCGACTGAAGATACAGCCCCCTGAGTGTTTTATACAGCAGTGAAGTACCACCAGCACAGGTACTGATCTGCTCTGCTGGGCTATTTTTAATTTTTTAATTGTTTTGCTAATTATCTCTTCAATAATCAAACCAGGAAGTACAAAAAGCCAGGGTTTGTACCTTTGGCCCATATACAGGCAAAACAGAAATCCACAGCAAAATAGGAAACACAGAATCCTAAACTTCCACTTAAATCCTTGTTCCTTCATAACTAAAGGAAAAGCTGAGGACAAACTCTTTGCAGGAGAAGGCTTTGAAGAGGGGCCTAGTGCAGAGGTTAAAAGTCAAGTATACGGCCTGCTGATCTGTGTCCTTATTTGAGACTTCAGACTTTGTGCGCATGAGGTAGCTACTGAAGACAAAAATCTGCAAAATAGCCTGGGCAAGACTCCTGGGGCTTGTATGAACCTCTGTAGAACCCTCAAATAATAATAAAGGGATTTTTTATTTTTTTTCTGATCAATAGACTTCATTCACAGAAATGAGCCAAACAAAGACGCCTTGTTAGTATACATCTCTATCCCTTCTCCCTGACAAAATGAAAAATCAGCACCCATTCTGAGAGCACCGTTTCCCAAGAAATCGTAAAGCTGTCCTGGCAGATTTGCACTCCTACGCATAGCGTTCAGAAAGTCACAAAAGTCAAATCAAGGTCGGACAGACTGCTCTCGCTAACATACTTCCCAGAGATAAAAGGGACCAATTTATTTCACATATTACTTAACAAGAACATGCCAGTCGCGTAGGTTCTAGAAAAACCAGCAAGCTTCAGAAAGCAGTTATTTTGTTCTTTGAGGTGAACTGCCCTGGATCCTCCAGCTTCTCCACAAAACCCCTTGCATGATGCAGCACCAGTTCAAGCCATCAGCAGACCACATTGCTGAGCTCAATCACAAATCAAACAAGGTTCTGCTCCGTACGGTAACCAGTACGCTGGTAAAACAAATCATAAAAACACTAGAACTTAACTTCAAGCAGGTTACAACCTGCTGCAGGTATGTTTGAGAAAATACATAGAGATTGAATTGGTAGCAATTGTACAAGATAGGGTAAAGCTGGTCTCAGTGCTAAAAAAAAAAGGAAGCTAAAGATTTTCAAAAACATTTGCATTAGTATTACTTTTTGAATCACAGCTTAGACATGTAAGGTCTAAGTCACATAGTCAACAGTTTCAATATTATGTACCCGAAGGCACTCAGATGGAGTGTGCTGGGGTTACTTCACTCCTGTATAAAAAGGTGACCTTTTTAAAGCTATACTAAGATATCTAAAGAAAAAGTTACCAGTTTTCATAGCTGAAAGTCCAGTGCTACCCACCAAATCCGGTAAGAGCTACGTTACCTTCAAAAATTAAGTTGCTTTTATATCTATCTCTCTACATGTACCTCTGCCTCTGGATTTAGCAGCACACCCTTACCTAAGCTTGGCCCTTAGCCCCAGACGTTCGAGAACAGCTCCTCAGAACATCCCTCCGCCAGGTGGGTCGGTCTGACGGCAGCTGATCCTGCCCGCACCCTCAGCCCCACGCTTCTCCCCTCCCCAGTCATGTGTGTGAGCATCAGCCACCACACAGGCCCCTTGTCTGAAGGTAAAGTTTCTATTAAGAAAAATAAGCACTCAGTACTTCATATAACCATATAGAATATAACAAATCAGGCATTACTGCATTACTGGTACTAATATTACAGAACTGCTGACTTAGTAGTCAGGTCTGTACTCAGGACACAAGAGTTGCCTTTTATTTTCTTAAAAGGCAAGTTAATGAAATAAGACTAGCCGAGAGGATCAGGCGTTCACTGCAAACACAGAACCTGCTGAACTAGTATTTAAGATCCCCAGCATGCAAAACTCTGATCATATAAAATTAAATGCAAAGAAAATGCTATGGAAACACCTTGTTGCTTCAATTACCACAAGAAAGGATTTGATATTTTAAAATCATATTCAAATTCAGCAGGATGACTAACAGAAATCCAATCCTTTTCTGTCTTTAGGCCTTATTCCATACATGCATCCTGCAAGGATCTTCATCTGCTGCTGACTAGAAAGAGCTCTCAGCTCATAACAGCATGAAGCCTTCCTGTTCTTTTCCTGTAAAGGACCTAGCAGAGAACATTTCAAATGCACAGGTACAGAAAACAACACATGGAAGCTCATAAAAATGTATTTGTAAATTGCCTACACAAATAGACAAAAAGCACGATAGTAGCTTCCATCCAGTTTAAGTATCTAACAGAATATATTCTTTTTATTTCAATCAAGCCCCTACAACAAATCACTAAACCCATGTCAGAATAATCAAAGTTACTTTATTTATATTCTTTCGTATTAGATTATAAACTTGAGAAGGATATTTAAAATAAGCAGAGGCATTGTACCACAGGTTAACAACTTGCACATATTTAGCTGTTGCACATGAAAAGGTTTTTTGTTCTTACCAATAAATTTCTGAGGCATTGAGCTTTTTCGCTTTGCCACGTTGCTTGCTAGCCTGTCCAGCACAAGGGCTCTTTCACTCCCCATCTCTGCCTTGATGTGCCTTGCCTCCACGCTTGCTAGTTTGGAAAATGTGAAAAGGAAAAAAAAAAAAAAAGAAAAAACAAAACAAAACAAAACAAAAAACACGTAGGTGAAAAGGAAAAAAAAAAAAGGAAGAGATGAATGGTTTAATCTCCGGAGTTTGCCACACTAACTGGGAGGAAACAGTTTGGAGATCTGATGTAAACTTGTTTTGCTCTTTCTGTCGTTCTTGCTCTTTGCACCCTTGGGGACCAGTTGCGGTCAGTGGAACCAAGCACAGAAACAGACAAAATCTTGCAGTCCTGAGCTCATGCAAGGAGAGCATAAACCATACAAAACCAATACCTTCATTAGCAAGAGGAAGTGTAAAATAAAGTGGCTGGAAGGGTTGGTTACAAAATGTAGATGGAGATACAACCTCTGTTAGCCTTTCTTTTTTATTCTGAGTAAGACTGTGTGACACCTGCAGACTGACGCACTGCTTCAAAACTTCACTGTAAGACATTCGGTCCTCTTGCTATGCTTTTTTAGGTATCAGCCATACATCAATGTCTTCTTAACTAATCACTGAGAAACTGGTATGAAATATATCAATGTTCCACTAAAATCAAAATAATACAACCTTTCAACACTCGCTTCTTACTCATTTTTTTCCCAGGTGTCATTACCACTTAAATTCTTTTTTCTGAAATGCTACAGCTAAAACTAATGAAAGAGTGTTTTCACTCTGGCACACTTGTAAGCATTAATGTTAGGTGTTTTAAAGGTTATTACACCCTCCAGAATTTCTCATTTTAGGAAAAGTACACGTGCCCTACGATCACTCCCTTGAGACTGGGCCACTGACTGTTTTAAGGATCTTACCATTTTCCACAGTTCTCCTTTAGCCATGCTAACCAGTGCCCACCATTTCACGGAAATTACTGCTCGCTCTCACCTCATGGAGGCTGCACAGGCTTTTGAGCTGGATCAGCCAAGCTGAAGGACTGCCACCTCATATCGCTACTGCCAGACTAATACTGAACATAACTGCTATAGCTTCCCCCAAAAAGGCTGCTCTCGCCTGAAGACCCAAGTACCAGTTAGTGGTACTTTTATATTAAAAAGTAGCACGAAGAGTTTCAGTGTTAGGAACCACTGTGATGAAAATTAGACACGTTTTAAGAGACTGCCCATGCCTTTAAGAGTTGGAATCTAAGTAGAGGAAAACGAAGACAAGGAAGGGTAATTTATTTTCCTAAGGTAATACAAAAGGTCATATTTCACCATGAAAGAATCCTGGCTGCTCTGTTATTATACTATTGCACTGGTATACCTAATACATGCAGCACAATCTACACAAGGGAGAAGTAATGTCAGAGGAAAACGATACAAGCACTTGGGTATCACTTCAGTCCTGCTAAATGCAATTTTATTAACTATTGGACTTAAATTGCAGTTTGCTAACTACAACAAGTGATAAAAATGCAGTATCATCCTTCCATAGTCTAGCGTGCAGCATTTCCTTATAAATTTCAAAGTCAGTCACTCCTTACTTGTTTATTATTGCTGTTATTGATATCATATGAGTCAGACAGCACCAACCATGACTCACCAAACCTCAGCCAGAACTATTTGTTAATGTTTGTTCAGCATTTTGAAGATGTAAAGTGCTTCATAAGTGCTCAATGCCACAAATACTAGCTACAAATATGACTCAGGGTGGATGGGATAATAGGGCTCAGCTCAGCACTACCTTACTCCTGTCTCATCAGGCTGTAACCCCATGATATACATGATAACCAGGCCCACAGAGGGCATGCATACACGATGCCTTAAAGGCAATAACATACTGCTTTTCCAGTCTGACTTTTATTCCAAATTACTCTAGTGTGTGAAGAGACTTGCATAAATATATTAATCAACTGCTGAAGTGCACCTGCTTCCAGCATGAGCTACCAAAACACTACGTAGCACTTTACATAAAGCGAGACAAAACATCAGGTTAAGTTGAAACTATAAGGGAAAGTTACAGGCAGAACATCACCATCCGTTTAGATTTTGGCCAGAAGCTCTAATTAATTCTTGAGAATAATGTTACAAGATTTTTAATTTCAGAACTTCTATTTAACTTTCATGCTCCAAAAACTGGAATATCTGAGCTCATTATATTTTCTTTACATAACAGCAGTTTGAAGTTTGAACTATTCCCAACCCAGAAAGCTTGAAATCTTGACAGGATCATTGCACAAGTCATTAATAATAGTAATTTAAATGTTAAAAATCCCAGCAACCCACAACTACCCAGAACAAGATAATACAAACAGTGCTCTATATTAAAAAATTTATGTTGTAAAGAAGAAAAAAAGAAAGAAAATGCAATTCATCCATGTCATAAAAGCAGCTCCATGATCCCTACCATTTCTTCATTTTTCTTATTTTGTTCTTCTAGTTCCTCTTTTTCTCAATCTTTAACTTCATGAGTTGTACTTTTGTTCTATTAAAGTTTTAATTTCACATTTTCAGAATCTTTTTCTCTATCTTCTGAGAGAACTCAAAGAGTGAAATCTCTGTAAGTCCTCTTAGCCAGCCCTAGAAACACACTGGAAGCTGCATACAGTGTATCAGTGACTACTTGTCAGTGTTATTTATGTGCTAACAAGGGAACTTTATTAAATTAGTGTCAAGAGGGCAGACAAGTGGCTTCCTGCAGAGGTAACAATAGTCTTCACTCAGAAGAGATTGCTGAAAAGACAGTAACTATTGACCTATATAGTATGTTCTGGGACATCTGTAACTATCAATCTTTCAGCTTGCTGTCTGCCTGCCATTTCATTTTAATGCTGAGGGTCTTTTCTTTCACATGAAGATCTTCTACTCCTTACTAATGGCCATTTTTTTCCCAAAGATAAAACAAAAAAATCTCTATGGGCCACAGAAGGTCTTTGACAATGTCTCCATAACACAGCCTTAGGGAAACACTATCTGCTCCCATTGAGACAAAGGTGGTTGTACTTGGTTCTCTCCCACAATACTGCTCTCTATCCAAAAGCTAACTTAAAATTAGCTCACCCACCTCTTTCTTCTGGATCACTTATTAAATAATCTAATAATAATATTTAGTATTTAGGAAATGTGGTTTTTTAATTGCTAAGAATTCTCAAAAGACTTCTCAAACAGAGAGAAATAATCATGCCCTGTCTCCCTCTTCAATTACCTTACCCACTAGATGATTCCACTGCACATTGTGACGTTAGTATAAAGAACTAATTATCTAACTATAACACATATCTAAAAATAAATTTCAGGCTGGACTGACAGAAATGGTCAAGTGCTTTACTGAAAGTTACATTGTGAAATAACACACAGTCATAAAGAAAATCTAGACTTCCAAAGCACTTAACCTTATTCAGACTGTGATCTTGAAACGTCCTGCAAGCTAAATACTTCTGATGGTTCAACTGCTCGTCCAGAAAAGAACTAAAACACTCAGGATGCTAAAAGAAACCTTGCAGATCAGATAAATCACCCTCTTCCCTTCTTGTTCAGATCTGCTCAGTGCTCTTGCATGTGCCTCTGGAATTACATGGAAAACTAAGCTCCTAACAGTGGTATTTCACACAGGGGCAGGATGAGGTTTAGCTCTAATGTCCTGACCACATTCCAACTTGGGTCACCACCTCCTACACAATTAACTCCAGCGACCAGTTATGGCCTTCCCTGACCACCTGAAATCTCAGAGCCTGAAATCTCCCTGTGGTGCTTCCAAGTACTACAGCCAGCCTCAGTGGTGTGTACACCTCAGTGGTGATCTTACATTTATAAAGCACTTCCAGAAGAAAAATTGTGGTTTAGATCTTATGAATGAGTGCTTATGTTTTCTTGTAATCACTGGGTGGCAAGCTACCTCTCTAAAACAGTGCTGTCACCCAGCCATCATGTCATTCTGTAGATGTATCCAGAGAGTGGATACTCTCCTTCCAGCCCAGAGCACGAACAAACGATCATTCAGCCTGTACTGAGTTGTTTCCATAGTGTGGCTTCTGTCACACCATCAATATGAGTATGATTTTTAGAACATGCGGGCCTTGTTCACAAAACCCTGAAGTACAAAGCAGAGCTCAAATTAGAGGCATTGCTTCCTGTAGCATCTCTGTGTGGTCACTAAGTAATGGAGAATGGAACAGAGAGGTGAGTTACTGTGCAATGAGAGCAACATGACCAAAGACTGTTATCAGGGACTGAGCAATGTGCTAACAATATTGTTGCATAAAACCTTTCTTTCAGAAATATTTCCATGTTGCTACATTTGGAACATGCAAACATTGTAATAAAAAGCAGCCAGAATGGTTACTACAGTCCTGATGCTTTTCAGTATTTTAACTGATTATTGGATGATGGCAGATAGAGCACACTTGTGTTTAATGATGCCTTCATATGAGAAGGTTGCAAGGACTTCAGGGAAGTACCAAAATTCAAAGCGATGCAGATAAGTAGGAAAATGGTCAGAAATCAAAAAACAACGTTCACTAAACACAAGTGCAAAATGCTACACTTCAGGGGAAAAAAGCAAATCAAATGCACTAAGTGATCTCCCCAGGTCCTTTCCAGCCTTCCCTCTCTCTGATTCTGTCATCTAACATAGTGCTGATACCAGAGAATCGAATGGAAATGCCTCAGCAAGACTGGAGTTCCTGTTTTTCATAAAACTTACTACTCCACCAAAAACACTGCAAGATTTTTAAGAGTGCAAAGGTCTTAAAGGCATAGGGTACAGCCACATCGTGTCATACTGGAAATTTACATTTCCTCTGTGACCAATTTAAGGCATGCTGTACTACTGCAGTAAGTACTACATAGCAGATTCTGGATAAGTGAAATGTTGCTATTCTGAAATGAATATAAACCATGAGAATCATTTAAAAGCAGAAATCTATAGTAGGTATCAAGTTTTCCATTTTCACGTGGTGTGAATCAATCTTGGAGTGATTGCCATCATGGGAGTATGTACTGTAACATAAAACCACAGTTACAATAAGCATGGGTTATCATGAAAACCAGAACTTGCTGATGTTCTGATAACCATTTACTTTTACTAATGCTCTAAAAAACATGTCATTTGCTGAAAAGATGATAGCCCACAAAAAACTATAAAACTCTAACTTTGTTAAATCGTTGCTTCTTCATGGCATTTTTTTGTATGTGCATGTGTCATAAAACACCAGCCTCCTCGCCCTGCTGGCCCTGTGGGGTCAGGACTTTGGTCCCCACACAGTCATCATCGTCAATGAGTCATCACACCATTTTTCAGGCCCACCTTTTGATGATGCCTGCAGAATCTTTGCTTGATAAGCATATCACTGAGTACAATTATTATTATTATTTTCATTATTAAAGGGCCTTGGTAAACACTGCTGTCTCTTTAAGTGTATTTTAACATTTTAGTTTTCTTCTCTGAAAACCCAGTTTAACTTTTTTTCCTTATAAAGAAAATTCTATCTGAAATTCACAATCAAAACTAGGAAGCTCCTTAAAGTTATTGATGCTCAGAGGGCTGGAGCCCCTCTCCTATGAGAGACAGTCTGCGAGAGTTGAGGTTGTTCAGCCCAGAGAAGAGGAGGCTCCAAGGAGACCTCAGAGCAGCCTTCCAGTAGCTAAAGGGACCGACAGGAAAGCTGGAGAGGGACTTTGTACAAGGGCATGTAGTGACAGGACAAGGAGGAATGGCTTTAAACTGGAAGAGAGGAGATTCAGATTCAATATTGGGAAGAAATCCTTATCTATGAGGGTGGTGGGGCATTGGAACAGGCTGCCCAGAGGAGCTGTGGATGTCCCATCCCTGGCAGCGTTCAAGGCCAGGTTGGACGGGGCTTGGAGCAACCTGGGTGAGTGGCAGGTGTCCCTGCCAATGGCAGGGGGTTGGACTAGATAATCTTTAAGGTCCCTTCCAACCCACACCGTTCTACGATTCTATGTTTCTATTGTTTGGTTGTTTTTTTAAGGCTGAAGAGCAAAAAAATGGGAACCTGAACGCGGAACCTGTAGACTCGGCTCTGCTACATATTAGTTGTATTCTCTCTGGGGAAGTCACAACCACTCCCTGGCTTTGAATGGGAAAAGTAATTATTTCCTGACTTACTGGTGTATTGTGGGACTTAAATCACACTAGTTCATTTTAGGATTTGAAATATTCAGGCAAAGCAGGCTCAAAGATTACAGCAGTTATTTTTCACCAAAGTATTTTCAGAACTGCAGCACTGAGACTGTGAAAAAGAAAATAAGAAAAACTACGTTTTGATACCTTTTACCTTCAGTCTTTTCCAAAGACAGCTCTACACTTAAAAGAAGTCCCTCACCTCTCACTACCTTCTAAGCTGATCTATCAGTGATGTTCAGGATACCATCCCATTTCCATGACCTAGATCCATGTCACTAAAACTTCTGCAAATTCTAACCAATGCTGACTAACAGTTCTCATTCTAAAGAAAAAGAAGCGTCAAACAGGCTGAGATGTGTGAAGAACTGTTGTCAACCACCACAGGCATCAACTCTTCCAATAAAATAAGCCACATAATAGCATTAACATAGGAATAATTTAACTTACTGTGTCACCTACAGAAATGCAGCGTACAAGGTATTTTAGATGTTTTATTCAAAGTAATTGTGAAATAAAAAAGTGATTAAAATAAAAGCATTCTTTAACTAGTTGCCTGAGGGATGCATTAAACCAGACCCTTTTATAAGATGTTACAGCCCCTTAGGTTACTGAAAATGGCTGTAGTAAAAACTTCTCAGGCTGTGCATTAACAGCTTACCAGATGCCCTTTTTTAAGCACTGTAATGAACCAAAACACCAAAACCACTATAATGTGATAAACTCACCAGCCTCGCACATGCCAGCGTTCTGCAAATAAGTACGGCACCGCTCCTTGTGCTCCTCTAATGAGCTCCTTTGCTTGTAGCTCCTTCCACAAAACTCACATTTGTATGGCTTCTCCACTAGAAAAATAAGAGTGCAGGATAAAATAACTACAAGAGACTACGAAAACACTGTCTCCCTGACACTCAAGTATATAGTTACTAATAGCATATCTTCAGCTCATGGAGAATGCTTTACATTTCTGTTAAGTTTATAAGCACTGTAATCATCACAAAGTTGGGGTTATGTAAGGGTGAAGCCCACTGGACACACAGAGTTCCTCTTCATCCCCTGAGCTCAGCACTAGAAAAGAAGAGGACTTATAACTGGACACTGTTCCCAGGAGCTCAGGTTCCTACAGCCCTGCTCCAGCTGACAACTTCTCTTGGCGTAACTTCCCTAGGGAAGGCCAACTCTACTGCTGCTAAACCAGGACTGCAACTGTCCTAACCTTCTGACCTAGGTCCTGTCTCTACAGAATTTTTTCAAGGATTTAATGAAACTGATGAAGTTAAACCAAACCAAAACCATATGTGAGGCTCATTTATTTTCCAAAGGCATTTATTGTAAAGAAAACCATGGTTCAAATTTATTTAAGTTAAGCAAACCTGTTTGAAGCTTAAGATATCCACACAGCCTTTCCAAGCACCTCATATACAAGGATGGGAAGCACTTCCTAAAGTACTTCATTCCTGTTTTGTGAACAGACATCCTCTAACACACCCTGGCAAAATATCATCCCTGGACAGAGCAAATATAACTAGCCTTGCAAAGGCTGTGCAAAGAGACCACACTCCCTACTGCTAATGCAATTGTTCACTTCTTTATGTGATTCACTTGAAGAGGCTTTCTTTATACTCTTTAATAAGCCAGCTCTTGAAAACTTCAGTCACAATAACTACATGATGCGCTTGAAGCATGATGTTTTCAGCAATGTGCTGGTGGGGGACAGTCACCACCACTGTGATGGTTCTCAATTAAATCAGAATCTCATTTATCCACGTCAGGTAATCTCATTTTTAACTTTGATTCTTTGTGAGTTTGCATTATTTTTTTTTTCTGTAAAGTGCAGTGTAGAGATAACATCTATCATTTAGAATAAATATCTTCTCTCTAGGCTGCTGTATAACACAAGATATACACAAATCAAAAGAGTAAGCACAACCTGGCTCTTGCAGAACTGGGGGAAACTATGATTAATTAATTTATACCTGGCTTGTTATTCAAGTCACATCAGCTCTGTGCCTTCATTTCTCCCATCTGTAAAATGGATGGAAAACCTACCAGGCTTGAGAAAAAACACCGGTCTTTGCTGAGCATCTTAAGACATTCAGATGAAAGGCACTACACAACAGTGAGGTGCTCACTGACGATAGAGTCGTGCTGTCCTGGATTAAGCTTCTAGAGCCTAACAGCTCAGGGTAGGACCGGGAGTCCCAGCAAAGCATGTCTTCATGCTGCTCCTCAAATTCAGAGCTTGCTGGCACAGCTAGCTCCACTCATTTGAAAACACCAAGGAGTTATTTTGTTCAAGCAGGCATTGAGGCTGGCTGTTCCTCACAGCACGCAGCTGTGACAGCGGGTTTCCTTGTGCCCTCTTTTTGCATGAAGAGCAGAGCTGAGCCCTGAGATGGTTCCATCAGCACAGCAGGCAGAGTGAGTGGTCGCTGCTATCTGCCGACTGCTCAGAACTAGCCCAGCTGAGCGAACTTTGCTAACACTTTTTCACACCTAGTGTCCTAGTGACACACATCTAAAACACATGAAGTGTCTTTGAAGTCACTTACCAGAATGTGTCCTTAAGTGACCTGTTAGCGCATCCCTCCTTTGGCAGGCATAACTGCAAAGATGACATTTAAAAGGTTTTTCCCCTGTATGTAGTTTAATGTGGCGGAGGAGGTTACCCTTCTGAGTAAAGGAAGCTCCGCACTGATTACACTGGAATGGCCGTTCACCTTAAAATGACATACAAAAAAGGACATTTAATGGTTACGTGGGTATCATGCTGTCCTCATACCCTTTCCTTTTTGGAAGAGGAAAGAATGAGATACTGGATCAATTTCTTTCTACAGAAACACACACAGCCCTTCCGTTGACTTCAGTGGGAGTTACATGCAGCTCTGGTGTCAGAGCTTCTTGTAACATATGTATGACTATAGAAAACACTGTACAGTTTTTCCATGAAAATAAGTGTTCTGGAGGAGGATGATTCCAACAAGCTAGCAATTTTTAGAAAAAACAAAAAAAAAGTCTCATCTTACTGCAGGTCAAAACCCAAGATGCTCACTGGCTTGTTGCCAAATTATAGCATAAAGAGAAATACAGACTGGAAATGGCAGCACAAAACCAATCTAACTTGTGTTTTGTGCCTGAAATACTTAAATTACATAGTGCCTTTCATCCAAAATTCTTAAAATGCCTCACAAACATGCTTTTTCTAATAGTCAGTCCTGACGGTAAGAAAGGGGGGTAAATGAGGCACAGAAAAGTGAGTAACTTGCTAGAGATCACATGTAGCGTCAAAGGCAGAACAAGGAAATCCTGGTGTTGGTATCCTTTTTTAAAATAAGTAGTCTAGCTTGCAAATTACTATCCTTTCAGTATTCATCTCTTACAAGAATAATATAGGGATATTTACCAGTGTGGCTACGCTTATGAACCATCAAGACATTGAGGCTAATGCAGGCTAATCCACAGATATCACAATTCATTTTTCCACTAGCTGGCCTGATGTTGTCATATGAGCCAGAATGTCTTTCCAGTTTTATGCTTTCATATTCATTATATTCTCTGGGATAGGTGTAAGGCATTTCAGATTCTTCTGGGTTTTCCATATGCTCTGAATTTAAAGCATTCTCCTCTCTTTCACTGTATTCAGCTTTCACTTTAACCACATCATCTGCAGGTAAAACAGAGCAAAAAGGTGAAAAGATGCTCATCTTAGGCACAATGAAGTATCTTAGGAAAAAAACTCACCCAAGATTACATAAAATTACATTACCAATCTCCCTGAATGTTTTACTTGAACATCCAAAGATGAAAAAATGCCATTAAGATAGGAATCTTCATTGGTCATGTACACTTAATGATACTCACAGTGAGATAACCTTTAAAAATACTGACCTGCCTGTTAATTACCTTTGATGGATAATTTCCTTCTACACATTATTAAAGTATAATACAGTACAAACTTCTGCAATTACAGGGTGCTATTCAGGATTCATAAGAAAATACTTATGCTCACACTTGGCCTACAGAAAATGGTGTCTCAGGCTGTTCCCACACATTGGAAATATAGAAAGACACAAATTAAAAAGGTTACTTCTATCCTCCTGTGGAACCTCTGGTGCTTGAAACAGGCCTAAGAAATAGTCTGACCCAGTGTAAGAGTTCCAATGCTCCCATGGTACAGATTCTCATCAGTTAGACCTAATAAACAATCCTAATGTTCACTTGCAAATTACAATTTTTATCCAAATATCTCAAATGTGTGAGGAGCATCCAATAATCTTGATACCTGTATCATAAGGTTACTGTGTGAGTAAAACTAGCAGAAGCAGGGTAAAGAAATCAATAAATGTATTCAGAAATGTTAAAAGATTTGTCCAAAGCCATATCACGAGTATGTGGCAAAGAACCCAAAGACTCATAAAGATCAGCATCCATGGCCTCTGAACAGTTTCCTGAACCTGTAGCCATGTCCCGAGAAAACCAAAGACATTGCCTTAAATGAATGCAATTTCACGACAAGAGGACAATATAACAAGTAGCTAATAATTTACTAACTATAAAAATTTACTAAATATTTACTAACAATAATGCTCCCGTGTAAAAATATAAGCAGATTGGTCACACTATATAAACAGCTGACGATTCCAAACTTACATTGCTGAATTTCCTTTCCACTATTAACTCCAGCATTACTGGCACTTGCATTAATTAACTTGCATCTTTACTAATTGACAGAACAGCTTTTTTCTGCTTTTCCATCTAGACCAGAGCTAGGCTATGGCTGAAACTTGAGTTATGCCTCAAGCTACCAAGTGAAGAAAAGCACCAAGAGATAAAATACATAGTTTCCTGTTTGAAAGTATTCTTCTCCTGGCCACCTGCTCCTCTCTCAAACTGAGGGTTAGACAGTTAAATATGGCACTTAATCACTTGTCCTTTCTCCAAAGTACAGAACATGGACTGCTGAATATGTATTAGCTCTGGTTCTGAGTAATAAACCACATCAAATGCCGAGAACAAACAATGGGTGACAGTGAAAATGAGGTGGCAACATAAAAGCAGCACTGAAAAATGAAGATCTCACAACCAATGCTTTCATGAAGTCAAAATTCTCAACTATATTTTAGTGACAAAATCACTCCTCTATCCTAAATGTTTTACGAAGCCCAGCCAATTTATCTATCTTTGGGTTGAAGTGAGGTGGAAGAAACAGGTGGGTGATAATTTCTTCATCCTACGCAAGCAAGCATCCACAGGGTAGGGTGGAAAACTCCAAGATTTCCCTTGGTGCTCTCCCTAGATGATGATACACACAGAAGGATGGCAGGTTTTTTCCTGCATATTGTATGGTTTTATCCCCCTATCCTAAACTTTTTTTAGACTCAGTTTGGGACTGACTGCCCTGGTCCCAGAAGAGCTCACACAGGTTTGGCTGTTTGCTCAGAGGGTCACAGAGAGCATTAGATTCACCTACAAACGGGCCATTTTTCTCTGCACCTGCTTTGATACTAGTTCTACTTCACATCCCAGGGAATCCTAGTTTCACTGAAACAGGTTTTCCTCCGCAAGTACCTTCTGCTGCCAACTTCATGCCTGAGGGAGCAAGGGTGCCTCTGCTATCAAGACCCTAAAATTAGTTTATACATCCAGTTCCATCATGCTAAGGAAAAAATATTACCAGTTGCTGAAAGCAGCTTTCAACAGAATCTCTTTAAAAAAAAAAAAAAAGAGTTTTTGATGGTTGTTTGGGCTTTTTTTTCCCTCTCAGAAGAAGGCAGCTCCAAAATAATTTGCTACATCCTGCACAGCACAGTAAAAGGAAGTACCCATTGCAGCTGCACCTTGTTGGTGCTTTCAGACACAATTTCAATTCCCACTTTCTACTTAACGTCTCACCTTTTGTCTGCATCAAATGCAATTGCTTAATGGATGACTAGTTGTAAACTCCAACTGAGAAGACTTCTCTACCGTTTTCTACTGTTTCTCACCACAAGTTCATGGCTCACAGCTTTTCACTCTTTTACAGAGCTACACCAGTGCTCACATAGCACAGTGTGAATGCTGGGTTGACTTCCCGATGGCAAGCACTTGCTGACTGGCATAAACTGGGCAAGCCATCCTAGGCTTCCACTGCGGAAAATAATTACCTCTGCATTTTCCATATTGCATGCTGACTGCTTGCAATACTTGTGTTTTCTTATAGTGGTGGTGAAGGATGCACCTGAGTTCTGATCAAGGCTTTTCCACCACTGCCTCCCTGCAACAAACATCACCACCACTCCAGCTGTCAGCAATATCCACCAAAGCCTGAGCACTTTGCAGTTTGCATGTAGGCATTTGAAGAACCTCAACGGAAAAAATTCACCTTCTGATGACTGAGAACAACAGCCAGCAGAAGCCACGAGGGAAGAGGCTTTTTTTAACCAAGTAAGTGTTAGAAGGGTTGGAATTTTTCTGTCCTAACACACCTGTTACTGTTTAGACTCCGCTCTGCCTTCCTGGCAGCAATAAAGAAGAAAGCTTTGGTACAAAGCAGTCGGAGGAAAAGGCAGCTCATTACAGGTCAGCCTAAAATTAACCAAGTGCTTGCAGAGGTCTGACGCAACCAAATTCCTTTTTTCAGCCCTGACTTTTGCTCTGTGCACTGGCACACACAGGGAATACTGTGAGATCAGGAGATTGGCAGCTGTGTGGAAAGGTATCTGTCACTTAAACATCATATCAACATATTTTAATGACATCAGGGAGTTTCCAAGCTGGTTTGCCTTAACCAAGAGGAAGGCGGCTGCAACTTCAAGTAGAAAAGGAAAATTTAACTGAGGAAAGACACAATTATCCCTAACAATACTAACAAAGTTCCCCCAGTTGAAAAAAAGAAGTCCTATCACCTCTTTGATGCTTAGGAAAGTAAAGAAGTTGTAAGAGGAAAAAAACATTCACAGTGTCCAACCCAGGTAACTATATTTCTTCAGGCAGTTCATGAAGGTAATATACACTGCAGAAAAAAAATGTTGTAGATTTTACACAACAAAGTACCAGTGTGATGCGTTAAGGCTGATGCACATGGTTTCATTTCCTGGGGAGATGATTACAAGATGAAAGACATACTCCAGAGTAATATTTTTGTTTCACCTGAAACACTGTAAAAACAATGGGTTCTGGAAAAAATCCAAAATAAAGCCATGGTGGCAACTTCAGACTGAGTCACCACATGAACAGGGCTTGCATATGTTCTATAAAGTGCATGAATAAAAAAAGAAGTCAATAGCAGCAATTAGGACAAGCTAGAGTGTTATCTTTGCTATTCTCTCCAAGAGGAAGTCTCAGAAGGAAAATCCCCCAATTACTATATTTAATCCAAGACCTTGGCATCACGTATAGAGAAAAGAATGTAAGTTTTGCACTGTTGTTAAGCAAAGTTTACTAGTAGTGTTATGAAAAGCACAAAGAATAAAACCCAGAAGCTATTAAAGACAACGGCACAAAAGGGTGATGTTGCTCAAGTGTTTTACAAGGAGTGGGGTCATAATCATGAAATCCTCAGCACATGCAAAAAGTCAACTGGATAACAAAGAAACTTAATCATCTTAATGTGGCATTTTAATGATGCTGCTGATTTGCTATGCCAATTCAGAGATAATGAGCCCCTAATGCTACAGATGTTCAGCCAGACTAAAGAAAAAAAAAGAAAAAAGAAAAGCTTTTCTTGTATGCCATTTCCTAACTATCCAATTAAACAAATTGTGAAAGCATATAAATAGTTTACCACGTTTTGACAGCTGTTAATAGAATTCAGATGCCAAAGAACAAGAAGGGAGTCTATACATGTGCATACTGAAGGATTCTTGTGAATACCTGGATCTGACAGGTATTAACTGATGATTCATCACCTTTATCGTGACAAATTGTCCCCAGAAACAGCAGTATCAACCCAAAACCTAGCACACATGTACTAGAGTTGTCCCCTCCCAGAATGCAAGATTCCTTTACCTAAACCAGCTCGAAACAGAACAGGCACATGTGGTGAAACTGAAAAAGTAGTGGAGTTTCCAAATTAAAGTCAGAATCCTGCATGTTTATGACAAACACCTCTACAAAGGAATTAACATGCTGTGGGGAAAGAGATGTCATGAATTAAAAAACAACCATATTCCTTAATGAATAGAGAGCTTTGCAGTACATCCCATCAAAATTATTCAAAAACCAAAATCAATGCTATACCTAAGGTTTTTCTTACATAACAAGAAGAAAACAATGACACGTGACATACATGGATATATTGAAAATTTGGAGACTGTAAGTAATGGGGAATTATAAAATGTGAAGTGACATAATAGCAACATGAAATATTTTTTTTTTTAAGAGGCAACACAGTCAGCGGTAAGGCAACTTTTCTCCATATCTGCCTTCTACATCACTGCAGATACCAGTTCTAGGGAAGGGAAAGGAGTTAAAGCCTTTTGGGCCCAACCTGGCTTTGTTCCTTCCACTGACTCTAGTGATAAGCTCGCTTTTTTTACAACAGCAGCAATGATTTTATGAGATCATTGTTTGCCAACAAAGGAAGGAGCAATCACCTAGAAGCAGTATCAGCTTCCAGCCACGCAGCAGTGGAAACAACAGCAATGAAGATGTAGTGGCAATAAACACGTACTCCTTCGTACAGTGCGTACGCCACTGGACTTGTCCCACTCAGGTGTCCCCACAGCTGCAGTGCCCTTTTTGTGTCACCACAGGCCAAACCACATTCTTCTGCACTAAAAAATCACAAGTATTACATTCAGTGTTTCTGTTCGACAGCGCACTGGAAATCCACACATTTCACTTCCATGACTTACTAAAAATTATTACTTGGACATATTAGCTTTGATTTTATCCTTGTGCCTTCCAGTATTTTCTTAGTACTGTTGTTCAGTACCCATTTTTGTACAAAAAAACAAGCATCTATTTTGTTTAGGTACTGTATAAAGCATACTTGAGTGGCAATTCCTAAATAAACCACTGCAGTATGCACCTGGTGGAAATTTCACTTCTAAAAATAGGAGAGAAACTTTCATAATTCCCCTTTGTGGAGTGCATGCTCTATGGTAATGAGTTTTCTTGTTTTTATTATGACTTGAAACAAAAATAGAAACAAATCAAATTGAAATGCAGCACTGAGAATTGGAAAGGAAAAAAAGAATTAAAAATCAGGCATCATTTTCCAAGGACTCAGATGTGTGTTTTCTACTTCATTAATACCAGTGTCTTTCTATCATTAAAACACAGTATAATTTATCTATTTGCACAATTAATTAAAAAAAATAATATTTAAAATAAATCAAACAACACGCATCATCCCCAAGCTCATGAGAGCCAGAAAATTTGATTTAAGTAACTGGTTCTTAAAGCATCTTATTCACATCCTAGAATCTTTCTTATAAAGATGAATATTCCTCTGTAAATCTATAATTTCATATCTGATATTTCCCATCTATTACCAATTTCTGCCTAATAATAATCGAGTGGGGGTTTTAGGACTTTCATTCAAAAGGTTTCCAAAATACGTTACAGTTATACTAATGGAAATAACGATAAAGGAAAAGTGTTATCCAAACCTGAGTGCCACCAAAGCTGGAGATGAACAGGACAACTGCACAGCAACACCAGGCAGCGCTAGGCCAGAGTTTTGGGAAGGAAATGAAAAAGAACGCATTTAACTGACACTACAAACAGAATTTGTGGAAGCAGAATGTTATTACCTGAGATAATATCACTGGGGGCTAGAAAACGATGGTTAGTACTATGCTAAAACTATCACCGACTTCTACTTTTTTATTTTATTTACTTAAAAAAGTGTTCATAGCTTGCCTTCTTCCTCAGCTGCCTATTCCCCAGTGCTGCACAGGAGCACAGAGGATCAGAGGGAACGCTATCCCATACCTGGAGCCTACAGCGCCCAGATTTTCCAAAGCCTGTCTCAGATGAATTTTTGCTTCATTTATGACACCTGTTAACATCGTCCTTTCAAATCTTAATATCTTGAAAATCTCCCTCTTAAACCAAAAACAAATGAAAAAGGAACACAGCAAATGATGAACCTGTGTCAGTTCTTCCCTTCTGTTACAGTTAGAATAACATCACTCACAGAAAACATTTCTAAAATTACAATTCCTGAAGTCCAGAAAGCCAGATACAATCACAACCGTTAAATCAGACTTCAATTAGACAGTTAATCAGAGAACATCTGGACTTAACAGTCAGACTGAAAAAGGCCACATGTTAAATTCAGATAATCGCCCTCATTAGTTATATCAAGGGACCTATTACTAATACGACCACTCAGGCATGATCGTCTCTGGTCAACTGCTTTTTCAAATGAACTTCAAATCTGAGAAGTTGCAAGTGTAGTTTCATTTAGCCTTTTCTAATTCATCTCCCAAAAGTTATCCTTACAGTGCAATATACTCTTGTGTTTGATACTAGAAAAATATCACATGAAGAGGAAAATATAATAATGTGAAGAACAGGGAAATCAGTGATAAGTACCAATGGAGATTTTTAACACCTATAAACTGAAGACAGAAGCTTGTTTAAGATGTTGCTTAAAATCCTCAAACACGTTAATCTTCACAAAACTAATTGCATTGATTTGATTCAACTATAAAAAACTTTCCAGTAGTAAATAATCTGCATTCTGAGACTTGAATTATAGATTACTTTCTCTCCAAGCTGAGGTTTTTATAATTAAATACTTGTGGTTTACTTTTAGCTTGGTCTTCTATAGAAGTGTATGCTTCCACTCTGTGTTCGCTTCGTAACATTCAGACCTGTACACCAAATTCATTCCTACCTGGAAGAGGGGAGGCATCTCAGAATTAATCTTTTCTGACAATTTGTCTGTTCAACAGACCGCCCAGGAGTACCGGCATCTCCCAAAACCACTCCTGGAGGTGGTGCTCCTGCACCAGGAAAAACAGCCAGTGTGGCTGGCACACTTGGCAGGCGAGGTGCAGCAACGGACTGTTCGACAACAATGTACAGAACTGAGCTCTGAATTAAACAAAAGTTCCTAACAGCTCCTGCAAAGCAGCAGAGGGAACAAAAACAGGAACAAGAACTGGAGCAGCTGAATGCAGTGTGACGGGAGATGGCACTGAGGACACGGCAAAGCTAGCCTGAGGTAGCAAAAGTCAAACCTGGCATCTCGCACAGGATGCAAACTTTGCATCATCCAACTAAAAGTCAGCCAACAATAAGACACCAGCCCACTGGAAACCAAGTTTCATCAGTTCCAATGCTCATGGAACTATTTGCTGCGTTTTAGCAAAGTTTTGACTCTTTTGCATTTATTTCTGCTTTCTGATACCTTTCCAGCAGCACAAACAGTAGTAAACTGCCCCTTAAACTCACACATTTTGTGCCAAATGAACAGCCTCATTTGGGGGCAAAACATGAGTCACCTTAATTAACTGATTTCCTTTCCACCAACCCGTATTTCTAAAAACAGATTATTTTCTACAATGACATGTGATTTGAGT
>JAVJGJ010000042.1:3975583-3994305 GCA_035590215.1 Microhierax caerulescens | reverse complement strand
GGGGGGCTGCTCGGCGGGGACAGCCGCGGGGCGCGGGGGCTGAGGGCAACGCGCGGTTTCACAGCCCGCCCAGCGTGGCCGGGGGAGGGGGGGGAGCGCTGAGCATCACCGGAGCCGGCCCCCAGCCGGAGCGGGCTCTCCGGGGCAGGCAGCGCTGTCACGGCCGGGGGGGCTGCATGTCTCCAGGGGAGACCCCAGCGCCTCGCTGGGCAGCCTGTCCCAGCACCCTGTCACCCTCACAGTGTATCAGTTTTCCCCTCGTATTCAGAAGGAACTTTTATGTCGCAGTTTGTGCCCGTTGTCCCTTGGCCTGTCACTGGGCACCACTCAAAAGAGCCTGGCCCCATCCTCCCGACACGACACTGGCCCTTAAGGTATTCATTCATATGCATCGCTAAGATCCCCTCACCTGCTCTTCTCCAGGCTAAGCTGGCCCAGCTCTCCCAGCCTGTCCTAAGGGAGATGCACCAGTGCCCCAACCATCCTGGTAGCCCTGGACCCTCTCCAGTACTTCCTGTCTCTTGAACCAGCGAGCCCAGCACTGGACACAGTGCTCCAGATACGTACCCACCAGGGCCAAGAAGAGGAAGAAGACCACCCCCCTCGACCTGCTGGCCACACTCCTGATGCCCCCTAGGATTCCCTTGGCCACCAGGGCACACTGCTGGCCCGTGGGCAACTTGCTGTCCACCAGAACTCCCAGGTCCTTCCCCGCAGAGCTGCTCTCCAGCAGGGCAACCCCAGCCTGTACTGGTGCGTAGGGCTGTCCCTCCCCAGGCACAGGCCCTGACACTGGCCTTTGTTGATCTGGTTCCTCTCTGCCCAACTCTCCATCCTGCCCAGGTCTCACTGAACGGCAGCGCAGCCTTCTGGTGTGTTCTGGGGGGCTGAGGGAAGCCACAGCCATTTTCGTAGGACAAATGGCATCAGACTGTGAAGAGCATCTCCAGAACAGGAGGCTGACCCCTGTCCCAGCGCTGCACTCTCCTCCGGCAGCCCGGTGAAGCCTGTGAGTGAGGACGTCCTGCTGAAGGTACCCAGGGGCGATGGCCGATGCACAGCAGGCTGAAAGACAGCACAGGCAGACAGTGAACACTGAGGAGGCAGAGCCAGGAGCAGCTCTGTTCTCACACAACACACCACGGGGCCAAAATAAAACACTGGAAACCCTGTGCTTTAGAGAAAATGTCCCTCAACTTCCCGGGAGATCAGCCACCGTCAGAGGTGGCTCCACAGGTGAAGAAGCCATGGCAGGTCCCCAGGCAGGGCTGCCATCAGGAATGGGGCCAAGGGGAATGGCTCCAGGAGAATTAAACCAACCTCACAGGGGTAACCCTACCCTGAGGGCTCAGACACACTCCCACATGCAGGGCCAGGGCAGCCAGGAGATTGCACGGGTCCCCAGCTGCCCACCGCATCTCCAGCCAGGTCAACAGTTCCCTCCAACTCACGTCTCCACTTGCAAGTGTATCTGACAAGAAGCGTGCTCCACCTCCCCCCCCGGCTCCCTCAGCATGCCAGGTGGGATCTGCAAATGGATCCACAACTCATTACAGCCAACCAGTCAAAAATATTACTTAGCATTTTAGGGAGCTCTACACCTTTAAAGCCTGCAGCAAGCGCCAAGACCCAAAATAGCGCGGGAGAGCTTGCGATGACTTGGGTTAGGTCACTCAAGGGACAACAGCTATTCATATGGAGAGTTTAGCAGGGTGACACGGAGCTATTTTGCGTTGGCAGACTTCTGACTCATTTTATTTTACACTGCAGAGCCAAGTAGTCTAAGCCTTTATTAGAACTGGCGTGGCAATTGTGCAGTGTTGCCCACACACATGAGAGAGTAACTTCTTTTCTACATACTTAATTTCCTTTGTGTGCAATTTGTCCAGGCTCTGTTTACACATCACGTAAACATCATAAGGCAGCCTCAACTGTTAAACAAATGCTGCTTTCTTTGCAATTTTCGTTAACAGATCGCACTCCTCGGACTGTACATTCAAGTTAAATGATTGCAGTAAGAGTAAAATAAAACTTAAGTTAACTGTTCTTAACAAAATAGCACTGCTATTTAGAAGAAAATCAAGTTATGAAACTGTTTAACAGTTTCAAAAAGCAAATATGAGTTTCTAAGTACTCAGAGAATTGTTAAACAATGAGTTTTGTACATCTAGGCTTCTGCAAGGAGGCTCACTCTACACAGGGCATGGACGGGATTTTGAGCAGCCTGACCTGGTGCAGGTTGTCTCTGCCCACGGCGGGGGGTGGCACCAGGTGACCTTTACAGGTCCCTTCCGACCCAAACCCTTCTATGATTCACGAGGAAGCACGAGCTGTGCCAGACCAACGCAGTCTTGACGTTATGTGCAAGCTCAGCACTAGTCATGGCATTTTGCTTCACCCAAAGCCCAGAGCTATTTACCAAGAAAAGGCCTACAAAGATAATAGCTGGCCTAGATCTCAGATCAGCACAGAACATCAGTGCAGAACAGTCCGTACCTGGCATGCTCTGACAACAACACAGCTTGTGTTTGCAACTTCGAACTCTGATGAGCCAGAGAGCTGAGAGAGAAAAAGGAAAACAACAACCCAAGACGCTGTAGGTGGAAGATACGGCTTGGGCAGGTGCACTTCTGGACCCTTGGGGTTATTGCTGCATATTTATCACAGCTTTATATTTACTTCATCACATTGTGCTTTTGGGTTGGGGTTATTTCAAAACTGAGAAATGAACATTTTGGGGTAAGAAGATTGATGGAAGCTTAATGCCTTTTTGTTCCTTTACTACATATGTTGTCCAGAAATCTGTAACAATACTCATGCCACTTGAGAATCTAGGAAGTTAAGGAAGTGGTAAATGAAATTGTGATCTGACTGGATCACTTGGGCATAAACCCAAAGACAGCAAGTGCTAATTACCATAGCTCAGCTGTGTGATAACAGGACAACATGGAAACATGATTCTCCTGCTTTCTGTGTTGTGTCGACTACTTCTTAAATTGAGGCTTTTCCATCACTTGCAAAAAGATTCTGGAAATATAATGTTTTAAAAAAAAATAATAAAAAATATATCTGGGATAATCACCCTAATTCTCTGCTGTTCCAGACAGTCTCTGTATTCCTCTTCCAGGACCATTTAATAATTAAGAAGGTTTCTTGTCCTACAAACTTTAAAGAAAGCCTTGGAATCTACTGTGTGATGATCAGAAACCTCTTTCTGTTTTCCATCCCAGGATTACTCAAGGCCATTTTCTCCTACTGCCAGATTTGTTCTCTAATTTAAATCTTTACTTTCCCTCACAGTTACCACCAGATAGTCAATCATGTCTTCTCCCTGTTTCTATTTCAAGGGCAGAAATTGAAAGAGCTTGGGTTTGCCAGCCTGTAAAAAAATGCCACTATGTTCATCATGGCCCTCCTTTGCACCCTCCCAGCTTTAGATCACCCACCTTAAAGATCAGAGACAAAATTTGTGCACCCCAGGTAACATCTCTCCAGAGCCTTGCACAGGTCATTCATATGTCCCTGTCCTCCTGGAAATCTCTCTCCATGTTTCCTAGGATAAAATATTTGCCTTTTGAATATCTACTCACACCACAATCAAGTTTACAATATATTTTTTTCTTTTTCTGTTATTTCCTACTGAAGAGCTTCTAGCTGTTACCAAAAATACCTGGTAATTCATAAATACATGACATCATATTTTATCCTATTAAATCCTCCCCCTGCCATTACCCTGTTCCTAAAGACAACCAGCTTCTCTTTTCCCTCTCAGCTTACAGATCTGCAATGATGATTTATCAGTCTGTAGCTTACAAATATTACAAACTGGAAAAGGAATGAGTGATTTGATTAAAGAGATAGATTAGGAGCCTAAGTTTATAAAGATTCAAAACTGCAGACAAAGCTTTGTAGTAAAGATACCATTTTATAATAATTAACAAGCTGGGGAGTGATGGGCTGTGTCGGACAGTTACATGACAATAGGCTATAAACATCCTTAGGAACAGAGGATGTTCAGGCTGAAACATGACTAGTTTATAGCACACACGTTAAAAACTGAATCATTTTGCCTATACAGCATAAGCGTGAAATGTTAACTTTGAGTAAAACTGAAAACATTCAACACATGGGAACGCTGGATCTGTTGAGGTGGTCCTAATTATGAACTGTTCAGCAGCTCAAGGAAATTAAAAATGAAAACACTGACATAGTTCTTGTAGCTTAACCGACCATTTGAGAGTTAGTATCTTGGTCTAAGGAAGAAGAAAGTGTGGCTGCTTCCCTGCAAAGAGAGAGAAGTGAAATAATGAGGCAGCACACACATTTAGTAGGGCAAGGAGTTTTGCAAGATGTGAAAAGAGAGGGATGCCACTTCAAAACACCAGCAGGCCTGAGTAAAACTATTTTCCACCAGTAACTTGATATTTTCTTTTTCACGTTTTTTTTTAACGCTTTATTAAAGAAAACTCATAACTTGAGTGCTCCTTTTTTGCATGGAAACACCAAATTAAAACTTTTACAGCTGTCTACAAAAATAACTATAATTCCTGTGTTGGCTGGTTCCATATTTGTTATGCAAATACTATTACATCATTTTTGGACACTGCCATGGTCTGAGGCTGCACGATAAATATGATTTAGCCAGTTACCGGAGGCTTGGCCACAGTTCCTGATCTTGAGTGTCTCATGATGTGCGGTGTGGTCAAACGCACGTACCCCCCTCTCCCTGTTCAGCTGTGTTTCCTGAGTATTTTTATAACACTCACTTCAGAGACAAAGTATTTCTACTCTTAAGAGTTTAAAAGTCTTAAGCAAGTCTTTCAAAACACCTAACTGACTTCAAAACCACCGAGTACTTCAAGTAATAACGTGGCATTAGGCTTTATCTTCGAGACAACAGCACAGGCCCAGCTCTTATTTTCAGTCTTTCTCATGGCAAGTGCCAGGAATGGGGTTTTTTTTGTTTTTAAGTTGAAAGAGCACATCCCTTAATGACTTGCTCCTGAAACCTACAGCTGAAGAACACCCTGGCGTGCAAAGTTACCTCAAAATGTGGCGCTGGAGACACCATCCCTGTGGTTACAGGGCAGGTTCAGCACACTGAGCTGACAGACCACAGCCTGGGGCCTGAACCTATTCCCTCCTCCCCCTGTAGTTTCCTATCTTTGCCCACACAGATGGAAACACCACCTTCGAGCCAAAAATAAAAGTTTACGACGCACTATAGAAGAGAGAGGTGGTGGTTTCTCAAGCATAGGGCTGAGGAACAACAACGCAGGAGCCTGGGGATGAGGGTGGTGGGGGGGTGGGGGTGCTGGCACCCAGGGAGCAGGGCCACCCTTCACTAGCTAAGGGCCCTGAGGTAAAAATAAATACATATATAATAATAGTGAGTTTTTACAAAGCACAGGGTGTGGGTGAGGAAGAAAAGAGGCGGCCGAGCGAGGAACTGGGGACCCCCCTTCCTGCCTGAGGCGCTGCGGTGAGGCGAGGAGAGGCTGCCCGCCCCCGCTGAGGGGAGGAAAGGGCGGGAAGCGCCGGGCGGGCGGCGGCCGTTGGCGCGGGGGAGGCGACATGGCGGGGGGCGGCGGGGGGCCGCGCTCCCCCCCGGCGGCCCTGCTGGGGCTGCTGGCGGCGATGGGGAGCCTGGGTGCCCTGGCTGGAGGTACCGGGGTGGGGGGGGAGAGGCGGGATGTCGGCGCTGGGTGCCCCCCACCCGGGCACGGGCTCCTCAGAGGGCAGCCTGGTGTCCCTGGAGGAGCGCCCTGCCACTGAGGGGAAAGGTCCCCGCAGGTGGGATGGCGGGGGCCCAGCTGCGCCCCACTCCCCCCTCACCCAAGCTCTGACACCCAGGCCTGAAAAAACCAGCATAAATCCTCATGATTTTCACATCTGTGGGGGCCTCCCATGACAGAAACCCTCACACCTCACCACCTGCCCACACCTTCTCACAAGGCGGAGGCTCAGAGGTGCTTGAGGACTCAACAACCCTCCCACGGTCACCATGTCACACTGTCCTGGTTCTCCCTGGGGTCACTGCCAAGAGCCTTAGCTTGCCCATTCGATTTCCTAACTATTTTATTGGCTTTTTGTAAAGGCAAAGTCTTGGCTAGTTTGGAACCTGGTATATCAAGGCAGATTTGCAACCTGGGTGCTAAAGCAGCAAAAACTGGCAAGTCAGCAAGAAAAGGGAACCCTTGTTTTTAAGAAAAGGGCGTGGGGAGGCAGAAAAAGTACAGCAAGAGACAGAAACTTGCTAGGAGAAAATAAATGGTTAACAATCGCACATTTAGATTTTGCTCTGTAATATTCTAAGTCCTTTTCCCTACAGCGACAGCCATTCCTGAGAAAAAGCAACGTTCTGTTGATCTTATTGAAAAGAATTGTGTTTATGGCAACACCAAACATGAAGGTAAACCTGTCTTTTTTATAAATAGGTAGATGATATTTATAAAGATATATATATTTATGTTTTACTGGACTTCTAAAATGGAGTTTTAAGTGCAGTGATCCTTATGTAGACACTGCTACCCATGGCAGTGACACAACTAAGCTAAGCTAAACACAGTGCTGGAGGCTCCAGAACACGATCCTGACAGCATACAGTAGCAAGGGGGGTTTAGTAAGACATTTGTCCCATGGTGCTACTGTAAGCACTTAGGAAAATTTATCATGCTTTTTGTAACCTTGCAAGATGATTTGTGTGGGACTCCCCTGTCTCCTACACAGTCAGCACCAACCCCGCTGTGGACAGTTCCGTGACATAAATAAGAACAAATGGACATAAAACATCAACCTTACACTTTCCAAGTCCCAACGTGGAAAATAAACCTTGCATTACATTCAATATATTTTTGGAATTAGTGTTTTGGTGATTCATTGTAAGCATTTCACGTCATTCACCTTATTCTCTTGCATTGCAGTTAACGTGTATGTTAAGGTGTTTACAAATAGCCCATGTCTAGTATGTATGGATTTGGCTCGTTCTCAAGAAGAAGTAATAGATCCCAAGTATTTGTGGATTGGTCCAGATGGAAAAAACTTAGAAGGTTAGTCACTTTGTTCAGACCTTTGTTCCATTCTGCCTGCCTTAGCCATTTTTTCCTTGGTCACCAACAGGCTTTTTAGAGTACTTGTGCACAAACTTAGAAACAGCCTTTGTCTCAGAGTGCAGGGAGGCAATCAGGAAAATATGTTGAGACAGATAAGTAGTTTCTGTCTTCTATTTACAAGGGGAAAAGTCAACCATAAATGGCTAAGGAGATTACTGTACATGAAATCACATTTTTTTCCTTGTTTCTGTTGATGTCACCCTGCAATAGGATCGTGGGTCCAAATAGTCACTGGTCTTTTGTCAGATTTTTCCACGAGCTCTGACATTAGGCTACATTTCTCTTCTCCCTCTGAAATTATCAAAAGCTGGAGATAGAAGGAAACTTGCAATAAATCCTAAAGGTCATACATTTTAGATTATTTCAGACTAACACGAATCAGTGTCATTATGTACAAGAGCAAGATCTCATCTTCAAATGTTCTAAATGAACACAGCATCAGAAACCAAACATTTCCAGTAATCAAGTATTTCCTGTTTCTATTCTAGGGCAAATGTATGTGAATCTTACAGAAACAGGAAAGCTGATGGTGATGGGTTTTAAGGAGTCTATGTCTGGAGCCTACACTTGCAGTCTTTCTCACAAAATTATAGAAATTACAACACAAGAAGAAAGAGAAATGTTTGAGGCATATAAATTCATGGTATATGGTAAGATTGCTGCTTAACCGGTAAGCTAATGCACATAGCCTCTGTATGTGAAGTGCATGTTTATCGCAAGGCTTGATTAAAAAAATATATATAAATTAATTAATGTTTTATCCCAGAATAGAAAATATATTTTTTATATTTATACACAACCCCTCTCCCAGTTTTGCAAAAAGTCTTAAATAACTTCTACCAGGAATATGTGGCAACCCAAAGAATAAAATAATCTCTACCCTTAATTAGAACAAAGTGAACTACAACAATTTCAGCGATACCCAAGACCTGAAAAGGAAGCTCGTATCCGAGTGCAGTCTCCCAGGAGGGAGATTACCAAACCAAAGATATGCTGATGCAGAATGAGCCCTCTGCCCAGCTGCTCAAGCTGCACACTCGAGTTTTCTTCCACCATTTGTAACCACCGTTCACCAATATCACCTCCCTACCCACAAAATATTCCAGTATTGCTTGAGAAACATTAACTTTTACAATATTTTTTTAAAACATCTACTCCTCCACCATAATTGCATAGAATGACTTTACATAATCCAAATCCGTTTCAGTTACACAAATGTAGATGTGCTAGTCCTGTGTTATTTCACTATTTGCTCCCTTTTTTGTTTTAATGTTTGGGAGCAGAGCCTCGTAACATAAGCACATAAATTCCTGTATATTGCAAACTAAAATGTCTCTTGACTATTTGAGTCAGCTCTGACAAGGACAAATCTGTTCTGTTATGGTTAATCAGTAAGCTTTATTTATTTGTTTACTTTTGAATAAGAGCCTGTATTTTAGATACAAAGTACACTGATAGCAACGATAAGGTTCTGTATAAAATCGCAGCTGTGATCACACCGCAGAACTCACACGCAAACCATTCTCTTAAAGGCTACAGGGAAGCTGACCATGCGTATCAGGTATTTGTCCGCTTTACTACAAAGGAATGCGAGCTAGCAGCTAACGGCCAGTTCTTTGAGGAACTACAGAAAATCTTAAATAACATCATCTCTGATCTGACATGCCACATCATAGAATTGTCCTACAAATGCCATTCTGTCAAGATACCAAAGCAAGGCCTCCTACGTGAACTATTTGTTACTTTTCAAGGTAACAGACATCAGTATTTGTTTGGGAGGGATCATTTATTTTTATAAACAACCTGCAAGTACTATAGATAACATCTGAAATACATCAAAGTCAAGTATACCTTTGGAACTTGTTTCCCTGCTTTCTTCCAGAGTCCCTGTATTTTTTCTTACTAGCCCACAGATGGAGCTAAAATGCAGTTTATGTGTTGCATTTGTAGTATTGTATTTCTAACAACCTTCTCCCGAAATGCTGTTTTCAAGGCATGCAGTTGGAAAGGATTGTTGAAAGGAGATAGCTGGTAACATGCCTTGATTTTTTTCACTGATGTAATTGTAAAAGGAAAATGGTCATACTTGGGGTTTTGTCATTTGATTTTTAATAAGTCGGTGACCTCTGTGGTTTTGCTTGATTCTAGGAAACTGCACAGAGGTTAAAAGCAAGAGCCTCACAGCTCCCCGCTGGTAATTCCGATGTGGCTGTATTGCCTTGCAAACCAGGTTAAATCAACCCCGATGGCTGCCCCAATTTAGACATGTTTTATCACTGAGGAAAGGAAGTTATTCATTAATGCTTTGACCACATTACCTCCTGTATGTTCTCATCATGTGCCAAGAAGCACCATCCAACATGTTATGGAACAGTTTGGTGCCCATTCTCCTCACAGTAAAGTCAAGAAACATTCAGAACAAACGGAGGACCCAAAGGTTTCAAGTAAAACATCAGCCCTTTAGGTAACCTGAGGGTACTATGTGAGAATTTGGTTCCATTCTTCCTGTCAGCTCAGCATATTTTTCCCCACATTATTTTATTGGTTGACCTCTGACTCTTACTGGAACAAAGTGATTAAGGTAACTGGATAGAAACCACCAGGAGCAAATACAATTTTTCCCCTTTTATCAGTCACTCATTTTTCAACGTTCAAATGCACCTGGTCAAAAGAACTGTTTCCAAACATGATCTTGACTGCAGACAGTGGCAGGTGAAAGAAAAAAACCAAACATCATCTTCACAAATTAGAGGCAAAATTAAGAGAATACGATCAGGTGAAGCGAGCGCTGTAAGATGCTAAAAGCTGGAGTGCATTTTATTTGTCCATGTTTTCTGAAATGAACCTGAAGATACCTGCTTGAGGTATAAGAGTTCCTTATATTGAATTGAATATATACCTTATAAAATAAGGTATATATTGCAATATATTCTTCAACACATCTACATGTATCTTTTTTTTCTCCCTCCACCCATAGTCAATCCTTTTGCACCAGGATGGGAAGCAGTTTGCCACCGGGTTCCTTACAATTGTGAAGATGTGACAAACGCGAGAGTTGAAGAGGTTCTGTGTCAGCCACCCTTCTGCCTTCTCTGCATATTTAACACAAATCTCTGGCCTTAGCATCTACAGATTTAGCTGGTAGTAATCCAGCTTCACCCAGATTTTACGGGATTAATATCATTGTAAATGACGATTCATGTATTTCATATAATTCAGTTCAGGATGGAAAACTGTTTTTTAAAGTCAAATTGATTCAAACCATAAAAAAAAAAAAATCAGGCTGTTTATTTGTATTTACTTGTAAGAATAAAGAATTAAACACTTTAGTATTTATATTAGTATACTGGACTTCCACTGCTCTAAACTAAATCTTTGATTTATGGTTTGGTAAATGGAATACAATTTAAAGTAGTTGGTTTCTAGAAGGCGTTCTTTCTGGCTTCCTAACGTTAAAACATGCTACCAGATTGAATACTGGGTCTGACTCCAGGGCCCTGAAGCCAAAGAAAGACACCCAGTTAAGGTGACAGGCCAGTGTATGTGGGAATCAGGACTATAAAGTATTTAGTGATACTTTTAAATCAAGAAAAAACCCAACTGACTATTTTTTATTCTTCCAATGTTTCTGAATTTTAGGCAAGAGATCGAATTGGAGAATTTTTCAGTAGGCAGACGTATGCTTTGAAGCATGAGTTTCAAACTGTTCCTACAACACACTATGTGGACAACAGTTTCTCCGTTACTCGCATGGACAGTTGCCGACCAGGTTTTGGGAAAAACGATCTCACACACAAGGACTGCGCTAGTTGCTGCGGTAAATATAAAATACATTGATTTAAATACAGCTTATTAGTGCTGAGCACAGGTTTCTCTGAAGAGTATTTGGTAAATATCAGTATCAAAAGCAATGATATTTCCATAATGATACTTCCATTCATTTTTGGAAAGATATCCATATTGCAGATTTTAAAAAAATGGATAGGAACAAAAACCAAACCAGCAGTGTCTGTCAGTGTGTTCACAGATGTAACTATATTTCCAAATAAGTGGAAGCAGTGAAGTGGGTTTTTTTTTTCTTCCAGGTCACTGGTAAGTGACTACACTCAGGATATAGAGCAAATGGGAAACAATTACCTTAGTAGTAGTGCTGCTAGAAAACTCTCAGCTGTTTCAAAAGATCTTTTTGCCAGCAGCACCTACTGCTTGTTCTGGAGCTCAGGGTATTTAGTAAGAGGCAGGTTCAGCGAGCTTGGGAAGGACGAGACCTCACTTACAGGGCTGGGAAGGCACAGGGTGCTGCCTGATGGTCCCAGCCCTGGCCGGAACACTGACTGTGCTCTCTCCACAGTGGTTTGTGATCCTGGAACTTACAGTCCTAACAACGAAGTGACCTGCCGGATTTGTACGAGGCCTCGAGTCAAAAAGTATGGAGCAAGATCTTGCTAATAAACTGATGACAGAAACGGGAAAACCGAAGAGCAGCTGTGGAAGCATTATTGGGTTTGTGATGTTCTTTTCATTTTTAGCTGCCAAATCTGGATTCCTACATTCCTTTTTGAACAACTGCAAAACATCACCATTCACACACCCCCAGATTTTCTATATTCAGGGACCACTTAGACTGGAAAAATGATGCATAATCTGAAGGTAAAGCAATTCAATGAAAAAAGGAAGTTTGTCACGTGGCTGTCAGTGCAAAGAGTCTGTTCCTTGGTGGTGACACCAGGCCACAGCATTGTGCTGCAGTCTGGTCAGAGAGCATAAAGGAGCCATGAGCAATACAGGGAAAGATGGCAGAGAGTGTAGTGAATTATGGGCCATAATGACACACGCCAGAATCTCTAGGAGCACTTTCTAGCAGGTATTAATAGAAGTATTTAATCTTGGCGATTTAGAAAAACATTAAGCGCCCTTCCCTTTGCTTTTCCCCATTTCTTCTGCTGTGTCTGAAGTGTTCCAGCCTGCCCTGTGCAGAACCGTACAATGCACCAGTTAATGACCCCTGACCCACCCCGGGCTGTCTGTATTGCTCTGCCAGGAGGAGCTCTGCTGAGGAGCAGACACCAGCAGAGTAGAAAGTGAAATCAGGGCTCTCCGAGACAAGAGAGAGGGTTAATAAATCCTACAGCCCAGCAGTCAGGAGAATTAAGGACTCAGCTTTTATGGTTCTTCTTGCCTGCTGCTCCCCAGAAAGAAGCGGGTGTATCCTGGGGTGGGGAAGCAGGGAGGCTGCAGAGCCTCCTCTGCCTGCTTGCTGCTGCATCTTTTCCTTCAGCTGCATCAAATCCCGCTGGCAGTGCTCTGCTGGCCCCAGGTGCTGTGCTGTACGAGCAGATGAGCCTCTTACACCAGCTGTAAATTCCCTGTCCAGTTCACCGGATGAGTAACGAGTCAAAATACAAGTTGCCAAAGCACTGAGATAATGGGAAAGTTTTCTTTCCAGAAAAGACTTACCCCAATCTGCTTTTGAAGGTTAGCTGCTGGATCTACAGCTGGATCTGCAGCAATGGATTGTTTTGCTCATAAAACGCTATTAGTCAAGAGTATTTTACTACTCTCAAGAGCTTCACGAGTAACCCCAACTACTCACCAGCCCCTGTACGGTGCGGAGCAGGGGCTGCGTGAGCCCGCTGGAGCCGCCAGCCTGCCACAGGCTCCTGAGGTACAGCACTGGCCCACAGGCTTTTAGGACACGCTTTTAGGCTTTGTAAGCTCTGCCCCACTGGGAGCTGCTGCCTTCCAGGCTCGCTCTGGCCAGGACCACCAGAGAACTCCCACCCTCCTTTCCCTCGTGGAGCACAGCTGGCCAGCTCAGTCCCTTTGGAAGTTTCTTGTGTGACCCCCCACGATCCCAGCACACGGAACGCCGTGCCCAGCTACTCAGCACAGAGCCATTCTTTCCTTTTTCGCACTATGTAGGACTAAGCCAAGCAAAAGAGCACCTCCTACTCCATAACTGCGACTTCTTATGGCATCTAGAAATTCCTTGGTGGGTATTCATCCAAAAATCGACCAGATTCAACCCACTTTAACTTATCCATTTTGACAGGAACACAGCAGGAGATGGTACGGGCACAGACCACGCTCCGAGCTTTTCAGAATCATTACTTATTAAATACTGATGAATAAAATGTACTGTAACGAGCATTTAAACTGCCTGTAGGCTGATTATCTGAGCTGCCAACTGGACACTGTGCATGGCTCAGGCTTATACAGATTAAGCAGACGGGCTCAGCAATTGCTGCCTGCATCTCTTGGCCTATTTCACAACAGAGGAATGCCACGTGCATAAATTATTGGGAGGGGGGGAAGCAGTAAGTAGGTACTAAGTGCAACAGCAAGTCACAAATGAACACTTGCTCCCTCCTCCTTCTAAAAACTGAAGTATAGGAAGCTCTTCTAGTGCCTCAACTTTTTCAGTCGGCCTTAAAAGTAGAAAAATAGGTCAAATATTTCAGTATTGCATCACAGAGGAGTTTGTGTCATTAATTCTGTGGAGATTTATAAAAAAAGGGATGTGAAATAGCTTCACTCTGACCTTTCCTGTGTGGAAGTTCTCTCCATCCAGTCCGAGCTCCCCGCCTTCGCTGCCTGTGACAGCCCTGAACGCAGCTGAATCTTTTATTTATGACACACCATCCCCGGCAGCTCACTCCCTTCCCTTCTCCTGAGCTGCTGAATTGCTGTCACACTTCAGGTTTTACAAATTGCTGTAATCAGCTCTCACTTCCCCTCACCTTTACTTTTTATGATTGCTCTCTACCTCCCCCAGCTGCAGTAGCTCAGAGGAATTGTGAGAGCCTTCCTCACCGCTTTAAATCCTCTTCTTTTGCTCTGCTCTGGTTTTACACACCCACCTCCTGGAAACACGGGCTGTAGCTGATGCTCTTGGTGCAGTGGGGCAACCCCAGTTACTCCTGTGAGACTTTAACCAGCCCCAACCACGCAGCTTTAATCTCGCTTTCTGCAAAAGGCAATTGCTACACCTCAAGACTAGCAAGGAATTCTGGCAAATAATAAATTTACAACTTTAAACTTCCTGTCCTCTTTGCCATGCAAAGCCTCCAGTCACTCTGTGCATCCCACAGGCTGCGCACCAACAGTGAGGGAGCACTTTTAAAACATCCATAAACAACAGAAAAAAAAAAATCTGCTCTCTAAAAGCCACAGCCCATTGTTTTAACATCAAGCTGCCTTTTTCCCAGCCTGGAATAAACCACTTAAGGAAACACATGTTAAAGCACTTGCTGCAGAGCCAGCTCGCCATTATGGGACCATGTCTGCCAGGGTGACACCTCCAGAAGATCACCTCTTAACTCCCGGCAGCATCTCTGTTGACCCACGAACCTCCAAGTTTAAGTAAACGGGAGCTGGACAGGTCTCGGGGCTGGCTGAGACACCAGCACGATGCGCTGCAGCTCACTTCAACCTGCTGGAGAGCAGCAGCCTGCTCAGCAGCTTGAAAGGAGTGGGAGCAGGTGCCCGGGGACCGACCGGCACATCCCAGAAACCCACCACACCCAGGAATCCACCAGGATTTCCCCCCAGGACGAAGTCCCAGAGCTGCTTTGGTGGGAATTGGCTTGAAAACAAAGCCTGGCCAAGAGCCAAGGGTGTCACTTCTGTCCCCAAGAGTCCCCAGCTGACGCTGCGGGAGCTCTGGGCTGGGTAGCACGGGGGACGTCCCGGGATGCAGCTCTGGGCCTGGGCGAGGAGGTGTGTTAGGACAGATGAAATCCCACGGGCAGCCACACTCTGGCGGAGGCGGGAGGAGGGCTGGGACGCCGCGTGCCAAGGGGACCCGTTGTTTTGCTGAGTCAAAGCCAACGGCTGGCAGCCGAGGGGCTCGCGTGAAAGGCCAGGTCTATTTAGGTGCTGCAGCCACGGCGAATTCTGTGATGGGACCGATCGTTTCTATAAAATTATGCATATTTTCAAGTGCTCTGCTGAACTGGAACTGGGGGAAAAAAAAATAATAAAAGGAGCTTGTGCTGCTTTCTGGCACCTAAATCCTGGCCTGGAGCGAGGCCGTGGGCAAGCGGCGGGGACCGCAGCGCCCAGCCCAGTGATGCTCCCACAGGAGGATGGGATGGACACAAGCCCCAGCCCATGGATGGGAACCCACATCTCCCTCCGAAGCAGGAAAAGCACCTGGAAAGATGCCGTTTCCCTCTGGGAAGGGAAGCTTTGCAGGTCCCTCTTTTATTAACAGGCACAACCTTGTCTGGAAAGAACGAACCTCATCTTAAAAGAACAACCATCAGAGAAACGTTCCCAGGGCTCAGCCAGGCCCAGCTCACACGGGGGTCAGGAGGGAAAATCAACAGTGAGTCTGGAGGGTGACAGCCACACGCCTGGAAGAGATGGTTATGATTTTTAGCTCTGCTTTGGTTTCCCATCCACTGAAATTAAATTTCCTCCTGCTGAAGTCCGGTGACCACATTTTCTGCACAGCACCGCTCCTACAACAAGCAACATCATCGGATTAATGAGTCCTTTGCAGGCACTGAATAAGTATGATTCATTATTGGCAGCAATGCCACTGTAAATGGATTTTTTGTGGTGAAAATAAATAAATAAGGCTACATAACTGAAGGGCCGTTGATGAAGCGTAGACCAGCTTTAATCACAGTGTAATTGCTGCCATCAGTTCTAATTATTTATAAATATTTTTATAATTGTGGAAATTAAGCAATTAGACATCCTTCCTTCCCTCTTCTAAATCTAATCAGTTAAAAGTTCAGGATGGAGTCTGGGGCCACGGCTGCTGAACACCCTTCACTCACAGGCTGAGAAAAATATTGCTCTACCTTTCTTCTAAAACGCACACCGCTGCAAAAGCAAATGGAGTAGAGGCACCGGCACCGTTGCTGAAAGGACGGACCCGCAGCCACGGTGCCCACCACCAAACTCAATAAACAGGCGAATTTCCACGGAGCCCGAGGCTCCACAGAGCCCAGCTTCCCGGGAGCATCGCTCCATCCCTGGGCTGCCGGGTGGGAGGCCAGGCCAGGCGGGCAGAGGAGGCATCACCACCAGTGAGGAGCCAGTTCTTACATCTTGCCCCAGTGACACATTTTCCTCCGTGGCAGAGAGGCAGAGCAGCCCTCCGCGGGTGGCCAGTTCATTACCCACCGGGCACGGGTGGGCAGAGCACCTTGGAAGTTAATAACAGAGATTTACCAGCATGCTGGAACGGTACAGAAGGAGGTCACGCTGCTAATTCTCCCGTTGCTGATCTCAGCGGATAAATCCACAGTACATCAGGAAATGAATTACCCAGAAACGCAGTATTAAAATGGATGATTATTCTTCCTCGCTTAAGGAAAAGTGTTGACTTTGATGTGGAGGCCCCTGCACCCAGCGACGCCAAGCGTTGGCTCCCAGCTCCCCGGCAGGAACCTGCCCACAGCAACTTGCTGCAGGAGAGTAAATATTGAGATGAGAAAAAAAACCCTTGGTGGGACGTGAGCTGCCCGAGGCACCTGGCAGGCTGCTGGCCCCGGACCTCCTCCTGCGCCCAGCCAGACTCCCGAGACCCCTCCAACAGCTGCAGGCACCCCTTGGAAATATTCCTGTAATCCCAGTTTTCTGCTCTTCCCCAGTCCCGGCAACACCTGATTAAATAACTCTCGTTAAATATTGCCTCTAATGGCGGGTGTCCCTGCCTGTGGCCAGGGCTTGGAACTCAATGGTCCTTAAGGGCCCTTCCATCCCCAACCCTGCTGTGACCCTGTGACTGATGCTGTGAAATACCCAGCATTGCTAACCGCAGAAATCCAGTGGAATTCCATCCATCCCAGACCAAGTGATCTTCCCGAAGCTTACCGCAGATTTTTACGAGGTTTCTTACATATTTTATTCCCCAATACGTCCACACAGGTCAGCGGCTGTTCCACAACCAGCCAACTTCCCTCATGGCAGGGGGCTGCCACCAAAATCCACCTCCTTTCCCCCATGCTCGTTAGCGTGGGCTGTAACGAGCCCGCTGGTTTCCATCCCCAGGGTGGGCACCAGACCAGGGCTTGCCCCTGGGCACTCAGTGTTATCCAGCTCCATGGGGGGACACCAGCGCGTCCCCAGGGAGCCACAGGATGGGGTGGCAGCCGGGGCTGCGTGTCCTGCTGCGTCCCCCAACCGTCCCCAGCTGCTCCCACGGCCACGGGAGGAGGGTCCCTGCGGAGCAAACCGGAGTGGGGGACGGCAGCCGTCTGCTTGGGAGCCTGGGGTCTGCGGGCTGTCACGGCCTCGCCGCGTCTGGAGACAGCCAAGTGACAAACAAGGTTAATGTCCCTCAAGCAGGAGCTGTCACTCCGCGTTAGGTCCCAGGTTTCACCTTCCACGGCACAAGGCTGGCACGCACCGCGCAGGGAAAGGTGCCGGCAAACCAGTACGGGGCCGCTCTGGATGCCGTGGCCGAGGAGGCTGGGGACATCGGGAAGGGCTCGTCCCTCCCGGCCGTGACGGTCCCTGCCCCATGTGCCACACGATGCCTGGGTCTGAGCCGGTGGGGACAGGAGGGCAGGGAGTGGAGCACGGCCATGGCAAACTGCTCCATGGGGTGCTGGCATGACACGGCTCGGGGACCGGCACCGTGCCAGCCACCCGAGCCGCGCGCGCCGCAGCCAGGCTGCGGGGTGTTCATTTATTGAAGGCGAAGGCAGGGTTACCGGCGGGACCAGGTATCGTGTGTCCGCAAGCACCAGCCCGGGAGCACCCGGCAGAGCTGGAGGCAGCTCTGGGAAGACATCGGCTGTCACCGACACTGCGGCCTGGAGGGACCAGGGTGTCCCCGGTGTGGTGCCACCCCCCTCAGCCCAAAGCCCCAGCCCCTGTGCCCCCCCCCAGACACCAGCACAGGCCGGGCACAGGCTCCAAAGTAAAAGCCAAATTTATTGTCATATAAAGACCGTAAAAGTTCCCTTAAACAAAACACACGTTGGGTCAGGTGGTCCCGGGCATCCCCCACGCGTTGGTGTGAGTGGGGCTGTGCAGGGATGCCCGTGGGGAGCAGCACCCACGGTGCAGCCGCTCGCGGTGCCTTGGTCCAGCGACCCCCAGCCCCTTCTCTCCTCCGCAGCCAGTTGTATGGGGAGAGGAGCTGCCGGGGGGCTGTGGGGCCGGGGGGCCTGGCTCGGAGCGGGGGCTCGCTGAGGCGCTTGTGCATTGCAGAACCCCTGGGCTGCGCTGGGCAAGTAGGCACTTACGGAAGGGCACAGCCACCGCTCCCGGCCAGCTCCATCCCACGGCACCCTACGGCACCGGGGCGCGGGGGGACGGGCAGCAGCCAGGGCCTGAGCCAAATGTGCTGCCCACACCGGGGCCGAGCTGGGCTGGGCTGTGCCGGGGCAGCCGGAGCGGGGGCTGGTCCAGGGCAGGGAATGTTCAAGCAGCTTTGGTTGGTGCTCTTGGTGAATTAAGGCAATTTCACTTCAGTTGGTTTTAAAAAAGGGCAAAACCAGCAAAACCAGCTCTCTCAGGGGCCAGGCACTCCCCTGGGAGAGTGTGGGTCTGCTCTGGCTTTGCTCGGAGTCACCACTCGGACCCTGCATGCCCAGAGGTGGGCGCTGACCCCCACCTGCACCAGCCCCCCGCACCCCGGCCTCG
>JAVJGJ010000042.1:3949784-3967351 GCA_035590215.1 Microhierax caerulescens | reverse complement strand
CCGTCTTCCCCCCCAAAAAAGCAAAGCAGTTGCTGAGCTGGAGCCCGAAAGCCCCAGGGCCGGGAGGGGGGAGCCCCGCAGTCCCGGGGTGCGCGGCCGCGGTGCGGGTCCAGCCCGGGGCTGTGCGGAGGTAAGCGGGGTGCGGGACCCCACGCACACCGGCCCCTGCGTATCCAAACTTCCCCTCGACATTCGGGAGAAAACGGGGAGGCAGAGCCCCCACTGCTCCTGCTCCCAGTCAGGGGGTTCAGGCTTCTCATCCCATCGCTGCAGCCCCCCCCCCCAGGGTGGGGGGACAGGGCAGCTGTGGGGCTCAGAGCTCCTAAATCCCAACAGCAGCTCCAGGCCAGCGCAGGACCCCCAGCAGCACCGGGGGGGTAACCTCTGGCTCCGCTCCTTCCCCGCTCAGCCGCCTGCGCACACCAGCGGCCCCGAGGTACCTGATGCTCCAGTTCGGAGGCTGATGCCATCTCGCAGAGAAGGGTTTGAAATATTTATTTGCTTGGGAGATGGTGGTTGCTGTTGCTGCCAGAGATAAGGGATCGTGGCTCCTCAGTGGCTCCCCTGGATCATCGTGACTTGTGTTCTGGGAACACTTGGGAAGATCCACCGAGATAAGCACCTGAGCCTGCCTTCCCTCTGCCGCCTGCGCTGGGCCGAGGCAGAATGGGGTGCTGAGCACGATCCTGCAGTGCCCTGGGGAAGGGTGAATCCGCTGCCAAGCACTGACAGGGTTGGAGTGCTGCTGGAGTGCGAGGGGATGCGAACAGGCGGTGGTCACGCTCCCTGAGGGGGCAAAAGCAATGGTGGGGAAGGAGCTGCAC
Organism: Microhierax caerulescens; assembly: GCA_035590215.1. NCBI lineage: Eukaryota > Metazoa > Chordata > Aves > Falconiformes > Falconidae > Microhierax > Microhierax caerulescens. Next base: position 3,966,527 of record JAVJGJ010000042.1, on the reverse strand, counting down.
CTTGGGGTGCTGTAGTCAGAGGTTGTGGGTCCTCCAGCACCTGATGGGTGACAAAGCAAGCGGGAAACTGCTGAGGTCGTATTGTCTCCCCTTCCCTTGGAAGTGGGGAGATGCTGAGCTCGCAGCCCTGATGCTTGCTCTGCGCCCCAGAACAAGAGTCTTTCCCAACAAAGCCGCAGACAGGGAGCTGGCACGGCAGCAGGCGGGAAATCAGGAACAGGACGCGAAGGATCGGGCAGGCTCAGCCATCGCAGCGTGCTGTTCGTCGCTGACCACAGTTAACGACTTTTCCCCTCCTTGGATGGCCACCATCCAACGTCAGCGCAGTCCCAACCTTCGCACTCGGCTGGTGAAACATTAAAGCCGTTCTGTCCCAAAAAAACGCTGCACAGGTTGGGAAAGCAGAGCTTCACGGCCAGCGGCTCCCGGGGGAGCTGGGGTTCCTCCCGCTGTTGTCTTCCGCCTTGTTTTTCCTGCAGGTGAACAAATCCCTGGTGTAAAAATCAAAAAAACACAGGATCTGGGATGGGGGCAGGGATCGGAGCCTTGAGAGCTCACGCTCCCTCAGCCAGGCTTTTGCAACACAGTTGCATGTGCAATCTGAAGCAAGCAAAGAAAAAAAGCGAGGGCTGCAAACACCAGCTCAGAAATGGAAAAGATGCGCAGACAAAGTATTTTTTGAGGTGGGAAGGACAGCGTCAGAGAAGCACGCAGAATCATCCCCATCGTAGGGCCGAATGCTCACCATCTCCAAATCTCTCTCGCAAGAATGAGTTACTCACATTGTAGGCATTTCACCCGTCTGATCCTCATTTTTACAAGGAAACAGAGGCCCAGGGACGAGAACCGCTTCACATACAGCTTATACGTTTGGCCCTTTGCCACCCAGCCGCAGGTTTGCAACTGCCCTCGTTTGCAGAGGGGTCCAAGTAAAAGTTGCTCGTTAGTTTTTCAAAAATTACACCAGGGGCTGTCCTCAAGTGGAAATTCCACTTTATTAGCACACAGGCAGGGCACGCCTCTGGCTGTGGGGCTCTCAGGAAGGCCAGCTAAGCTTCTGTAGCCTTTGCATAACGGCATCATTTCAAGAAAAGAGGGTCCTGAAGAGGCCACCTGGTCAACCACCCATTCCAAAGAAGGATCTTTGTTTATGAAAATTGATTTTAAAGCCTCCTGTGAGACCACCCATCACTTTCCATGGGTAGGCCATTCCAACATCAGTCCTCCAGCATTACCGAGTTGCTCTATGTCTCGGGCACGCAGTTACTAACGCCGCTGCGTACCTTGTCTCCCTCCTCAGCACAGCTATCTGTCAATGTTCCTCACCTCTCTCCAGTGTTCTCCAGACTAAACAAACCAGTTTCCTCCAGTCTGTCCTTGCAGGTCATGTTTTTCCTACACCTCTGCTCATTCTCACTGCTCTCCTCCCCTGGACTCCTTCCAGCTCCTCCCAGAACTGGACAGTGTTCTAGCTGAGGCCTTACCAATATCTAGAATTATTTCCTATGTCTGGCAAACAGCGCTCCTGTTTACGCATTCCACAGGGGTGTCTGCTTTTTTTTTGTTGTTGCAACAATATGACTTTTGACTCATTATGCTTCACCAAACCCCTCCATTTCCTTCTGAAAGCCCTTAGGAATTGCGCCCAATTAAGGATGGACTGAAGCAATGAACACTAAGTTCTGCTTCCAGACCAAGCTTCAGGCTTTTTTTCTGGAATAACCAGTAGGCAATATCCTTTGACCCAGGAGATGGGTGACAAGAGAACACATGCTTTGCAGACCACATTTCTGTTAAGAAAAAACCTCCAGATATAAGCTCCCTGACTGCCACCTGGGTAGCGGAGGTTGGCAAGCATCTGTTCAGCTCGCCTAGCAGCCCTGCTTCACCGGAGCTGCCTGCAACACCAAGAAACAGCCACCCGCGCGGTTGAAAGGGGCTTGGAAGTTACAACACGTGTCCCAGGAGCTGCGGAGTCAAGCGTTCCCTCGGTCCCCCAGCCCTGGGCAGGAGCAGGGGGGAGCGCCTGAAACAAGCCAGGCCCAGCACTCTGCGAGGGAGCTGGGAACAGCTGGCAGCGACACAGCGTAATGTCAGATCTGGCTCGGCCTCGCCTCCCGAGACCAAAGACTGTGAGAGCTAGAGAGAATGGCAGCACCGTCTCCCAGCTGTGGGAACCAAAGCAGCAAAAACACAAGGAAACATCAGGAAACAGCCCTCGCCCTGGGGTTTGCTGTCCAAGGCGGGATGGACCATATTATCTAATGAAACGACATTTCCATGGGACGCGGACAAAGGCGATTTTACACAAGAACTTCTTTGATCTCAGTGTAAAGATATTCAGCTTTGGAACGGTTCTGATTTGTGCTGTTTCCTGTAATCCCTGGAAACCAGCAAACCAGAGCTGTCATGTTCCCGGAAAGCCTAAAAGCTGACCGATACCTGCTGCCACTACAGTGCGACCATCCAAAAAGCCACCCCGGTACCTGCATTGTCTGTAGAGCAACACTCCAGAGACCTGCTCCAAGAGGATGACACTGCCTTGCTTCCTCTCCTTCCTCACCTTGTTCAGAAAAACATCTTTCTATTCCTCTTACGTGGCAGCTGTTCTTTCCAGGTAGGGTAAGAGCCATATCCTCTGCAGTTCTTGCTCCTGGAGTGTCTTCCCAATGTACTTTTCCTTGTAATCTCTAACTCTTTATGTTCCACAAGAAGAGTATCGGTCCTTCCCTGTGGAGGAATATTTTTGTTACACACCCCCCGCCTTTAAGTCTTAAATTGGAAGGCAAAACACGTAAGCCAGACCAGGAGACCAGCAAGCCTCTAAAGCTGTGCAGAACACTGTTAATTTAGTTGAACTAATTAGGAGATCTGTTGATACAGCGCTGCTGTACCTTTCCTCTACAAAAGTTGGAAAGAGAACACAAGTATTAAGGTACGCTGAACCCATGAACACATCAAGAAGCTTCATGTGCCGAGTGCTTCCATGATTAACACTGCGATGATGATTTAAAAAGTGGCAGCTGAGGGACTGAACCTCAACATCTTGGTTCCAGGACAACATTTCAACAAATCACGAGTAGCTTCTGTCACAGCCAGGCTTCCCACACGCGATTCCCAGCTGCTCCTGGATTTAGCTTCCCCTCAGAAACATCACCTCTACAAACAGAAATAATGAGGTGCAGAGAAGTGACTCGTGATTTTTAGAACAAACAATAGATTTCAGGTTTGCTTAACAGCAGGACAGTGCTCAGGCCCCGCTGTGCTTACCCGAGAGCCGGAGGGCTACCGCGGTGCAGGTACTGACCTGACTCTGCTTTAGTTTCAGGCACGCACGTTGGACACGAGAGCCAACATGAACGTGGGAACAGCACACAGTGAGGTGAATCCCAACACCCGCGTCATGAACAGCCGGGGCATCTGGTTGTCCTACGTCCTCGGAATCGGCCTGCTGCACGTCGTACTCCTGAGCATCCCCTTCTTCAGCGTGCCTGTGGTTTGGACTCTTACCAACATCATTCACAACATGGTAAGGAAACCGTGTGGCTGGCGTGACTTCCCAGGGCACAGAGAGGTAATCTCTCAGCACCAGCTGTTCTTTTGAGAGCCATCTAGTAAAATTCTTGTTGAACCAATTCCTTTCTGTTTCCAAAGACGAAGTTACTCAACTTCCACCCCTCAGACTGCAACTTTGCCTCTAGGTCATATATTTAAATCCAGCCTAGGGACTGATGAGGCAGCAAACATCTGGTGAGGCTGCTCAAAGGGGACACTGAATTCATTTGCCTGCAGGCTAAGTCCCTTTGTCACATCCCCCTTCACAGAGGAATAGTGTGACAGGCCGCAGAAACTGGCAGGACAGCTTTCACTTCAGTTGATACAATCTGAATTGGCCTCACCAAAGTTAAGAAAACAAGATTAAACCCCATATTCTGTTCTGCTTGAAGTAAAAGATAGTCCAGGAACAGATTCTCCCCTTTAAGGATTAGGTAGCCAAACGAACGGGTGTCAAAGCGCCATGCTAGGGGTGCGCAGGTAAGCGCAGCACACTTCAGACACATTCTGAGCGCGCCTGGGTTCCTCGCGATGCCAGAAGCTGCTGTGTTTAACTGCTCACTTCTGTGCCTCTGCCGTCCCACTACACGAGTCTCTGCATGCTTGGGTCGTACAGCGGAAGAACAGACCTCTCAACAGCCGTTCACCCTCAGGCACAGGGGATGAAATACTTCAGAGATGCAGCAATTGGGTTTTGTATTCTTTTATTTTAAAAAAACACCTCAGCCCAAGAACATTCCAGAGGCAAAAATGACACTCTTATTAGGGATCCTCATGCTAATGTTATTCATGTCTATCACAGGGAAAAAAACCCAAAAAAACCACAAAACCACCAAGTAGAGCTGCTTGGAGCTCAGTTTACAAGCTGCCTGCTTTTCACCAGCTCCTTCCCCTTCTCTGGCAGCTTCAACAATGAGGTCCTAGGGACAGAAAGGGGTTTAAAGACCAGCAATAGCTCTACTTAAAGACACATGACGTAGCCAGACTGTTTATCTGCGACTGGCGCTCCACTTCAAGAGGTTAACTCATAATCAGGACGGTAACAGACCCTCACTGCCCATAACCAGCACTTTTATAGCAAGCATTTAGCGTCGCCCGTTGCACAGTAGAGCAAGTCCATGCTAATCTCCTGATCCTAGAGATCTGACTGTTGTAATCTCGCAGCCGCCACCTTGGCTGATGCCCAGGAGCTAAACAAGAGGCTTCGCATGTAGCGGCCAAGCCCGAGCCGGCCCCAGCTGGCTGCCTTCCCCCTTCTCTCCCCTCTTCCTTACCGCTGCCAGTTGAAGCACGTTTTCCAGCAGCGACAATGCATCCCTCTAGCGGAACAGCGCGCGGCTGCAAGCTCCCGCACCCGCGATGTTCTTGCTGAAGCAGAACGTTGCCGGTGGCGTGGCAAGGGGCAGAGAGAACACTCTGCGCTTCACACCGCGTTTGTATTTGCTGCAGAGCATGTACATCTTCCTGCACACCGTGAAAGGAACTCCTTTTGAGACTCCAGACCAGGGGAAGGCTCGGCTGCTCACGCACTGGGAGCAGATGGACTACGGCGTGCAGTTCACGGCGTCCCGCAAGTTCCTGACCATCATGCCCATTGTGCTGTGAGTACCCCGGGGCAGCCGAGCTGCCGTCGGGCACCTGTCCCACTCAACGCTTCTGCTGCACACGCTGTCCTGGGAAACAAAACCATGAGGTGCTATAATTCAGTTTTCCTCTCACTCTCTTCCCCTCCTTTCCAGGTATTTTCTAACCAGCTTTTACACCAAGTATGACCGGATACACTTCATAATCAACACCATCTCCCTTATGAGCGTCCTGATCCCCAAACTGCCTCAGTTTCATGGAGTTCGGATCTTTGGGATCAACAAGTACTGAACTGTGTGGCTGGAGCAAATGGAAAAGGAGCAGGGGAGAGGGGGAAGCTCCTTCTCTCCAGTCCTGTTTCTTCACCCCCACGCACACTGGGATGTAACTTCACAGCCGCTGTTCAAATGCAGTAGCCAATAGACATATACCGCATGCTGGATCCTCATGCCCAATAAATCTAAACAAGCTCCAGAGTAGAATTTAGTGCGGAGCAGGATGCATGACACTGGATTTCTTTTATTCCAGTGTCATAAATAGAGGCAGATACACTGAGACTTCGAGGTACAACGAGGATGAATTCTGGGGAGATTTTCATCTATCCCAGACATCGGATGAAGAGAATAGGGATGAGGGGAAAAGCTTTTAGTGCTGGTACTATTGCTGTGGTAAATGCACTTTAAAATATATTTCCCTTTCTGAAGCTAGGTGCTTTAAGCGATATGTGGGGGGAAATTCAAAGGGATACAGCCAGACTTTCCCAATACTTGATTTTTTTCTGAGATTTGAGTTCCATTTTTGGGTGGGGAAGTGGGAGGGGGGGCGGGGAAGAGAATGACAGATTTTTATTTTGCAACCTTTTACACCACTGAGAAAGGAAGTTCTTTTACTAAATAAAGTACAGGAAGGAACGACCTGCAACATGACAAAGCTTTCATTTTTCTATGGTACCATTCATGTGGTTCAGGGAAAAAGTCAATTAGATCCTAAATCATACTCGCCATCTTCAGTTTATACCAGAATCTGTCTGGGTAACTGCTCCCCAGACCAAATTGCTATTTTTTTAAGCGCACCCTGAGCACTCAGGCAGTACAGCATTTGGATTAAGGGCTGGAGAGCAGGTCATTTTAATGCTCAACAAGCGTCACTTGGTACACAGAGACACACAAGCAGGGGAGTAGCTGAAGACCGCTAGGTATAGGCCAAACGAGGTGGATGGCTGCTTGCTATAATCAATTAGTGACTGTAACTGGAATTTTTCTCTGCAGTCCAGGCTCCTTGGTCACTGAAGTCCGTGTCCGCGTTACTGGGATTTGCCAGTTCTCCAGTTAACCATGGACTTAACTCATTATTTGACTTCAGGCAAGCGTTTGATTTCTGGCTTACCTGGAAGTCTGTCACTCAGCTCCACGCACAAGCACTGCAGTGGCATCCCCCGAGCCCTCAGGTGATTGCTGGCAAGGGCAAGGGAGCTGCGGGAGAACAATGCTAATGAGCAGCACCAGCAGCAGACTGAATTGACCAACAGAAGGATGCAATGGGTCACCAATAATAGATTATTTAGTACAGGAACAAAATTGAGCTCCCCCCTCAAAAAAAAAAAAATTACCACCTAAATAAAGTAGGTTTGCAGGTTTAGATTTCCTGGCTGAGATTGCTTTCTACTGTTCAGAATAATCAGTTTTTTCTTTTGGGTTGTGCACCGAATGAAATGTGTTTTTCCTTATGCTTCCCCTGTAAACTCATGAAAGCCTGTATTTTTGTTGTCTTAGTACTTATATTGTCTCCCACTTTTGACAATGGTATAAACATTTTAAATATGCTATTTTTGTTCCTGCAGTAGCCAGTTCTAGCTTCAAAGGTCATACGGGGTACACCTGAGTTGTTTGATGGTCTAAGCATAGGACAGGGAGAGGAGGACTTCAGGTGTGCATGTAAGGTCTAGTACTACTCCGTGCATAATTTTAGGCAAGCTGCTTTGCTTCTCTATCTCAGACTTGCTATCAAGACTGCTGCAGAGAAGGGAAAAACATTTAGCGTACCTCAGAGGGCTGCTGGAATGCCTAGAGAATCATTACCTAACGTGTTTGAAAAGTGGGAATATTTTAAGTGAGAAGAAAGTTTTCAGGAAGGTAGAAAGAGAAGAGTCAGGCTTGACACCTGAGTGCTGTTCTCCAGGGAGGGAGTTTGCCAGATGTGCAATTTACTTGATGGGGAGATTAAACCTTTTAACCACCACAACATAAGGACTGCTGCTTTAGTTAAGGTACTATACACCCTAAAGCTAAGATACTCTTTATGCTACTAGACAATTACTTTTGAAAAAAAAGATATTGTTTTCAAAATAGAGATATCTCATCATTCAGCTATGTACCTTTGAAATGACTGAGAAATCAACGGTAGCGATGCCCAGCACACTTTTGGAAAGGCCGCTGCCCTCACAAGCACAGCATCTGTCCTCAGCAGGATGGCCAAGGCTGTAGCTGTAGTGCAGACTGTATGTTGATTAAACAGATCAGAACGTCTGCCCACAGACACAACTTACATGCCAATGGTAAATCTCCAGAGTAAAGCAAGCAATTTATTATGGTAGAAAAGGGGGAAAACCAGCAACTTTTATGCAACAGAAACAGTTGCTCTATGCTTAAAAATATGACTCCTATATAAACAGACATATGCTGATTATTTCTAAATATATACACATTACACAAGGTCTCAGCAGTTCTGATATTTTTAGAGAGGGTATAAATTGACGGTAAGGGTCAGCTTTTCTTGATGAAGCACAGTTTCCGTGGAGGCCTTGGCATTACAACAGCTGAGGGTTTGAACATATTATTTGTGCTGTTAACTGAAACTATGGACATTGATTCTGTTTTGTTCAGTTACAAGAATCAACTGTAAAACCGAATGGGATTATAAACTTCTCAAAAGGGCAATTTTTAAAGCCTGAAGTCTAAAACTTGTTAGGCAAAGCTTTAATTATAATAGTAAGCTTTTCTGATTTACCTTGTTCACACAAATGATTAAAATAGCCATTACACAGATACGTGTTATATGGCAAATGACATTCTTTACAACACAGGGATAGCATTTTTGCTACGGAATAACTGGAGTTAGCTTGGACTCAACACAGTTAATCCAGTCAAGGGAAACTAAAATGAAAACTAGAGAGAAATAAGTAGTGAGTTGAAAGATTTCATGTTAATCTTGTGGTGCATTAAGCATCTACATAAAATTAACAGTTACTTGAAAAATTATATTTCTTACAGGATCTTCCTTAAGATCCTGTCCTAAGGGCAGGTGTCAGAATTAATAAAAAATAGAAAAGAAACCGTAAGTTAATTGTAATTAAATGGCAGTCACAATTGCTACTAAATGGACCCAATGTAGTTTTAAGTGACAGAGTTCTGGCTATTTTTTATATATATATAAGCTCGAGCCACCCTCTCATGCCAGCTTTGTGGCTCCTTCCTGCCGGTGTCACAGGAGCGAGCAGTTTCCACTGGGAAACCACCACTGCGGTGGCATGGAAGTAACAGCCACAGTTCTGGGTCTTCTGGAACTCCGTACCAAAACCACTGCTGGATTATTCATGTTCATTAAATTCATGTAGAAGCAAGTTCAGCACTCAAAAGGCTAATCTTGCACACACCCAAGCTAGAACATAGTCCAAACACTAACACTCTCACAGGATAACTAATTTCTGGGAAAGGGAGATGGGGACAGTGTGGGCAGGATGAGGGACTTTCAGATGTGAACTTGCAGCCAACATAGGAGTGATCCGAGGGTGAAGCCTACCTTTTGCGTGGAGAACAGGAATGTCAGTGCAAAAGTGTCCGTTCATTCTTTCAGACTGTAGAATTTTCCAGGTACCTGCGTGAAGGAGAAAACCGGTTGTTACTGATTTTTGAAAGGGGTTTTGATCACATCACACTTTACAGATCTTTTTCTCAAATTTGTACTGGCATCTTGTATACTTGTGACTTGTGCACTTGTGACTAGTGCAAATGCCAGCTGGAGAATTAAAAGATGGGCTGCACCCTGTTACTGAGAAACAATTAGTAAGTAGGTACTTAAAATGCTTTTCTTTTTTGTTCTGCAATGAATGCCAGAGGACAAAAGCTTTGGAAAAACCACCACCTGAACCGTGAACTGTTAATGGGGACTGGCAGAAACTGCCTCTGCCAAATCTTGTCCTGGGCAAAGCCTCTTCTAAGCGACTGTCAAGAACATGCATGTATTCACACAGTATGGCAGTCACACCAGGAAGTCAGAAAACAATCGGGTACTAACAGCTTGATTTGTCTGAATTAGGGATCCTGTCTTGTGATTAATTTAAGACAGTTTAACAGGATGTTAAACAGCCCAACCCTTAGCAGGAAAAAGCATTTAAAAAAAAAAAAAAAAAAAAGCCTGAGATCTGGGGCTACTTAATTCCTGAGACTTTTTTAATCATTTATTTTTTTGTTTGTTTTAATAGAAGCATGGTACTGGCCCTTGAAAAGGGGACAGCAGCTGGTTACCATCGTCAGCACATTAATACTTCTCATTGTGAGTTGCGCTGCTTTATCATTGCCTATAATATATTTTAAGCATGCGAGTGTTTGTGTATACGTATCTTCCTTGGATCAGTTTAAGCAAGCTGAATTAGTTGGGTTTTTTTAATGAAACATTCTGACATTGTACAAAGTTTTAGGGTTTTTTCCAGTAGCCCTTCTTTTTGCTGTGTATACAGAAGTCTCACGTAGAGAACTTTCTAAAATAAAGTGTGAATATTTTTATTACTCCTTTGTACAGTATTCTAAGAGAAACTAATAAAGTAAGTATTCATGTAAAAACTTGTGTTCGATTCCTTGAATTTTTACAGGGACAAGTTTTGCTTGTAAAACAAGCATGGCAAATTAATACCCTGGCAATTCCAAGCCCACCAAGTGATCAATTGCAGCGAAGCACGGAGCTTGCAGCCCACTGCACAGATCCCTTAGCAGGGTACCACACCAGTCAGTCACAAACCCTCTGCTACTAACAACAAGCCGTCAAGCATGGAAATGTGTCTGCCTTACTGGTCAATGACAGTTCAAAGTGGCTCCAGTAACATCCTGTCGTCCCCTTGCCTACACTACACTTCATTAGTTAGTTCTCCTACAGATCCAGTGAAGTCCTAAATCAGAACACACTGTTTCTCATCCCAACAGATCAGAGGGATAAATGAAAACCAGAAAATAAACAAATTGACAGCAATGATATATCTGCAGAACAAGTTCAAGCTATCCACCGCTACTGTAACAGATCATGGCAGGCTGACTCAGGTCAACTGGAACTTTTTAGATTAAGAATTATACAAGCAACACAGTTCCCACACCCTAATTTAGCAATACTTCCGGAGCTTTGTCCGGAAAGGCGGGGAAAGAACGTCTCCCCAATCCTGCTGCTTTAAAGAGGTCTTATCACTTGAGAGGCACAGTGCACTGCTCTGCACCTTGCCCACCAGCAGCAGACTAGAAGCTATTCACTCCGCAAACAGGCAGGTACATTTTTATTTTTTTAAGAGCTTCTGGTATGGAAGAGAGGTGGAACAAAGTGTCTGTTAAGCGTTCCTGTTTAGTTTTTCTCTCTTTTTTGAAAGTCTCCCAAGGGAACAAGTCCTGTAAGTACTACTAAAATGATCTCACATTAAGCACACGGGGCTACTGCACCTCCCCAGGTGCATCACATACAACGCACCATCCTTTGTCCCCTAACAGCCTTCCTGCCTTCTGGAAGAATCAGACTAAGTTTCTTTTTTCAGACCCCTGAAAAAAAAAAAAAAGTGGTTCACTAGGGAGAGGGAAAATATCCTCCCCTGCTCCGCTCATCTGAACTGTGAACAAGGATCAACTTCTCTTCTCCAACAAGATTTGATAAAGTGCAGTGCAGAAGAGGTGGGAAGACCAGCACACTTCTCGGTAAGTACTGAACTTTTTTCATTTGTAGATCAAAGTTTCTTATATCTTACGTACACTAACTGAAGCAAGCAGAAAAATGAAATCTGGACTAAAAAGCTGCAACAGGAAGTGAAAGTTATTTTTTTTTCTGCCTCTCAAACACACAGCTCTCCTCCACAGGGGGGACAGGCAGAGCACCAGGCCATAGCCAAGCAGCTGTGCTGGGATGATTTTTTTTTTTTTTTTTTTTTACTGTTTTGGGAGAGATTTGTCATAAAACAAACTTATTCCACCCCACACCACTCGAACCTACTGCTCACCACTCAGCACTTTCACTTCCTTGTAGTAAGGCTTCAACAAAATAATTTTTCTAATGCTCTTAGTTCAAAACAATGCTAAACCATTTCCATCTGCCAGGCAACAGGATGCACAGGGAAAACAATGAAGCAGTAAAAACCAGCAAGAAATCACTAAAGCTTTCTTCTTTTTAAACTTACATCAGGGCAATGCGCTAATTAAGGGTTAAAGCATTTAGAACCACAACAGGTCCTAGGTTAAGAGGCAATGTCTAGTTTAGTAATGAAAATTATGATGGTCTGTCCTGGTACAGGCAACAAAAAAAAAAAAAAAAAAAAAAGCAACAGACCCCAGTGCTGAAGATCACTGCACAACTGGGAGCTCATCAGCAAAGGGGGACAAATCTAAACGAACCTTATTATCAAGCCACAGCTCCTACTCCTACTTCCCCAAATGCTTTCCTGTAAATAACGCTGTCCATGTGGGTTTTCATGTGTTATTACTGATTTTGAGGAGTAATTATTACAAGTAACGTATTTTGTTACAACCTACTTTCATTTCAAGTAATTTTTGCTTAACTTACCTTGCTTCTTCCTTAAGGCACAAGTACACTTTGCTTTGGTTCAGGAATTCAGCCAGCTGCAACAGAATGTTCAAAAAAGTCACCCAAACCATAGTAAATCAAATGGAACCAAGCGGAGACCTGATCCCAGTTCACAGCATCATCGACCATGACCATTTCAGACCCCTCTGTCTAGTGAAACGAAAAGAAAAAACCATGTTCCGCCGATCTCCCTCCTACAAACAGACGTGGCACAAACTTGCCGACTTGCTGCTGCCTGGAGAAGACAATAACAGCACAGGTAAAGCCCACGTTTATCAATCTTAAGTTCACAATTTCCATAGACAAAACATTTGGATCATTTGTGGCTGAACTCTACCACATTCCATCTTTCTTGTGTACGCTAGTTATAATACCGAGCCTGTGTAATCATGCTTAAGCTAACACCTCAAATTCTTTCAGACTCCCTCCTTCCCAGCGGAGATGATAAAGAATCAAGGCAATTTACAGTCAGAACACATACCAGTGACAGAGTTGACGGGAATCTAAGCCTTTGTGTTGACTCTGTAAGTGCGGAGCTGAAAGCAGCTGCCTCCACATCCAAAGGCTGGTCCATCAAGCTGGATAAGAACCACATACCGCTACCAAAACTCGAGGCACTGACAACAGAAAGGTAAGGGAGACACAAAGGGAGAACGCTGTTGTGGGAACATAATTCCCACAACAGAACGCTCCTCCAGTCATCCTCCTCTACCCCACAGCCAAGCCACACAGTGGTTTTTCAACAGCCAAATCCCAAGATTAAGACCTGAGAGCATATATTCTCCCTAACTGGAGGGCAAGAAAGAGAAGTGAGAAAGATTCCTTACACAGCTTTGTAACGCTTACAGATTTGTGTGTAATTCAGAAAGTAGGAAGACCTCAACAGTCTTTTCTCATGGCTTGTACCTGGAGAGGAGCATATAGATCAGGACAGACCACCTGTATGACTTGCCAGGCTGCAGCCTCGCTGCACCAGTTTCCCTCAGTCATTAGAAGGGGAACACCCCGGGGACAGCAAGAAATGCAGCCCACTTTCTGCCACCTTTTTCTCCCCAGAACCCCCTGACATTGTGCTATTTACACATACTCATGCAACATGAAAGCAGATACAAGTAAGTAAAGTAAGCAAGTAAAAGTAAGGTTTTTGGCTCTGAGCAGGCTATAGGACTTTTGTCATAACTCACAGAAAAGCCACCAGAATATTGCATCCTTTGTGTCTTTTAGGAAAATGAACATGGATCACCCCTTCATTAAACAACTACAGAAAACACGCCAACGTTTATATGTGGTTCATGAAACAATAGAAACCTCAGAGGAGGTCTGCTACGAGGAATCCACCACAGCAGAGGGGTGCTTCATCACCCAGTTTTATGCCAAGTTTCACGCAAAGGTTTGATTTCTCTTCAGGCTTGGGAATCAGTCCTTCCTGGACACCTGTGTGCCATCCAGGCCTAGTAACAGGGGGTTTTTGGTTGGTTTCTTGTTGTTTTTTCATTGAGCAGGGCGCAAGAGACAACAAACAAAGCTTAACTATACCCAAGGGCTGCACTCTGGCCTTCAAGGCAATCCAGCTGGACATTACAGACAAATCATGGTGTAAGTAACTTTAAGAAACTACCAATAACTCCATGCAGGAAACAAGGCAGAAGAGGAAAAAACATTTTCTGAAATACCATTCAGTCTCACAGCCTTCCTTAATTCACTTGGAAGGACATGAATGCAGTATGAGTGATAAATCACCCAGGAAAAGGCCATACGCAGTACATAAGAGCTACTTGGGAAAGAGATGCAGTTTTGGCAGGGATGTGATGAGGAAGCAAAAGGGGGATACTGAAAGTCTCAGCTCTTAAGTTTCAGGAACTGCAGAGCTCCTGTTGACAAAGGGCACAAAAAGCAGTTTATTTTCTTTTCCCACTCAGAAAAGCCAGGAAGAAGCCAGGATGGCTAACCCTTCAGTGGGAAGAGTGGCATCAAAGGTACTTATGCTGGATATGTAGAGAAAGAAAGGTCCAAGATCCACAAAACCTACTGCAGGATTTTTGAGATTGCACATGGCTTTCTCCCCCTATGCTCTGTGCTTCCCACACCTGCATGGATCTTGCTGAGTATAAGCTGCCATTTTAATTTACTTATATTTTAACAAATTTACTGGACAACACAGGCCCTAACATAAGGCACATGACAGTTGGGAACAAGGTCTAGGAATAACAAATTTAAATGAATGGGCCGAAGACAGACACGCTGCAGAAGGGTGCAAACCCAGTATGACCTAAGAGTAGCACATGAGACTTTGGACCTGGGATACCAGTATCTAAAACCACCACCCTAGTAAAAAAAAAAAAAAAAACAAACCTATCCAGCTTTAAGAATTTTTTTAAGCTAGCAATGCCCTTTTTATCCTGTTGCAGATCTTCAGTATTTCGAAGATAGACAGCTTTCATGTGATGGTAAGCAATGTTTTTTACTACCTCCACTACTTTTATCCCCTTCGGGTAAGCCGGAATCTCTCAGGATAAACACAAGCTACCAAATGCAATGTGTTTGCTGTGGTGGAGTACTGCCTACTACCCGAGACATGACAACTGTTTGACTCAAAATTCCATATTGCTTTAAAAAAAATATTCACAGAAATATTTTAAATTCTAAATTTAGGGGTGCCAGTGAACTTCTTGTGGGATTACCTAGTGTGGAAGTGACATGTTCGGACTCTTTCTGGTTTTCAGGTTTCTTAGGAGGAGTATTAGAAGCACTGGAAGAAGAAATTAAAGAGAATTGTCAAATTCTCTCTCAGTTGTCTTCTCATCTGTCAGTCACATTTTTAAAAGCCATCAAAGCTGTGATGAGAGACAGGAACCTCTTTGAAGAGCTGACCCATAAAGTAAGTTTAAGAGTTTTTACCACCAGGATGTATAGATACAGAGATTTCCACGATCACACCTCTTGCCCCAGAAGTCATCCCTCCTATGCCACAACTATCAATTCAAAAATCCTTCACCCAGCACATTTGTCTGGTCTCCATCGCCATACACAAATAAGGTGCTCAGGACAGAGCCAACTGCCAAAATATATCCTAAATATAGCCTCGCAGATTTACCTGAAGGTATCAAACCACTTAAGCTTCACATTCTGTCTTTAATCAGAACCAGTGTGAACGACTAAAGCCTCAACTACAGCCTCATCAATAGCTTAGGGAGGGGAGACACACGCTACAGGACTGTTCATATGCTTCTGTAGTTAGACTGCAAGGGACTATCAGCAGCCTTTTCTCGGCAATGCTGACATTTCTTTTTCTTATCCCTCCAGATGGAAGAAGTTCTTGATGAAACTCGTAATTGCGAGCTGAAAACAGAAAGCCCAGACTTAAAAGACCTGTTGAGCAGCTTACAATATTCTTCAAGGCATCTTCTCCTTAAGCTGGCAGGAGCAATCACCTACACTCTTGATGCTTTAGATGGTAAGGCTTTCCGGCTATTTTAATAGAGAAAACTAGTAGCACCAGAAGAGGTTAAAAGCATTCCTACCAACAAGGCTAGCAAAATATAGAAAACTTACAGCGTGTGAGAGACCTGCACAGCACTTACCTAAAACAATTCCTTGGACTACAGGAATGAAGGTGGTGTGTGCTGAGAGCAGACCTGTCTGCAGCAGCTGCTGTTCAGCAAAAGCTGGAGTCACAGAGCAGCGACTGCCAGAAGTGTGACACTGAAATACCTCTTGGTCCAGGATCAGTGTCCACAAAGGGATCCTTGACAAGAGGGCTTGAAATCAGAATGAAGATGTGGGTAAAGATGGCAAGGTTACCTTACAGAAAGGTCTGGAGCCCCTCTCCTATGAGAGACAGTCTGCGGGAGTCGGGGTTGTTCAGCCCAGAGAAGAAGAGGCTCCAGGGAGACCTCAGAGCAGCCTTCCAGTAGCTAAAGGGACCGACAGGAAAGCTGGAGAGGGACTTTGTACAAGGGCATGTAGTGACAGGACAAGGCGGAATGGCTTTAAACCGGAGGAGGGTACATTTAGATTAGATATTAGAAAGAAATACTTCACTATGAAGGTGGTGAGGCACTGGCACAGCTTGCCCAGAGGAGCTGTGGATGCCCCATCCTTGGAAGCGTTTGGGGACAGGTTGGATGGGGCTCAGAGCAACCAGGTGTAGTGGCAGGCGCCCCTGCCCATGGCAGGTGGGTTAGAACTACATGATCTTTAAGGCCCCTTCCAACCCAGACCGTTCCATGAAAGGGCAGTGCCAATCCCAGGGTTCTTTTCCCAAGGCTGCCACAGAACACAGTTTGAACCTGCCCTCAACCCCCTTGGTCTCTACCCTCGATGTGACAGTCACCTCCACAGAGAAACGGCTGTATTCACCTCACATGGAGGCTGCACTAATAATTGATTTTAAAACATCTGAAGAACATTTGACTCAACAGGCATGCCCTGCAAGACAACTGATGGTCACCCTTCACATCTTGCCAGTCGTCTCTGAAACACTGGTGGTGGGGTTTTGGTACAAACCTGTTTTCATTCTGCAGAGCTAACAGAGGATCAGCTGCTGCTGTTGCTGGAGTCCTTGGAAAACGAGACTGTGTCCCAACAGCTTAAGCTGGTGAGAGATCATAAATCACATTGGGCATAAAATGAAGGCGGGGGTGGTGGTGGTGGTGTTAAGTAAAGCAACATTTAAATGGTATAGGTATAGCAGTATCACCACTTAAGGCAGGGGTCCTCAAACTATGGCCCGCAGGCCAGATACGGCCCCCCAGGGTCCTCAATCTGGCCCCCCAGTAT
>JAVJGJ010000042.1:3928471-3947433 GCA_035590215.1 Microhierax caerulescens | reverse complement strand
AAGGGGAATGGGGGGGCTGTGAAGAGCCCGGGGGGGCAGGGGAGGGGGTAGCGCAGCAGCGCCCGTAGAGAGGGGGTGGGGGGCGTATGTGAGGAGAGGTGCTGGGAAGGGTGCTGGAGGAGGGGAAGGGGAGGGACTGTGAGGGAAGGGCAGGTGAGAGGTATGTTTTGGGGGGACCCTCTGGGAGGATGGACTGTGGGGGGTGGGTGAGGGCAGGGGGAGCTGCAGAGGGGCTATGGGGGGACACCATGGGGCTGGAGTCCATAGCAGGAGCGAAAGGGAAGGGATCTCGGGGGGGGAATCTTCTCAGCCCCCTGCTCCGAGCAGGGACAGTCGCGGGGTCGGGCCAGGTCCTTTGGGACACTGAGGCCACATGGCCCCGGTGCCACGAGCAGACTGAGGGACCCAACAGCATCAGGACGGAGACATCCCGGCACCAGCTTCGCTCCGGAGCATCCTTTGGCAGAGGCCACTGAGAGACACGTGTTGCTGACATCGTGTTGCTTGTGCTTCCGCAGATATCAAAGAGCACGTGAAGCAGCTGGAGAAAGCCGTGTCGGGGAAGGAGCCACGCTATGTCCTGCGTGCCCTGCGGGCTCTACCCTCCACCTCCCGCCGACTCAACTCCAACGTGCTTCATAAAGCCATCAATGGCTTCTTCACTTCCAACAGTACCATGCGGGACTTCCTCCTCAGCTTTCTGGAGGAGGTACGGCGGCAGGGGATGGGGAGAGGTGACCAGCTGTGGAGGGCACACCTTTCCAGCATCGAGGAACCCCCCGAGCCCCACTATGTGGGGCAGGAGGGCACCAAGAACAGCCAAGGACCTGGGGACCCTCGGGACACGCAGCCCAGCTGCTTGGGAATGCGTGTGAGATGAGATGGGTCCCTGCAGCTCTTGGCAGGGATGGGGAAAGGTGACCAGCTGTGGAGGGGACACCTTTCCCACACTGAGGAGCCTCCGGAGCCCCGCTGTGCAGGGCAGGAGGTCCCCAAGGGCTTGGGGACCCTCAGGACACGCAGCCCAGCTGCTTGGGAATGCATGTGAGATGAGATGGGTCCCTGCAGCTCTTTGCAGGCATGGGGCTGTAGTGCCAGCACCCTGGGCTGGCTCTCTTGTCACACCTCAAGCAGAGCTGTCACCCAGCTAGGGACAGGCCTTGCTGCAGGCAGAGGTGTGCACAGCGCTGGGCAGGTGGTAGCGGTGCTGGTGGGACACGGGTCCAGCTCGTCTCTCTCCCCTCAGTCCATGGACACGGAAGCCGAGCTGCAGTTTCGCCCGCGGACGGGGAAGGCAGCCTCAGCCCCTCTCTTGCCAGAAGTGGAGACCTACCTCCAGCTGCTCCTCGTCATCTACCTGATGAACAGCAAGCGATACCCAGAGGTGGGGGTCCTGGGCTTCTGGCTCAGAAGCTGAGCTTTTCATGTGGTGCTTCTGCACCAGGCAGGGTCTGGAGAGCCTCAGGGACCTGTCTGTCTGTCTGTGGCCCCACACTTTCCCCTTTGTTTCAGCTGTGTTCAGAGGCAGCCTCCGGGCTCAGTCCCACAGCCCTGGCAGTCTCTGCTCTTCCCAGGCAGCAGTTCCTCTGCTCTGACCTCCATTCCCCTCCTGCAGGCTCAGAAAGTGTCCGACGACCTGATGCAGAAGATCAGTTCCCAAAACCGCCGGGCCCTTGATCTAGTGGTGGCAAAATGTTATTACTACCACTCCCGAATCTATGAATTCCTGAACAAACTCGATGTGGTCAGGAGGTAGGGCTGGTCCTGCGTGCGGGCTCTCCCTGAGCTTGGTCCCACGTGCTCTGGGGAGCAGGGCTGTTTCTTTTTCCTCCTCCCCGACACATTCGCTCCCTTTCACGTAGCTTCCTGCACGCCCGGCTACGGACAGCCACGCTGCGCCACGACGCTGACGGACAGGCCACCCTCCTGAATCTGCTGCTGAGGAACTATCTCCACTACAACCTCTATGACCAAGCAGAAAAGCTCGTCTCCAAGTCCGTGTTTCCCGAGCAGGCCAACAACAACGAGTGGGCTCGGTACCTCTACTACACAGGTGAGACGCACAGGGTCCTGCACAGCGTTGGCACCTTGGGCTGCACCCGAAATCAGGGGCTTTGGTTCCCCAGAAAACCCATTTGAGCAGCTGGAGATGAGGCTTCCAGGCAGGATTTGAAGCTCTATCCGGGTGGGTCCAGCTGGATTCACTCAGGGAATTTTCCCACCGTCTTCTGCCCTGTGTGACCGCAGGGCGCATCAAGGCCATCCAGCTGGAGTACTCAGAGGCGCGGAGGACCATGACAAATGCCCTGCGGAAGGCACCGCAGCACACGGCCGTCGGCTTCAAGCAGACGGTGAGCAGGAACGGGAAACTTTTGGGGTTTGGTACCTCTGGGGTCCACAGGGAAGCTGCTGCGGGGTTGGGGGCCCCGTGGGGACTCACTGTCTCTTTCTGCTCAAGGTGCACAAGCTGCTCATCGTGGTGGAGCTGCTGCTCGGGGAGATCCCGGACAGGCTCCAGTTCAGACAACCCTCCCTCAAGCGCTCGCTCATGCCCTACTTCCTCCTGACTCAGGGTACGATGGGCTGCTCCTGCCCACGCTCCGTCCTCGCCACCGTGTCCCGTGCTTTGAGGGAGTGGGAAGCCCTGGCAGGGGGAGTTTCTTTCCCCTCGGTGGGACTCAGCTGCAGACTGCACTGGGGGAAGAGGAGGCAGCTCCTGAGAGGAGGGGATGACAGACCTGGGAGTCACCCTACCTCGCATTCCCCGCTGCGCCCCAGCCCTCTCTCCTTCCCCAATTAACACGTTCTCTCCTCCAGCCGTCAGGACCGGGAACTTGGCCAAGTTCAACCAAGTCCTTGATCAGTTTGGGGACAAGTTCCAAGCCGATGGCACCTACACCCTGATCATTCGTCTGAGGCACAACGTCATCAAGACGGGTAGGAGGCCGCCGCTGTGGTGTTTGGGGACCCTGTCACACACGGGGCTGCCTGGCCCGGGGGGCTCCACTCTCGTTCCTCCCGCGCAGGTGTCCGGATGATCAGCCTCTCCTATTCCCGCATCTCCCTGGCCGATATCGCCCAGAAACTGCAGCTGGACAGTCCGGAGGATGCAGAGTTCATTGTCGCCAAGGTAGCTGCATGCGAAACCCCGTCCCTCTGGGTCCTGGGCTGCCCACAGCCCCTGGTTCTCACCGCTGGCCTCGCTGCCTCTGCCCTGTCCCCGCAGCGCTCCCTTCCTGGGGCAGTCGCTGGTTTTAGGTCGAGGCCCCTCCAGGGGATGCTGGGGGATGCTCAGGGCACCGTGTCCCCTCTCTGTGTGCTGTGTCCTGAGCCCACCGCTCCTGTCACAGCAGCCAGCTCCTCCCTTCACTCTAAACTGCTGCCTCAGCCCTCGGAGACAGCGGGTGCCCTGACCGCGTGCCCTCCGGCTTGCAGGCCATTCGGGATGGCGTGATCGAGGCCAGCATTAATCACGAGAAGGGCTACGTCCAGTCAAAGGAAATGATCGACATCTACTCCACCCGGGAGCCCCAGCTGGCATTTCACCAGCGCATCTCTTTCTGCCTCGACATCCACAACATGTCCGTCAAGGTGAGCGCGGCCGGTCCCCGGTTGAAGGGGACAGTCGGGCAGAGTTGAGGCGTTTCTCAGCTCAGAGCTTCTTCCTCTCCCTTCTGTTTTCCAGGCCATGAGGTTCCCACCCAAATCTTACAACAAGGACTTGGAATCTGCAGAGGTGAGATCTGGGTCTCCGCAGCCTGCTGCCAGAAGCCGCTGGCGCTGCAGCCACTGAGGCCGTGGGCTGGATGTGGCTCCTGTCCCCCCGCTGCCACCAACCTCCACCTTTGCCTTCCAGGAGCGCCGGGAGCGCGAGCAGCAGGACCTGGAGTTCGCAAAGGAGATGGCAGAGGATGATGATGATGGTTTTCCATGACCCTCTGGCCTGGCTGTATTTTTTTATTTGTCCCTAGGGAAGATGCTGTCTGAGCGGAGCTCCCCCACACAACCCCAGTCCCCCCCATCTGCCTTTCTTTTATAAATACCTGCATGTCTGTACTGTGGGAGGGGGACACGGGGGTTCCCTGGGCCTGCAGCCACAGGTCCTGCTCTCCTGTCCCCCCTCCAGCCACGGCAGGAACCCCCTTCTCCAATAAACAAACATTCTTTTAAGGTTGCTTGTGGTCCCGGTCATCGCTGAGCCCAGCAGCGGCGCAGCCGAGCCCATGAATTGGGAGCTCCTGGAGAAGCAGGGCCAGGGCAGGCGGGGGACAGGAGCACACGGTTCCGCAGGGGCTGCGGGTGCCCCCAGCTCTCCCTACAATAATGGGGTCAAACTTTGTTAAGCTTCAATTAAGACTTTTAAAATAAAAGTTGGAAAAAACACCAGCCTGGCCTGCTGCTGCCCTGGGTTTGTTGTGACTTGTGAGCGCAATCGGGGGCTTTGGTACCTGCCCCCCTCCCCTGGGCTGGGGCCAGCTCTGGCCCAGGCCCCCCCCAGGGGCTAGAGGTGACATCCCAGAGCCGAGCCAGGGGCAGCCAGGGCTCAGTGGCAGCGGTGGGGGTGGGCAGGGAGCAGCGCAGACTCCATCTCCTCCAGCCCCTGGGATCCCATTTCCCAAAATCCACTTTATTCTGCAGCTGCAGACAAAGGCCAGAGCAGGGATTACCAGGATTGGCACCACGTGCATGGGGGGAAAGGGCTGAACCCCACCCCCCCCGACACCCTGCCGGGAAAAGTTAGGGGGGGAGGTGTCAGACTGGGCCCTCCTTGTACCCCCCAGCCCCCCCAGATGCCGGCCCCGGAAAGTAATGGGGACAGGCAACATGCAGCCATCCTGGCTGGGTCCCACCAGCATCTGGGACCAGCTGGGATCCTTCTCTGGGGAAATCTGGGAATCTCCCAGCACGCCCTTGCCGGGCTGGCGGCCAGGGGCTGAGGGTCAAGTGCGGGGCTGCCCAAGGGCGATGGATGCAGCTCCAGCGTGGAGCAGGGAAGGCGAGAGCCCAGCCAGCGCCACCAGCCAGCGCCAGGGGGGCCAGATCCAGAACTGGGGAGGCAGAGACACCCCCAAGAGCCAGTGCCAGGGGTCCAGATCCAGCACTGGGAGACAGAGACACCCCCGAGAGCCCAGTCAGTGCCGGGGGCGGGGGTGGGGTGAGGTGGGGGTGGATCTGGCACTGGGAGGCAGAGACACCCATAAACACTCCCTTGCTGGCAAACCCCAGGAAGGGGCTGGGGGGCTCAGGCCCCGCAGAGGGGACGGGTGGCCACGAGGCAGAACCATGGCAGACGGGTACCCAGGACAGTCCCCAGGGCCAGGCCAGGCAGCTCCCGCCCAGTGTGGGTGTGCTGGGCCAGCTCTGCCACCCACGCCACAACACCCACGGGGTTTCGGGTCCTGCCACCACTTCCTTTCTTAGAAAGCTGATGGGGGGCTTTGGGCCCCACCAAGCGCTGATTCACATCCTCCCAACCCCAATTCCTGAGAGCACCCATGTGCTGAGATGGCAGCTCAGCTCTGGGCAACAGGATGCCCCAGCGGGGGCTCGGGCACACCGTGCCAAGCCCCCTCAGGGACCACCTGCTCTGGAATGCCCCTGGCTTCCCCCAGCCCTGGGGAGGGCACAAGCAGAGCCGGGGGGGGTGATTTCTCCCAGGAAAACCCATGAGGACGTTCTGCTGCCAAGGTCCTTTCATGCAGTCTGAGGGCAGAACACTCAGTGCTGCCAGGGCCTGGGAAGGGAAGTCATCATTAGGTTTCAGAGTTAACAACTGCCTCGTGTCAGGCAAAGCTCTGGGTGCTGCTCACAGATGGGCTGTGGTTGGTTGGGGGGGTTCCTTTCCCCAGCTGGAGGTGACAGCAGCCCCCCAGGCTGTACCCCATGGGCTGTACCCTGCGAGGACAAGGGTCCCTGTCCCCACCCCTGTCCCCACAGCCTGCAGTGAGGGCAGTGATGGGACCTAGGCTGGGGGTCAGTGGTGCAGTGAGACCCCCCCGGCTCAGCGCTGCCCTGGGGTCACCCTGCCCAGCCCCCCACCACCACCACCCTCCAGGTCACAGGGCTGTGGGTCGAGCAGGTGCCTCCCATGCCCCGGCCAGCCCGTGCCAGGCAGGAGCCAGCCCAGCCGGCACCGGCCCAGCAGATAATCCTGGAAGCACTTGCGGGAACCGGCATGAGCCAAAATTCCCACGTCAGCACGGCAGGGCCGCGGCGGGGCAGGGAGCAGCCAGCCCCATTCCTGGGGCTGCCCTGGCAGCCGCTTCCCTGAAGGGGCAGGGGGGAATGGCCCCTGGCTGGGGGCAGGGGGGCTGGGCCCCCCATGTGGCCGAGTGCTGGGTGCTGCACATGGGGACACTGAGCACGGCACGGCCCCGTGGCACCCAGCAAGGCAAGATCTGGTCCTGGGGTGCTGAGCTGGGTCCTGGGCACGTGCCTGGATGGGGTCTCACCTTGGCCAACTCTAGCTGGTCCCACCACGGTGAATGTCACAGTGCCAGTACCTGCCCTGACGCCGGGGTGAGGGGCTCGGGGGAGTTGCCCACATGAGCTGGGGATGGCGATGATCCCAAGGGGGGGGGGGACGGGACACCAGCTGTGAAAAGCCACCGTCCCCTCACCCTGTCACATGTGAGTGACCCTGCAGCTTTGGGCACCAGCCAACCCAGCTGGTCAGGCAGGAGCCCAGCAGGTTAATGAGTCACCAGGTCACCGCCAGCACCGTCCCGGCACCCAGCACCTGCCCCGGTGCCCGCACTCTGCCGGGCACCCACCGCAGCGCCGAGGGGCACCGCTGCCCACCAGGAAAGCCCCACCGAGAGCGAGCTGTGGGCAGGCCGGGAGCACCCAGCTCCCAGGATTTGCATGTCGGTGATTAAGGCCATGAGGCAATCCTCACTGTTGCCACATCAGGGTGAATCCCCGGAACCCGCTATAAATGCCCTAATCGATGAGGCCGCGCAGAGCCGGGGCAGGAGCGAGCTGTGCCGGGCTGGGCCGCGCTTGCAGAGAGGAGAAGACACCGAGCTGGGCACCATGTGCTGCTCCCTCACCCGTGAGTACCCCCAGCCCCGCACCCGCTGCCCCCACAGCACCCACTGCCCTCATAAACCCCACTCTACCAGTAGCGCCCGCCGCATCCCAGCACATGCTGTACCTGCACACCCAGACCCCACTGCCCCATGGCTCCGACACCATGGGGTGGTGCGACACAGGGAGCACCCGGCCCCTCTCCCACTGTCGGGGGGTCTCTGCCCCTTCCCCAGGCTGCATTGGTGCCACTATTCCTGGGGGGTTGCTGAGCACAGACCCCAGCACTGGGCTGGGAAACGGGGGTGTCCCCAGGGTGGGTGCTGAGCCAAGTGAACCCAGGGTGGGCGCTGAGCCGATGTCCCCAGGGTGGGCGCTGAGCCAAATGTCCCCAGGGTGGGCGCTGAACTGGTGTCCCCAGGGTGGGTACCGAGCCAAGTGAACCAAGTGCGGACGCTGAGCCAGTGTCCCCAGGGTGGGTGCTGAACCAAGTGTCCCCAGGGTGGGTGCTGAGCCAGTGTCCCCAGGGCGGGTGCTGAGCCAAGTGAACCAAGGGCGGGCGCTGAGCCGATGTCCCCAGGGTGGGCACTGAGCCAGTGTCCCCAGGGTGGGCGCTGAGCTGGTGTCTCTAGGGTGGGTGCTGAGCCAAGTGAACCAAGGGCGGGTGCTGAGCCGGTGTCCCCAGGGTGGGTGCTGAGCCGGTGTCCCCGCAGGTGTGCTGGTGCTGGTGCTGGGCGCGCTGCTGTGGGCGCCGTGGCGGGTGCTGCACGGGGCGCCGCTGGCCGAGCTCTCGGGGGACCAGGACTTCCAGCTCTTCCTGCACAAGAACCTCGAGTTCACCCGCAAGATCAAGGGGGACGTGGCCGCGCTGCAGCAGCTGGTGGTGAGTCCCGGGCGGGGGACAGCGGCTGTAGGTGCTGCAGGGTCACCGATAAGGTGACCTTCCCCTCCCTGGCCTTATCGGCACCACGGGGCCGGCAGCCAGCGGCACCCGCATGGCTTGGCCCTGGGGTCTGGGGGCACCCATGGGGGCTGTGGCCGTGCACGGCCCCGCTGGGATGTGTGGGGACATCCCTGGGCACACACCAGCTGCCCTTTGCTCTTGTCCCATCCGTATCTCACCGGCTGGCAGGTCTACCCCATCCCCTCCCTCCTCCTGGCTGGGCTGAGGGGGGTCCCACACCCCCAGGATGGGTAGTGGGGGGGGAGGTGGGGTCCTCCAGCTGCCCTGACCCGGTCCCCCTTGGCTGCAGTGTGACACCTTCCAGCTGTGCAAGGAGGAAGAGCTGCTGCTGGTGCGGCAGGACCTGGGCATCGCGCAGGCACCGCTGGAGCAGTGCCACAGCCGCACCTTCCAGGCGGTAAGTGGGGGCAGCCCACCCGTGCCACGAGCCGGCCGGGCTCAGCCCCCCCAGTTTCACCACCGCCTGGGGCAGCCTAAAGCCCAGCGTGGCGTGGGCTGTGGTGGCCAGGTGGTGCTGAGCCCCCCCGATGGTGCTGTGCCCACCCGCAGGAGGCCTGCTTCAGCCAGATCCGTGACGGGCTCCGCACCTACCACGGCTCCCTCGCCAGCGTCCTGGAGCTGCTGCCCGGCCACGCCGGCCTGGTGGAGACCCTGCAGCTGGACGCTGCCAACCTCTCCTCCAACATCCAGCAGCAGGTGAGGGGAAGGGGCATGTGGGGGTCCTGAGGAGATGGGGAGGGGGCACAGGGGCTGCGGCGCTGGGACACGGGGCTCCGTGTCCTCAGGCTCGTGCCGCGCTGCCGGGATGACGCCGCGTTCCCGGAGCGTCCTGGCTGCGGAGCTGATGCCGATGCTTCTGCCCGGCTGCAGATGGAGGACCTGGGCCTGGCCACGGTGACGTTCCCCTCGGAGGACCGGGGTCCCCTCCCCACCTTCTCCTCCCGCTTCCACCACCAGGTCGGTGGCTTCTTCATCCTGGCCAACTTCCAGCGGTTCCTGGAGACGGCGTACCGAGCGCTGCGGCACCTCGCCCGCCTCTGATGCTCAGCCCTGCACCCCATTTATTTATGTCCCAGCCTGAGCAACCTTCCCCGGGAGCCCCCGGCTTTTTTGCTTATTTAATATTTATCGCTATTTAATATTTATCTGGCTGGGGATGCTCCCCCATCCGTCGGCCTCCAAGCAGGTTGGCAGGCCCTGCGATGGCATCCGTGCACGGGTATCTGTGCGCAGCGTCACCCTTGTTTAATATTTAAACAAAAGCGTATCTCTGCTATGAGGTTCGGGAGCTGAGCTGAGCCCCCGCAGCTGCCGTGGGCACCGTGTGTGCCTCGGTTTCCCCATGGCTCGCCCAGGGTGCTGCGGGTACCACCTGCAGCATCCCACCTGGCCAAGGGGAAACCGCCTTCATCCGTGGATGAAGATGCTTCAGAGCAGCATCTCCCTGCTTGGGCTGCAGCCTGCAGGGACAAATCTGAGAGGTGTTATTTCTATTAGGCATAGTGGCATTAATTAATATTTATTAGCCGTTAGGTAAGAGGGAGAGAGGGGAGGATGGAGGTGCCGTAGGGATGCAGCAGCCTCCCAGGATGAGGCTTTTCCAGGGAGCCCCAACACCTTTGGGGGCTGCATCCCTGCTCTGCCAGCACCCATCCCCCTGCCCTGTTAAACTCAGCGTATTTATTTGCAGTTTAACTTATTTGCACCCATCTCCTGGCCTGGGGGAGCAGCTCTGCGCTGCCGCAGTGGGACACAATCCTGCCCACCCTGAGCCCGGTGCAGCCTCCAGTCTGGTGGCTGCACCGGTAGCTGCCACCAGTCCCCAGAGCCGTATTCATGTACTGGAAATTTCACAGCCCTCCAGTCGTGTGTTTTGTACTGTATTTATTGCTTCAGCTGGGGGAGGCCCAGAGAAACACATGCTATTTTTTTATATGTGATAAAAATGGAAATAAACTCTATTTTTGCTCCAGAGTCCAGGCTGTTTGCCTTTCCTGCTGTCTCCTGCCTGGCTTGGGGGGTGGGGGAGCTGCTGGGTGGCCAGGGCATGGGGACATGGGGATGGAGCGATGGGGCACAGGGGAAGAGGTTCATTCCGGGCTGGCCCGTGGCTGCTGGCATCAGCTCAGTGGTGCCCAGTCCTGGTGGAAACCAGCAACCCCCAGCCCTCCTGCCCCTACGAGGCAGCACAAGCTTCCTGAGCGCTGGGAAGCACCCATGGGTGGCTGGGTGCAGCTGCCCGGGGGCGGCAGCTTCCTCCTGCACCCACAGCGCCGCTTTGGCAAGAGCCGATTCCTAGAAAGCACCTGAGCCTGCCCACACCGGCAGCACCGAGCCCAGGGCAGCAGCCCTGGCACCGGCACCCGGTGTGGCGGGGGGCTCAGCCTGCACCGGCCCCCCAGTGCTGTGTGGGGATCACAGGTGGAATGAGTGCTCAGGGCTCCGTGGCGGTGGTGGCGGAGCAGACCCGAGTGCCGTGCCCTCACCGTGGGCTCCGGGATGGGGGCAGCGGGTGGGCTCAGCCCTCCCTCTCCTGCTGCCCAGGGATGCACCTGGAGCCCTCCCAGAGCTGCCACCACCGCTGGGATGGGACTTCCAGGTGGATGGACAAACAAATGTACCCCAATAAAGCCAGCAGCCCTGGGCATCGCCCCCTGCCCCACAGCAAGCCCCCCCAGCCAGCCCCAGCTGGCCCAAGGCCTGTCCCCCCTCCCCTCGTGGGCGTTTGGCCACCACAAGCTGTCCCTGCGCTGCCACGCTTGCACCAGCCCCACTTCCCCTCAGTGGTGGTCCCGTGCTCGTGACCCTCGACCACACGCATCCCCCCACTGCCCACAGTGCAAACAGAGCCAAGTTCCCATGGGTGCCAGGGGGTCCCCATTCATGTCTTCTCCCGATTTCCCACCCTGGGAAGAGGTAGGCACGAGGCCAGAGCCCCACTGCCGCCCACCACCCCCATCCTGGACCATCGCTGTTATCCCGGCCCGGGAAAGTCACTTGTTTGGCATCAGGAGAGCGAGCAGCGAGAGCCATCGCTCCTTCCTCCCCCGGCACTTACTGGAAACCCCTTCTCCCGCTCCAGCCCCTTCCTGGAAGGTGAAGCACAGGGCTGCTGCTGGCAAATATTGACAGAGCTGGGAAGGCCAAGAGCGCCTGGTCCTGCTCTTTGCTCTGAGCTAACGGTAAAGAGCCGCCCCTGGACGAGCCGGCACCGGCACAGGGAAGAGGTGCCCAGGCTGCTTGGTGCCAGCTCAGTGCCAAGTCACATCTGGGGGAAAGCAGCCCCCCACGGTGGCTGCCCTGGCCCTGCTCGCCCTCCACCCCCTGTCCCACCCTGGTACATGCGGCCCCTGCGCTGGCCGCTCCACCCAGCGGGATGGGGGAGGATGCTCAGGCGTGCGATGGCCAAGGACCGGCCGTCACCCACAGCCACCCCGAGCGCAGCAAAGCTCCTCCGCCGACCGCATCGGGGTCCCTCGCTCCAGCAAAGCCCAGGAGCAGCCAAGAGCTGAGATCATCCCAGGGAGCAGGCAGGGGTCAGGCAGGCCCTGAGTCACCACCTCGCTGCCTTTTTGACCCAAAGCCTGCAGCACCACGCCAGGGGCTCCCCGCACCCCTTCTGCCCCGCCACCACCGAAGCACTCGCTGCAGAGCCCCCAAAAGAGGGGCTGCGAACCCCGCTGACGCCGAGGCGGGTGGGTGGCACAGTGCAGCCCCAGGGCTGTGGCAGGGACCAGGCTCAGAGCCGAGGCAGCCCAAGGGGAAGGCTGGTGCCCAGCTACCCCAAACCCTGCTTCCCCCTTTCTCATGAGTCAAATAGAAAATATAAATGAAAGGAGCGGAGGCGAAGCCTTTCTGGCCTTGCCACCCCCTCAGGGTCAGGGTTTCGTGACAGTGAGAGGCAGATTCACCGCCGAAGCAGCTGACTGGGTGGTGGGACAGCCCCGCGGAGCAGCCTCTCCCAGCACGAGGCCGGCGCAGCGCTGGCGAGGCCGTGGTTACTCACCGGCCGCTGGGTGCCATGCTCACAGCCGGGGACGCAGGGTGAACTCATGCTCACGTGGAAGAATTTCCAACAAGAATTTGCTTGCAGCTTACAGCGTGGCAGGAAAGCATCCCCGCTCCACCCTTCTGCATGTCTGCAGCCCGCCAGCCGCAGGCACTCGCTCCCCGAGCGGAGCATCACGGAGCAGCCCATCACCCTCCCGGGCTTCTCCGGGATCAGGGCAGGTGGGAAAGGGACAGAGCAGGTGTGATTCTCTCCCCACCCAGCGTGGGTCTTGGCCACTTAACTCTCCCATCACTCCCACCATGAACCTGCCCTGAGATGGGGGTTCTGGGAGCCCCAGGGCCCTCAGCTGCAGTCAGAAAACCGAACAGAAATGAAGCAAAGTCTGGTTCTACAAAAGAACGAAATGAATTATAGAAAAAAAGCAGGGGGGTTGTCTCAGTCTCTGAAAGGACATCACGAGGCAGCGAGGGGATGGCCCTGGGAGGCCGAACGCAGAGGGAAGCAGCCCCTGGGCAGGGGCCAGGCTGAGCCCACTGTGACAGGGAAGCTGTCCCAGGCATTCCAGTCCCAGTCCAGCATCCAGGTTCTCACAGATTTCCCAGCAGCTGCCCGGCCGCCCTCTCCTGCACGGCAGAAGGGAGTTGCCCTGCTCACAGCGCAGCAATGGCCTTGGCAGCGACACGGCGGCCCAGGGGCAGGCTGAGATCCGTGATGGCCAGGACAATTTTGGGACTGGACATGGTGGACACTTTCACCAGCTCTGAAACCTGCCCGGAGAGAGGAGAAGCACAGGTGACTCACAACAGTGCTGGAGACACGAGAGCTGGGCAGCGGGACTCGCCCCATGCGCCTGTCTGTCCCACGGGACCAGAACACCCTGTGACCAAGGAGAAGGATGTCACGGCCACAGGACTCACCATGGTGAAGGGCATGAACTGGAGGATACTGCCACGGCTGCCCTGCTCCAGACAGTCCACGCACTCCTCCATGAACCACTGGACAAACTGGGTATGGGTACCGGCTGTCTTGGCCCCCAGGATGGAAGAGATGAGCAGGAAGAGGTTTGCTGTGGAGACACGGAAATATCAAAAGCCAGGCCACTCCAGGAAGGCTGGGGGTGGCCCCAGCCTCCCAGACAGGGGACAGGTCCCCACCAGTGTCCCAGCATGGCTGGATTTGACTCCATAGCCAGGTCTCACTGCCAGATACCCCCGCTGGGATCCGGCCCCAGCCATTACCTAGCACCCTGTTCAGCGGGTCCCTCATGCTGACGGTGTGAAGCTGGGAGGCGGAGAGCGAGCTGCTCATCGAGCGATCTGTTGGGAAGGAGAAAACGTGTCAGGCTGGGGGGGAGGCTGGAACAACCCCCTCAGCTGTGCCAACATGCCCACCCTGGCCAGCTCTGGCCCTCCGAGCTTGCCCCAGCCCTTGGGCTGCAGGAGGGGCTTTGCCATGAGCTACACCATGGAGCGGGAGAGGTTTGGATCGCAGTCCTTGGTGCCCTCCGTACCCAAACGAGCAGTTTTCGCTGCTCGGGCAGAGCAGAGACACGCAGCAGGCAGGCAGCCTCTGCCCCGGTCACCATCCCCCTGTGCCAGGGTGCAGGCAGCCCTGGCAGGCAGCGCAGGCTCACACATGCCCCAGGCATGACGGAGCACAGCAGCCCAGGGAGAGCTCCACACGCTGCTACTGCTGCTCCTGGGCTATGACACTTCACTCTTGCACAAGCCAGATTTATTCTGAGTCTGACCAAGTTTAATGACATCTCCAAAGAGTAAGCGTGAGAGAGACCGTGAGTGTGCCTCCCCGGTACTCCCTGCTCGTTTTTAATTGCGGCAGTGACTCGTCCCTGACGCTCCGCAAGGGCACGAGCAATATAATGCAATGTCATGATCAGAGGAGAAGAATAGCATCCTGCCAAGGCAAAGCAACGGGCACGCTACATATCCTGTGCACGCTGCCTGCAGCACAGCCGGCTG
Source organism: Microhierax caerulescens (assembly GCA_035590215.1). NCBI lineage: Eukaryota > Metazoa > Chordata > Aves > Falconiformes > Falconidae > Microhierax > Microhierax caerulescens. Next base: position 3,933,449 of record JAVJGJ010000042.1, on the reverse strand, counting down.
GGCGGAGCGAGCCAGATGTTCGACAGCTGCACAGCAGCACTCAAATCTCACTCTCAGGGTGCAATTTAGCTACCAAAGCTGAGGCATGTCCAACAGACTAGCAGCAGATTTTGGGACAGAGCAAGGGGATTTATCTGACCCAAACCACGAAGCACTGCTGGATGCTCCTGTGGGAGAGGACCTCGGCCATCTCTGTCCAGTGGGATGGGAATCTCCCAGGAAGGCTCTTGTGCAGACCCCACAGGACACAGCTACTGCCAAAATTAGCAGGACCCACCTTATGCTGCTCTGAGGATGCTCACCAAAAACAGAAAGCCCTCCCACTCTTTTCTCATGGAATCACGAGTTACGTGGCTGCTGCAGGAAACAGCATTTCCACATCACTGCAGCAAACAGCCCAAAAAAAGTCCTGAATGTCACTGGAAAGAGATGGAACTGCCTCAAAAGTTAAAAAAAGATAGTGAAATAAAGGGAAAACCCCATATTTCAACAGTAATGAAACCAACAAAAACCACAGGTTGATGGATGTGTCGAAAATTAGTAAGTATAGAATAACTTCAGATACAAGGGCATTAGGAGAAACAATGACCAAGGAACATCCTGACTCACTGCCCAGGAGGCCAGACAACATATGTGGGAGCCATGATAGCACCCCACCACAGCAGGAGGGCACGGCATGTCCTGCAGGAGCTGTTGCAACCCATAGCACTGTGCTGCAGGGGACACACAGACGTGACGGCAGGGACTCGTCAGCTCCGCTCGCTGCCTTGTTAATGACAGTGGAATTTCAGGATTTAGCCACAGACATCAGGAATGTCACCTCCTGCCACTCTTGCTCAGCACACCAGCAATTCGGTCCCACGCAGAGTGGCTGGGGGGGGGGGCAGGACAAGGCTCTAACAAAGCTTCCTGAAGCCCCTCGTGCGTAATGCACTGGGTTGGGTGGCAACATCACAGGGCGAAGGCGTAACGTCATCCCCTTTCCTAAGCTGTTCTGATCCAAGAAATAAAGAGCTTGACCTTTTTTGAGTGCAAAAGCTCCAGGGTAACTCAGCAAAACATACTCAAACACTCTAAATCTTCACCTGGCCAGTTTGGGAAAAGCAGCAGTTTTGAGCCAATACAGGTTTCACCGCCAGAAACGAGCAGCGACGCGGGACGGTGCCTTGCCCAGGAGTCGCCCTCCCCACCTGCACTTACTGGGGCTGGAGAGGATGTTGGCATCCTCCTCGTTGGAGCTCAGCAGGCGCATGAGCTTGGAGGGCTGAGTGTCATCCAGCGGGAAGAGGCTGATGTAATCCTGCGGGGGGCAGAGGGAGTTCAGCCCTACCAGCCCCTCTCCAAGGGGGGACCCTCGCTCCCCTCCCCAGGGATAATGACCCACCCTGGGCTCTGCACAGCCCCACAGCCCAGCACTATGATCCCTTCAGGGAGACCCCTGCCCTGTTCACCCAGAGCATCTCAGCCTGAGCCAACTGCATACAGACCATCTCCGTACAGCCCCCCGCTTCCCCAAAAAAGGGAACAGAAAATCCCATATTTTAAGGTCAAAAAGCCTCAGACAGCCCACAGAACCTCCCACAGCCACTGCCCACTCTCGCACACAGAGAGCCTCCAACCGAACCCCGCTCCAGGCCGGACTCACCTCAATATCCTCACGGTGCCTCTTCTTCTGCCTGGTGGACGCCTGGCCCTTGTTGTGTGATGAGTAGGAGCTCAGGGCACACCAGACGGAGAGCCTGGGGACAGAGCAGGGACACTGCAAGGTGCTGCCAGCCCACCTGGATGATGGTGCACAGGCAAAGGAAGATGGCAGAGCCTAGAGCACGTGCCAGGACAGGACACAGCAGGTCCCTTCAAGGTGAGGAGCAGCAGGGAATGGGGCCTGGGACACCAGCATGTCTGTTCCTCTCGGCACTGTGCCAGGGTAAGAACTGGGTGGCTGGGACCCCCATCCCAGCACAGAACATCTCTCCATTTCCACAAACAGGCCCAGCTACCCTCAAGGAGACTGTGCTTGTGGGTCTGGGGTCTTACTTGGCCAGGGCTTTTCCCGGTGGGTCCATGAGGGTGTGCCACTTGGAGGAATCCGTGAGCAGGTTGGGCAGGATGTAGCCCAGCAGGGTCAGTGTCAGCTGCTGCATGTCCAGGCAGAAGATGGCATAGAGCAGCTCCACAGCCCGCAGCGTGTGCTCCTTCCGTGTCTCCTTCAGCAGCTCCTGCAAGGTGGAAGGCAGGGCTGAGGGGAAGCACAGGCACGGCTGGACCTGCCCCGCTCACCTCCAGCGCCCAGGACCACCGCAGCAGCCAGCCCAGGCAAAACCAGGACTCCTGGGCACCAAGAGCATGGGCTCGACCCAGCAGTCCTGGGCTCAACACCTGGGCCACAGCCACCTCCCTCCTGCACCTTGTACCTTGACCAGGTTGTTGCAGAACCAGTAGACGCCCCCCATGTGCAGCAGGGTGTCAAAGATGTGGATGGAGCGGCTGTCGACCCAGCCCTTCTCCAGCACCTTGGTGAACACGCTCATCAGCACCTCCTTGATGGGCTTCTTGGGGGGCAGCAGGTTCCAATAGGGGATGGTGTCCATGCCTGTGGAGGGGAACTTGATCTGCGTGGCCGTCTGCTGCAGGACATCCGCACACATGTGCTCCAGGATGGAGCTCATAATCACCACGCTGCAGCAGAGAGAGACAGAGTCACGCAGGCTCCTGGAAGGGGAAGAAGGACGGGAGACGGCACGGCATGGGATGTGCTCACCGCTCATTGTAGAACTGCAGCGTGTTCTCGCTGTACAGAGGGGTGGCCAGCTGCCGGATCATCTGCAGGGACTTCTCCCGCTCATCCAAGCCCAGCATGCGGACGTGGGCCACCAGCCAGGCCACTGCACACACTGCCATGCTGCACACTTTCCCCTTGATGTTGTCTGTGATTTTCTAGAGGAGGAGATGGGAGCGTAGGTGGATGAGCACAGATGCGTGGATGCACAGGTTTTATCTCAGCATCACCTCCCAAGACTGTGAGCCCCAACTGCAGGATCTAAGCCCTCCTCTCCTCCATGGGGTGAACATGCCCCTTGCTAGCCCCACTGCCACCAGTGGGGCTGTACAGGGCAGTATCAAGGGGCTGGAGCCATCGTGGTTCCCCACCCAAGTCATGAAGGAGCCAGCAAGCTCTGCAGTGGCTGCAGGAGCATTCAGGGCAGGAGGGCAGGGGACCCCTGCCCTGCTCAAGCCTTAGCCCTTCCTCAGGACACAGGGCAGTACCAATGCCCCTGCTCTGCCCCACACCATCCTCCCACCAGGCCCACCTGGATGGACTCAAAGGTGAGGACGCTGTTCTCCCAGGCGTTGAGGATCTCCAGGATGGCAGCTGAGATGCTCAGACACGCCTCATGCCACTTCATCTGCCTGCCAGGGAAAAGAGAGGCAGGGGTGCTTCAGGCACTCGTTCAGAGAAGCCACGGGGCCAGAGAAGATGGGTGGGTGGCAGGGGGGGCACACAGGCTGAACTCTTACACCAGCTTCATCTCAGAGGAGTTGTTGAGGAGGGCAACCAGGGATTCCACCTTGGTGGAGTCCGGGCGGAAGCAGGGGTGGTCGGGGTTGAGGATCTTCCCTTCCTCGGGCATGCAGGTCAGCATCCAGGTCTCAAAGAAGGGCACCTCGCCTGGTGGGCTCGACTCCGACAGGATCACCTGGAAGGGAACCAGCAGAGGGGTCGCCATGCAGCCTCCACCCTGCAGGGACCCTGCTGGGGACCCCCACCCTGGGGTGCTCATGGCTGGGGAAGCAGCGCCACCCTGTGGCCTGCGTGGAGAGGCAGGCACTGGTCAGTCCCCAGTAAGGTACTGGTTTCCAGTCTATGGGCTGTGGGTTTGCCCCCTCTACCAGAGGACTCCCCGGGGCACCACAGCCCATATCAGAGCAGCGCTCCAAGGGCTTCCCTCCGGGAGATGCCAGGACAGGACCAGTCCCAAGGGACCACATGCCTGGCAGGGGGGGCACCGTGTCCTACCCAGAAAGGGCCCCTGAGCCGTGGCTCGGGGTCCCCAGCACCAGCTGGCCCATGGCTCCGCAGGGTCGGGGCACACAGCCCGGGGTCGGGTCGTACAGCCCAGCTGGCAGGCAGCTGGGAGGGCTCCTGGGGCTGGGGGGGGAGAGGGGGGGAAGGCTGGGAATCCCACACGCCGCTTCCTCCCTCCAGCCCGCCGTCACCCAAGGGACACTATTTTTGTCAAAAAAAGTTTTTGCACATCTGTTCAGCAGCAGCTGGTCAGGAAAGTCGCTCTGGGCCAGGCCAGAGGATGAGACCTCATCCCACAGCCCCCAGGCACATCCGCTCCAAGCTGCTTCCAGTCAGGATTCCCCCTCTCCTCTCCCCAAGGCTGACCGGGGCAAGCCCCCTCCCACCCGCCTTTTGCTCCCTCCTCTCCACGTTTCCCAGTGTTTCGGTACCATTTTGCCTCCCAACACACACAGATGTCGAAACCTGGAAAATTTTCATGCAACCAAAGCGCTGTTTCCTGAGCGGGGCTGCAAGTTCCTCCTCTCACGGGGGAGGGCTGACGCTCAGCCTGGCTGCATGGCCACCCACCCCCCCAGGCCAGTCAGTGCCAAACCAGAGGGGCAACGTTGGGAAAAGTCCAGTGAGATCAGAGCCAGCCCGGAGAGGGTACGGAGGCAGAGCCCACCGATACCACGGTACCCTAAGGGGAGCACACCCAAAGCCCTCTGGAAGGCTGCAGCCACCCCTGCTCCATCGCCTGACGCAGCAGGGGTGGATTTCTACCTGCACCAGGCAAAAGGCACTGGGTGCTTTACCCCACGTGGCAGGGTGGCTGCGGGGACAGCGGGGACAGTGGCAGACTGGCCACTAGAGGAGGCTGGCAGGCTGCAATGGGCTGCGCTCGCGAAGTCCCAGCCCCATCCCCCTGGCGGATGCTTACCCCGCCCCGCCCCCGCCCCCGGGCGGGGG
>JAVJGJ010000042.1:3879264-3894795 GCA_035590215.1 Microhierax caerulescens | reverse complement strand
ATGGGGTGACACGGGCACCCTTGGCCCCGGGGGGCAGTGGGGTGTGGGGGGAGCTGAGTGGGCAGCAGGCTGCAGGGCTGGGGGCAGCGGGCTGGGGCTGCCCTGTGTTTGGGGGAGCAGGGCTGGGCCCCCCCGGCTCCTCAGCATTGGGTAGGGGCCTCCCCCGGCCCCCCTGTGCCCTGGGGTTGCTCCCCACAGCAGGGGGCAGGTGGGTGGGTTTGCTGCCCCATTAGGCCTCTGCCACTCACTATCATCAATGACCAGCTGCCTTTTCTGCCGGGGTATTAAAAACCTTTTACGGGGAGCTGGTGGTGCTGCTGTCTCCCACCTCCGCAGGGTGACTGCTCTCCTCCAGCAGTTTGCAGCTGGGTGCGATTTCCCTCTGTCATGGATTTATAGTGCTGGTTATTTCAAGTTCCTCCTGAATCGCAGCATATTTCTGCTTGGTTGTTTTGGCGTTTGGGCTTATCTCGTTAACGCGTTGGCTGGTTTTGGTTTTGATCTGAGGTTGTTTTTCCTGCACGGTACGATCAGTCTGTTCTTTTACTAGAAACTTTTCCTGATACGAGCTGTTCTGCTTCATCCAGCATCTTCCCTGGGGCACAGGGTTGCGTTTCTGTCGCCAAAGTCTCTAGCAGATGTCTGCCTGAGCTCGATCCTGCTTGGCATCTGTTCGTTATTCCTGGGCTCCTGCTTTAAGTAATCCTCTTGTCCTCTCCCCAGTTAGATGTCTGGCCCTCCCTTATCGAGGGAGAGGAGCCTGGCTTGTCTGGTGATGTTGCTCTTTTCCCGCTGAAGACCCCAGCAGTTAACGCAGTTTGGGCTTTTCCTTCTCGATCTGTGTTCCCCCAGCGCAGCTTGCTCTAGAAGGATCTTAGAGAAATGTACTGGGAGCCCTGATTTTCTTGCTTCTTTCTTGGTCACTGAAGTTAAACTTCCAAGGGCGGACACGATAGGGCTGAGGCCAAACCTTGTTGTAATTGTGTCTGGGATTGTAGGATGCTGTGCATATCTGGCTGCTGACCTTCCCTCTGCTAACGCGCCTTTTTCTCCCTCTCTCCACAGGAAAGCGAGGATGGCATCGAAGGAGATGGTGAGTAATGACTCCCTGGCATTGCAGGCACTGTTGGCGTGCAAAACGTAAAAACCGAACCGATGCCTTTTCCTATAGTCCCGTGGTTCTTGTCATCCCAAATATTAACTTGTAATAGGAGGCAAACGTGGGGTGAAGGGACAGCGCACCCCAAGATCGCCCTTGCTTCCTCCTGTGCGAGCTGGGGGTGGGTGGTGTTCATCAGCGACACTTTGGTGCTGGCCTCGGACTTCCCCTTGGAGGGGCTCTTTGCTGTGCCTACACCAGCTGTCACCCGCAGCGGGGCTCGTTACGCTCGGAGGGAAGCTGTGTTTCTCCTTCTGTCGTGACACCAAACTCCTTTTTTTCCCCTGCAGCTGTACTGTCCGATTACGAAAGCGCAGAAGACTCAGAGGTAAGAGGAGTCTCTGTCCTGGTGTTTAAAGGGTTCTGCCGAGTGACTGCATCTCGCGTAATTTAACACAAAACCCAGTTTGTGTCCTGCATTCTCTTACGTTGACCCTGCTGGCAGCCATTGCCTTTGTCTCAAGACACCAGCTTGTGTGCTTCGTGCCAGCCGCGCAGAAACTCGGAGCGAGCCGTACTGCAGTGTAGTCATCGCCGCTACGGAGGGAAACGGTCTCCCCCAGTCTGAGCCCCTCACCGGGTGGTTTTCTGGCATTCGGTCCACGGTGCTGGGCCCAGTCCTGGGGAGAAGCTGCGTGTGCTGCTGGGGGGTGGATGTAGGGCCAGTACGTGTGTGGGAGTGGGAAACACCTGGCACCTCAGACATAGGATACTGGGAGCAGGGTTTGCCCTGGTCAAGAAGGGTGTGGAAGGAAGCATAGGGTGCTTGTTGCGTTTTGATTAGTTGAAATTAAAAAATGAAGGGCTGGGTTGGAAGTATCCCAGGCAGCATCCCTGTCTTCTGCTTACAGCTGCTGGAGGGGTAACGTGCCCCGTGAGTGCTGGCAACCTTGTGGTGTGTGTGTGCTGAGGAAATCCCGCCTTGCATGCACCAAGACCCCCCGCCTGTGCATGGGAGGCAGCCTGGGCAGCAGCCTGCGGCTGTAGGTTTCCCTGGATTTTTAGTTCAGAACTGTAATTTTAACATTTCCAGGCAGTTTAGAGACGTTCTGGTTGGTAATGATTACAGTGAAGGTTTCCTGGTGGAAACCCTTCTCTTGAGAAGTTTGTTCATGGATGTTGAGTGGGGCAGCAGTTAGAGAAAACGCAAAACAACCAAGCAGCTGAAATCAAAGCTCATACGGGCTGTTAATTTGTGGATTAATCTCTGCCATTAGTGAGGAAGGAGCGTGGCAGGCTGTAGAGGCAGCACGTGCAGGGTAAGGGCAGCTCTTCACACCTAAAAACCTGCGCGGAGGCTGCCCGGTGTCTCCACGCACGGAGAAACAGGGCAGCGCTGGTGCACGCTGGGCTGTTGGAGCGGCGGGGGTATTGCATCACTGACATGCCAAGATGACTCTGTTCCTGTGCCTAAAAATAATGCCACGTCTGGGTTTCCCCAACGTAAACAAAAGGAGCAGTTGATGTGCAAATACGCTGTGTTGAAAGAGAAAAATAGAGCAGTCTTTTTGTTAATCACGCAGAGCTATTTTTAGTGTCGGTTCCAGCCTAAGCAATGCTTGCAGGCTCCTGGAGGGTGAAACGAGGTCACGCTCCTGTGAGCAGAGTGCTCCGAGTGAGTCAGCTGAGTAACTCCAGGGAATTTGGAAACAGGGCACTGGCTGGATCCAGGCCCTCAGCGTGGGAAGGAAGGGACGCTCTGAGGGCTCTTGTTCGTTGGTCTCCCCAGCTTGCACAAGCCCTTTGCTTTCGGGGCGGTGAGAGGTTCTGGCTTTGTGGGGCAGCTGGTCCCAGCTCTGTTCTGGCAAGCCTGACGGTTGGATCTGGTGGAGTCGGTGGGGAGAGGTGTTGGGTTTAGTCTTTGTTTTTTTCTGTAGAAATACAGGGATAGGAAGGACCTTGAGAGCTAATTCTCTGCTTTGAAAGAGTCAGATCTTCAACAACTGGAAAAGGGACTGGAACAGTCGGACTCAATGATCTTAAAGATCTTTTGCAACCTAAACAATAATTTGGTGGTTCTGTGATTCTAGGGATCTAACCCCAGGTCGGGGGAGTTGTGTGGGGAAACTCCTGGGGGACCTGTTGCTAAAGGTTCATGTTTGAGTAACCGGGGCTCTTTCAGGCAGAGGAAGAGGATTACAGTGAGGAAGAAAGTGCCAAAGTGGAACTGAAGCAGGATAGTAATGATTCTTGTGAGTCAGCAGCAAAAGCGGAGAAAGGGGATGACAAACCTGACTCCAAAGGTGCTGTAACTGGTGAGAGGCAAAGTGGGGACGGGCAGGTAGGTGTTAAACATGCGTTCTCTGGGCCGGGGGGGGGGCTTCTCGCAGAGAGACTGCTGCAGTGGTAAGAGCTGTCTGGTTTTGACAGGAGAGCACCGAACCTGTGGAGAATAAAGTTGGAAAGAAAGTTCCCAAGCACCTGGATGACGATGAGGATCGGAAGAACCCGGCTTACATCCCCCGCAAAGGGCTTTTCTTTGAGCATGACCTCCGAGGGCAGACGCAGGAGGAGGAGGTCAGGTATGTGAGCATCCCCCACGTGCCTGCCTCCCTCTGGGAGGGTGAGGCCAGTTCCCAGGCCAGTGTTTGGCAGTGCAGCTCCTCGCTTCGATGTCAAGCACTGGCAAGGTCTGTGCTTTGGTTGCCTGCTTGCAATGTCCTGCCAGGATGTTTTAGCTCTTTGTTTGAAAGGGAGAGGCTGAGGGTGGTGCAAAAAAACCCACAAGGAAAGCTTTTTGCCAATGAGCGGTGACCCTTCGTGGTGCTTTTCAGAAATAGCAGTGGGTAGGCCAGCAGCTGCTGGGCAGGAGGACTGGGAGGAAGAAGAAACACTGTCTCTTGTGCACACTCAACCCTAGAAATGCTCGAGCTCTGTGTGTGGGTCTGGTTGAAGCTGCCACATCTCCATGGCTTTGCAACAACTTCTTGGTCTTCCCTGTGTAACTGTTCCAGGCCGAAGGGTCGTCAGCGGAAGCTGTGGAAGGACGAGGGCCGCTGGGAGCACGACAAATTCCGGGAGGACGAGCAGGCTCCCAAGACCAGGCAGGAGCTGATCGCGCTTTATGGCTATGACATCAGGTCAGCTCACAACCCCGATGACATCAAGCCGAGGAGGATGCGCAAACCAAGGTGAGCAGCAAAGTCAGACTAGAGCCTGGCTTGTCCCAGCGGGAGACAGGTCCGAAGCCCCAACGAGGGAAAGCCTCTTGTTGCTGGCTTTGGCTCCAGGGTGGGACCTTGGTCCTGGGTTCTCTAGACGCTGCATCCCAGAGAGGGGTTTGCTGGCACAGCAGTGGCTCTCACTCAGGGATTTCTTTCCGGTCATTGGCACTGTTTTTCTCCCTCAGGTTTGGGAGTTCTCCTCAACGAGACCCAAACTGGTCCAACGAGAGGCCAAATAAGCCCCCAAGGCACCAAGGTGCAGACAACACTTCAGCTCCCCCACGAACCTTCACAAACAGGAGCTCTGCAGGTACAGGGAGGATGCCCCCACCTAGGAACTACCCACGAGTGGGGGGCTACAAAGAGACCCGTCCAAGCTACCGAGCATCGGAAACAAGCGTACAGCATCTGTCTCGAAACGGCGAGCAAGCCAAACAGGAGAGCAACTATCGAGCAAAGCGTGCAGAGCAAACCCCACCGAGAGACAAGTCACCCGAGGTGGAAGCACATGTCCACAGCAGCCCTGTGAAGGAGGAGGTCACTTTGGAAAACCAAGCCATGGCTGCTGATGCTGCACAGCCACCACCAGACAGACCAATTGAAAAGAAGTCTTATTCCCGGGCAAGAAGGACCAGAATCAAAGCTGGGGACGCAGGGAAGCTGGCAGATGAAGCTCCTGCTTCAGAAGGGCTGACTCCTGTGCCTCCAAAACCCGTGCAAGCCGAGACGTCCCCTCCACCAGCAAAGAGCAGTAACTGGGAGTCGCCGGTAGAATCCAGCTTGGATGGACTCGAGCAAGAGATGACCCAAATGAATCTCACTGAGCAGAACTGGACTCCGGGGCAGTCGCAATTCCTGCAGCCCCGGGAGCTGAGGGGTAAGTAGGTGCAGCCTGTTGGTTTTCCACTGCAGCCCCAGCCAAGTGCAGTTCATGTGGTCGGTCAGAGCTGAATCGGCTCTGCCTTAGTCCAGACTCAGGGTAGATAATGTGATGGCGGTGCACGCTGCTGAGAAAGTGCAGTGGAGATAGTTAGAGGGAGCAAAACAGAAATGGAAAAAAAGAGGAAATTAAGCATTCTGGTATAGGCTGATGGAATTAGGGCTGGGGAGGACATGAGTAGATCCTTTCCATCTTTCTGCCCTGTTTTGTGTTGAGGTCGGGGAAGCTTCAGTGAAGCTGAAGGCCTGTGCATGGAACAGGCAACGGGGACTTTGTCCAGTGTGAACCATGGTGAGACTGGCTGCTGCAGCAGGAGCCAGAGTTCGGGAGATAAGGAGCGTTGTGCTCAGCTGGCAGGTAAGGGTAGTGAGCGGTCGGGCTCCTGTAACGTCCTGCTAGGAGCAGGAAGGAACATTCCTCTTGTTTATCAGCTTATTCCATAGCACTGAGATTTGGTTGCCGCTCACTGAGGCCTGACCGGGACTGGCAAATTCATTTCTGCCTGGTGGGAGGAAGCTGCTCAGTTTGCTGCAGCAGGCAGGCTGGCTGAGGGCGGCATGTGTGGCAGAGTTACCCCCGTGCGAGCTTGGGACTGAGTTCTAGTTGAGCATCCATGCGAGAGGTCATTCAGGTATAATTATCTCTTTGCAGAATTAAGAGCCTTTTCTGGGGAGCGTTAGAGTTCATCCCGAGGGAAATAAAACTGGAGCAAGGAGAATAAAGCAACTCGCTGCTTTCATAAGCATCTCTTGAGGTTTAGGTCATGAAACCACAAGTCATCTTGTACTGATGTGACTGGTAAAATCTTTGTGCGAACAGACCCTTGGTCTTGACGGCGGATGCAAGTAGACAGGCTTTAAACATCCCAGTAGACTGAGAGTTCAAAAGGGCTGTGATTTGCAGCTGAGATTATGTACTTTTTTTTTTTTTTTTAATGCTACAAAATACAGCATCCTAACAAATTTACCATGAGACAGCTCTAGACTGCAGGTAGGAGAGCACTTTCTGTCTGTAAGCAGGGTGCACTACTTTACTGTCCCCATGTTTCTTCCTAGCAGGGAAGGCAGGAGTTAATTTTGGGAGGCATTTGGCTAGGTGAGCCAACCATCAGGTCATTCTGTCTGCCTGTGCCTATATTTGCAATATCATTGATCCGTGGGCACTTTCAGCAGTTGGTTTGTTCCCTCCTGCTTCCCTGGAAGTGGCTGTGATGAGTTTGGCACTGTGGTTTTAAATGTGTACCGTAACTTTGTTGTTCAAGTTAAAAGGAACCTGTGATAAAAGTGGTGACGCCCCAGAGAGGGTTTAAACTGCAGCTTACCCAGTCCCACGTGGATCCTTGTTTCTACTCTGAAGAAATCCTTTTGCCAGTGGGAACAGAGCTTAGATCAGAACCTGGATTTCCAGCTGAAAATTTTGATTTTTTTCCCCCCCCCCCCCCCAGCAAGATTTAAAAGGTGTTGAGCAGTGTGGATGTTTGCATGGTGGCACCACAGCTTCTAATTTGTACTGAAAGATTTAAAATTGTAACCCAAGAGATGAAGTTGTTAGAAGGTTTCTTGTCATGAAAGCAAGAGCTGTGCCTTTTGTAGTACAATGATGTCCCCGGGCTGCCACCGCTCGTAGGGCCAGCGACAGGCGCCTCGGCGGGTGAGGTGGCTCTTTACTGGGAGCAAATGCAAACCATAATAACCAGTTTGTTTCTTCCTCAGGTATTCCTAACCATATGCACGTTGGAACTGGGCCACCGCCTCAGTTTAACAGGATGGAGGAAATGGTAAAGCATGTTGCGCGGTGTGTGACTCTTGCTTTTAGAAGCGCGGAAGCCCAGCGTTTATTTGTTTCTGGCTTGTAGTAATTAGAGGCTGCCTGTGACACCTCAGCCTTTCCCTTTTGTTGGGTGTTCGTCGTTTTTGTTGCATGACCCAGATAGAGGTTTGCAGGGGCTGGTGGGGCCGTGGGTTCGTGCTCCCTCGAGCTCCTGCCCCACACACTGACCCTGGCTGATGCCTTTGGACTCTTTTTCAGGCGGTGCAGGGGGGCCGCGTGAAACGCTACTCATCGCAGCGGCAGAGACCGCCAGTGCCGGAGCCTGCCCCCCCCATGCACATCAGCATCATGGAAGGGCACTACTATGACCCACGTGAGTGTTTCCCTCTTGCTCCTGAGGCTCTGTGTGTGCTCAGACCTGAGCAGCTGCAGCAGGAGTCTCCCTGCTCCTCTTAGGGTCGGGAAGATGGAGGGCTTTGTTTTCCCTTCCCTTTGTAAATAGCGTTGCTGCCTCATCTCGTACGGTAACTGAAAGGCTGCTCTGAGCCTCCCTGGTTGGTGTTTAAACCCACAGAAATATAATTGGTGTTACCACCTCCCCTCCCTGTGCCAGGGCTCTCTAGGACACTGCTTTTCTTCAAGAAAACTAGGATTTAAAATTAACTTGGAAATCAGAGCAATGTCTTTGACAATTGAGACCGGGGAGAATTACAGAACCAAGGCTGAGGATGGAGTAGGAATTTACTCCAGCATTTAAAGTGTCGGAGGAGAAATTCCCCCAGTATTCTCCTGTTTTGTAAAGGGAGTAGGAGGCTTTTCTGTTGGGAGTATGCAGCATCTGCGAGCCTGGTAGACTGCGTGTGCCGATGGGAACGTCGCTTGCAGCACCGCGTTTGCGTCTCGTCTCTGGCTGGGATGTGCGTGTGACTTGCTGCAGTGGAATAAAATTCGGTGGAGCTTTTCCTTACCAACTGTTGTGTGTTGCAGTACAATTCCAGGGACCAATCTACACCCACAGCGAGAACCCAGCCCCACTGCCACCCCAAGGGATGATCGTACAGCCAGAAATGCATCTCCCTCATCCAGGTGAGGAACCAGCTGCCCAGCAGGGCAGGGGGCAGCTGGTACCGATGTTATGGTTGTGTCTGGGGGAGGCTTGGTCTGTGCCGAGGAGTGGGTAACGCTGGTTTCACGTAGCCTCTCTCACTGGGGGAATCCATTTTCCCAGTTTCTAGAACATGGAAGAGACCCGCTTCCCTCGTGCAGTGGGGTTGAATATATAAATGTTAAGGAAAGAAAAATAGGCATTTCAAAATAGGTGCAGGACTGAGGTGAGCCCATCGTTTGGGCAGCCCCTGGCTGGGTGTCTGCAGCTCCTGTACAGATCCTCCTGGCTGAGTCGCTTCCCCTTCGGGGGGGCCCTTGGCTCTGCCCGCTGCTGTGCTAGGCTGGTTCTTCAGTCCCTGCTGCTTGTAGGTCAGAACAGGAAAGCAGAAACGAGAGCTGTTGAATTGGCATGTTCTCTATCTTGACCACAAAAACTGTTTCCTGGAGTGGGTGGGGGTGCTGACCCGGGGCTGTGTCCGGCTCCAGTGAGCTGGAACGCTGGCGCTGGGGAGCGAGCCGTGCTCGGCTCCGCTCCGCTGAGAAGCGTTTCCCTTTTTCCCTCCCCAGCCCAGGAGCTGAGGTCTCGTGGCTGCAGGAAAAGCCTTTGAGCAAAGGGCTTCTCCTTCCCACTGCAGCAGGGAAGGTGCAGCCCTGCTGACCCACTGACATTGTCACCACCCCGGCCCTCCACGGGACGCACTGGGTTTAACGTGATGTCACATTCAGCTTTTTTTTTTTATTATTTTTATTTTTCACTTCCCAGGTTTACATCCCCACCAGACGCCAGCCCCCATGGCAAACCCTGGGCTGTACCCTCCACCAGTCTCCATGCCCCCCGGCCAGCCCCCACCGCAGCAGCTGCTTGCCCCAACTTACTTCTCCCCTCCTGGAGTCATGAATTTTGGGAATCCTGGCTACCCCTATCCCCCAGGAGCGCTGCCCCCTCCGCCCCCTCCTCATCTCTATTCCAACACACAGGTAAGCCAGCTGCGCTGTGCGTCTCCTTCCTGAGCGGGAGCCATCAAGAGCAGATGGGATCCTGTGGAGTGTGGGGATATTCTCAGAGGCTTCCTAGGAGAGGATGTGGAGCAGCTGGGCTGCTCCGTGGTGGGAGGTTGTTTACTGTCATCCCTATCTCTGCTTGGAGCGGGTAACTGGAAAGGACTGCTCCTGTGGCTGCTGTGCAGCTGCCCCAAATTTAAGGTCTAAATGCCTGGATGGGTGGATCTCAGAATCGAGGTGTTGCCCAACAGAGCAGGGAAGTGGCCCACCGGGAGCTTGTCAACTGTTGCATCCCCTCCAGGTCCATGCTAAGCCAAGGACACCTTGAAAATTGTTTTGGAAGCCCTTTTTGTTAGGGAGGGAGTCAGGAAACTGGCTGGTGCTGTTCTTTGGCACCAGCCAAAGGGACCAGCATGGGGCTGGCTTTTCCTGCTCCGCGTCCGACCTCCGCATCCGCAGCGAGGAGGCAGATGAGGAGGCAGATCTCCGCGGGCAGCGTGATGGAGTCTGCCCAGGGCTGCCATGCCAGCAGCACACGGCTGACACGCAGTGGCAAGCCTGAGAGATGCATCTCCCCGAGCCCTGCAACCTCTCTGACCTTCCCTGCTACCCTGGCCTGATCCCAGTTGCCTTGGCAGGGGGATTCAACCCGCTTTGGGGGCAGATCCCCAACCCCCCGGCAGCTGGGTGTGAAGGGGAGCTGTTACCTGCCTCGTTGGCATGGAAAAACGGTAGCTGCTGCTGCTGTTGCAAAGTGCAGACGTTAATCTGGCAGTTGGGGAAGCTCTGTGGGGTGAGGGAAACCCATCTGCTGCATGGCTGCGGGTTGCTGCAGCCTGTACCTGCCCCCCCTGCCAAGAGCAGGGATGCCCTGGTAAGGGGTAGGGGTAGGCGAGGGTCCTTGGGGAGCTGTACATGCTGCTGTGCGTTGGAAGGGACCTTAAAGACCACCCAGTTCCAACCCCCTACCATTGGCAGGGACACCTGCCACCAGCCCAGCTTGCTCCAAGCCCCGTCCAACCTGGCCTTGAACGCTGCCAGGGATGGGGCATCCACAGCTCCTCTGGGCAGCCTGTTCCAATGCCCCTCCACCCTCATAGATAAGGATTTCTTCCCAATATTGAATCTGAATCTCCTCTCTTCCAGTTTAAAGCCATTCCCCCTTGTCCTATCGCTACAGACCCTGCTAAAAATTCTGTCCCCATCTTTCTCATAAGCGTCTTTTTGAGTATTTGAGTATTTTTGAGTATTCTCTAGTTGAGAGAATAGAGGTCTCCCTGGAGTCGAGTCTTCTCCAGGCTGAGCAACCCCAACTCTCTCAGCCTGTCCTCATAGGAGAGGGGCTCCAGCCCTTGGAGCATCTTCGTGGCCTCCCCAGAACTGGTTCTGTAGTCTGTGTCCTTTTTATGCTGGGGGCTCCAGAGCCCCCAACACAGCCAGCCCCCTGCAGCGCAGAGCGCTGACCCTTCTGCTCTCTGGGGAATGCAGGCGCAGTCCCAGGTGTACGGAGGGGTCACGTACTACAACACTGTTCAGCAGCAAGTGCAGCCCAAGCCTTCGCCACCTCGAAGGACATCCCAGCCTGTGACTATCAAGCCACCACCTCCTGAGGTACCGTCCCCCTCGGCGTGAGTCTGTGCGTGCGTGATGCTGTGCTGCTGGCGTGTGCGTGATGCTGCAGTCTCCCTCTCCCATCCCAAAAATACAATGTTCCAAGGAAATCTTAAACTGTCTAATCTTTGACATGTCCCAAACCTCAGCTTCTCGTTGCAGGTGGTAAGCAGGGTTCCAGTTAATTTGAGTTTCTAAATGCTTTAAAACTAAACCCACGTAAAAAGTAAGTCTGAAGTTGACTCTTGCTTTTTTTAATTGTTATTATTTGTTCAGGGTAGAAAACAGAACACTTGAGAGAGAGAAAGATCAAGTCCTAAGCTAGGAGGCAGTGACTTCTCTGGAAGAATAGATGTCGAGACCTTAGTAGATAATTCAGGCAGCAGACTTCAGGGCTTTCCAGAGATGAGGGCCGTTTTTCTGTGCTGGGAACGGTTTCCTCACTCCAGTGCTGTGAGCTGTGCGTGTGTGTGCGCACCAGAGTGCCACGTGTGTGTTTGGTTTCTTTTTCAATGCTTTGCTTAGCGTGTGGGAGCCGAGCGAGCCTGAATCCCAGCAAGCCCAGACCCGGGCAGGCATGTGCCGGTTGTTTCCCGTACGCAGGGAAGGCGGCGTGCGGCACGGTAGAGGGCTGGGAAACGTGCAGCGTTTATAAATTCACTGCGAGATTGTCTGTCGGAGGTGCCCTTTGAAAGGCCTCACGATGGAAAAATGTTTCACCAGGAGTTGAGCTTGGCTGAAGGGAGCTGGTTGTGCCTGGAGTGGGCACAACTGGGAGGAAGCTGGAGGCGGGGGCGGGGGGGTGGTTGTGTTTTGGCACCCAGGTGTCGGAGGATGTTTGCTCGCAGGACCCTGGTGATGGTGCTGCAGCCCCCGCGCTGGTGTTTGTGGTGGGGCAGCCTAAGCCTCTGCTTCTCTTCCCCACCAGGACAGCAAAGGTGAAAAATCAAAGGAGAGGAGCAACACGTAGGGATGCGGCTGTGGGAATCCCAGCGCCAGACTCGGCACCTCGGCGAGGAGGAAGCTCCTTCTTGGGAAAGGCTCCTTCCCTGTGTGTAGGTGAGGCAGCAGGATGAAATCAGCTGCACCAGCTTGTGCTCAGGGCCAGGCACCTTCCTTCCCTCTCTGGTTTTACCGGTGCCCTCCCGAAAATCATCTCGCTGCTGCTGATCTGCCCTCCTTCCCCCTCCCACACTGGGGCACAAGAGTTCACCGAAGAATCAACCCTCAGCATCGGTCCTTGGCCACAAGTTCTCGCGACTTCTTTTACTAAATGTCTGCCCTTTCCCCTCTCTAGGATGTTAAACTCAACTGGCTTGATTGTGTTCTCTGTTTTTATTTAAGAAATGAACCAGCTCCTTCAGTAAAGCTGATTTGTTTCTTTTGGGTATTTTGAATTTGTTTGTCTGGGCTAACCAGAACGTAACATCCCCTGCCCCCTGTGGAGACAGCTGATAAGTTAATTCTTCCTTTCCATTCTCTTTTTAAATTAGCAAGTTTATTTCTGCTGTTGTTTAAGGATAGGAAGGGCAGCTGAGCAATAGGAGCCTGTCAGGAACGCGCTGCCTGCGCGGGCACCACTTGATTTAGATGCTCCTCCCGTTTCTTTTTCCCAACAAGCCCTGTTGGTAACTTGTGTCGTTGGCTGTCTCTGTCCATGTGTGTGCAAACTCTCAACCCGCCTCGGACAGGAATCCAGGTGCACAAGCATGGGGCAACCCCCCTCCCTGCTGCCACAAGCACACCTTGCAGAGCAGGGGGAGGTTTCCGCCGGCCTCCCGTGCCTCAGCCAAATCAGTGCCGGAGACGGCGGTTTATGGGCATCCAGGCACCTCGGCACTGCCAGAACAGCCCTGCCAGCAGTCAAACCAGCTAGACAGGGCAAGCAGAGGAGTGATTTGCTCCTAGCACTTGGGTGTTGCTGCTGTGGAAGTGGAAGGGGGTGTCGTAACCCGCCCCGACGCATGCAGCCTGGGCTCCCATCCGCAAGAGGAAGCACCTCAGCCCTGCGCTTGCTGCCACAGAAACAGGCGTTCCTCCCCAGGGACCTCGGCACCGTGTTTCCCCCGTTAGGATTTGGAGGCCGATCTGCTGGGGTACCCGGTACCGCAGCGCCGTGTGTGCCAAGCCGAGCCCGGCTGGCTCGCCTGCGCCGCAGCGCTGCACCGCCTCTGCAGCACGCATCCTGCTGGCACCGCGGCAGGCAGAGCCGCTCCGGCTCCCAGTCACGCTTGGGCTTGGCCGTGTCCTCGCAGCCGTTTGCAAATTGCATTAGGAAACTTGGCAAGGCGGGCTGCCGATTCCTGCCGCGCGCCCCGAGCACGTGCTGGGGCAGTGTGGGGAAGTGCCAGCTGCTGGCGCGGGTCACTCGGCGAGAGGGGGAACGTCACCGCGGCCCCCGAGTCCCCATCTGCGGTGAGGGAGGGGTGCCCAGCGGCCCACCTGCCCACTCGAGATGTCCTGTGTGCCCACCTCTCCGGCAGCAACACCTTCTTTGTCGTTCGTAACTCAATGACCTTTTGTACCTAATTTCAGGCGTCAAAGCAACGTTTTCAAAGCAGAAATCCCGTATGTTTTCGCTGTAACCCCGTTTCTCTGCCTTAAGGCTGAAATGTATCGTCGACGTAGCGGTCGCGTGTGACTGAAGTCCTGGACCTTACGACACTGTGATGCGTTTTTGGTTTTGTTGCTTTGGATTCCTGTCCCGTAGGAGTGCACGTTTGTAACCAGCATTGTTATCGGCACGCGGATGAGAATACCTTTTAGAAAGTAGCCCCTGCTCTTGTCTCTCTTTCTTCGGGCCGAGACCCCCCAGGGACAACGTTCCCTTCTACCGCGCCGCCGGAAAGCTCGGCCGTGTGCCAGGAGCTGCTTTTCCCTTTTCCAGGAGCTCCTGGTGGGACTGGAAAGGTGGCTCCTCTGTGGCCGGCGCCAGCCGCCCTCGCACCGACATCCCTGGGGAGCAGCCACCGCGTGTCCCTGAGCCCGTGGCAGCGGGGCTGGGCCCAAAGCGAGCCCCCTCCTCTCCCCGCAGCCCCCTCGCTGGCTCGCGGGGAAAGGAACAACTGGTGTGTAGGTGGTGCGGGAGCTGCCGCCTGCGCCGCTTCTGCGCCGCCTGCTCCCTCTGGCCCACAGCCCAGCTTCCCACCGCACATCGCGGGGGGTGGGGGTGGGGGTGGCGTGTACCCCAAGTTCTGCACCCTCCCTGTGCACCCTGATGGCAGGGGTGGTGAGGGAGCAGGGTGCGGGTGACTGGGGGGAGATGGCAAGGGGGAAGGATGTGGGTGGAACTTGCCAGCACCGTGCTGGATGGTGGCTTGGGAGGGTGGGGGTCCTCAACTTGCCCCCCGTCGCATCCTGCCCCAGCCCCTTCATTCCCTGCACTCACTGCCCTCGCTGCTAGCATTGGGTGGGGGTCCCAGAGCCCGTCTGGCAGCAGAGGCAGGGCTATTGACCTCCTGCCCGTGCTGCCCCTTCCCTCCCCAGCACCCCTGCCTCAGTTTCCCTGCCTGGCAGAGGGCTCAGGGCTGAGCCTGGGCCAGGGGCCAGCTCAGACCATCGCAGGTCTTCGAGGGGCTCCCCCCTAAATGCCGAGTCCCCCTCTCCCAGCGCTGCAGCTGGGAAGTGGGTTAAGGCACTGGCTTGGGGAGGGATTTTTCCCTCCGTGTTCATTTTTCCCTCCTACACAAGGTCTGTTTTGAGCGGAGCCTGGAGGCTTCGCACCCCCTGCTCGGTTGGCGGGGCGGGGGAACGCAGCGCGGCTGCAAATGGAGGCGCAGGCTTTGGGAGGGAAGCGCCTGCTCCAGATCCCAGCTCGTTAGGAGAAATAACAGCAAATTAATTAAGCTAATAGCTTGCTCTGTGCCAGCAGTGCCCCCCCATCCGTGCTGAGCTGGGGGAGAGGAGCCAGGCTGAGCCGATGGGCCTGGATCTGGGGTGCGTTTCCCAGGGGCGAGCGGGGCCCTTGGCACGGAGCTCCGGGTCCCTCCCGCCGGCGTGGCCCCGCTGCCACCGGTGGGCGCAGCCTCTGTGCCTCAGTTTCCCCTTCTACCTCCTCCAGCCTCCGCTGTCAGGAGAAGCCCCTCTCCGTGGGGCTGCAGCCTGGCCAGGGCACCCTTGTCCGGCCACCCCAGGCGGAGGGGACAGCAGAGGGGACAGTGGAGTTCAGATGGCTGGGATGGTTTTGGGGTCTTGGGGGGCGGGGGTGGGGTGGGATCTGGGTGCTGGGGCCTGGTGGGGTGGGTGGAATTGCTGTGGGGCAGAGGAAGACCGTGCCGTGCCGTGCCGTGCCGTGCCGTCGGGCCCGTGCAGCGGGGGTGGGGACATGGGGGACACGTTTTGCTGTTTTCCCGCGGCCGCATGGATGGAGTTGCCAAGCAACTGCCGGTGGAGGCGAAGTGGGAACAAAGCGGGAGCTGCCGGGACCCCCCCATCCCTCCCCAACTCCCCCCCCGGGGCCCGCAGGGCACAGCAGGAGCTACAGGGTCACCTGCCGTGTCCCCCTGCCCTTTGCCACTGTCCCACCCCGGAGCTATCCCAGGGTTGGGGGTTTGCAAGGAAAATCCAGGAGCTGGTGACTTGGAGGGGGGGGGGGCACAGGGTTTGTGTCCCCCCCCTTTGCTGTCACCGCCATTGCCCTGCCCAGAGGGATGCAGCCCCAGTGCCACCCCAGCCGCTCGTGGTGGGGCTGGGGGCAGTGGGAACGGGGCAGGGGGGTGCTCAGCACCCAGGGGGCTCAGCACCCAGGGGGCTCAGCACCCAGGGGGCAGGGGGCTCAG
>JAVJGJ010000042.1:3790051-3812572 GCA_035590215.1 Microhierax caerulescens | reverse complement strand
GCCAAAAGGCCCCCCCAGTGCTGGCATTGCCTCCCTGGCCCAGGCACGGCCCATTGCACCGGCCGCATTTGGCCCCGCAGCCTCGCCCGGGGCACCGTGCCAGGGGGATGCTCCTGGCTGGCACCGTCCCTGCTCCGGGACGCTGTGCCCAGGCTGTCAGGGCCACGGAGGGTCCCATGGACCGTCCTGGGCTGCCCCCGGCTCTGGCATGTGCTGGCAGGCAGAGCCACGCTGGCCGTGCTGCCCGGCAGCTGCGTGTCGGGGCTCCCATCGCCCCTGCCTGGCATGGGGTGGCCTTTGCCTGCGCCTCACTTTCCCTTTCTGCTAACTGGAGCAGAGCCCTGGCCAACGTGGGTCACCCTTGGGCCCTCCTCACCCCTTGGGGACCGTGTGATGCCCATGGTGCTGCCCCACAGCTCAGCACCCCCTCCAGCAGCGCTCAGCGTCCCCAGCATCCCCAGTTAGGGAGATTTTTGTGATGGAGAAAAGCCCAGTAAGGATGCTGCGGTGCTGCCTGTGTGTGTTCACGCTCACACCGCCCTGTACGTACATTTGGGGTGATGCCGGGGTTACGGGAGCAGCTCCACGGCCGGCGCGGTGTGGCCGTGGCTTTGCCCTTTGCTGGGTGAGTTGTGACAACAGATTCTCTGGGCGCACTCGTAGCAAGGGGAGCCGTAAATAGCACGGTCCCTCGGCGGGGACGCGCCGGAGATGCTCTCCAGAGCCCGGCAGTGGAAAATCTGACAGTGCTTTCCACACTTGACTGGGTTCCAGCAAAGCACCTCGGTGGCACCGATAGTGCCCGCGCTCGAGTGCTGCGCTATGGCTGGAGGGGGACGAGGGGGCCCGGGGGTTTGCCCGTTGCTCCTGCGGCCCTCAGCTCCTGTGTGTGGTGACCCACCAGCCTGGGACAGGGCGGGAGGTGGGTGTCACAGCTGGGTCCTGCTCGTCCCCCAGTGCCCACCACTGGCTCCTGGTGCCTGCCAGCACGCCAGCAGCCCCACGCCAGCCCTGTGCGGTGTGTTTTGGCTGTCCATGACGCTCTGGAGGCCCCCGGGTGCTGTGCACCCACATGTGGGGACACAGGACATGGCAGCCTGTCCCCCAGGGCTTCATTGGTGACCCAGGTCCCTCCCACTGCGGGGACCCCGCGCAGTAACCCCAGATTTCTGCAGGAGCCAAGCTCGATGCCAGCCCCCCGGCAGGCAGCAGCCCCCCAGGGACACGACTCCAGCCCAGAGCACAAACCCTTGGCTGACAGTGAGCCCCCCAGCCCAGGAGCGTGGGGCAGCGGCAGCAGCAACTTCAGCCACTGTTCACCTGCGGCCGGCGCAGCAGCGGAACGTGGGGCAGGCGCCAGGTACCACAGGGCCCTTGGCACGAATTTGGGAACCTCAGCGGCGGCACAAGGCAGCGGGTCCATCCAGCCGGTGGTTTTGCAGAGCCATGGCTTCGCAGCGAGGGACTGGCAGGGAAACGGAGCAGGCAGCACCCGGGCTGCCCCAGCGGGCAGGTGGGACACCAGTGGGGGTGACCAGCCGATGGCACCGGGCTCCCCTGGCCAAGTGCCCAAGCAGCAGGTCCCAGCCACAGGTGCCCAAGGGGGAAGCAGCAGAGATGCAGCTCCTGCAGCTCTTCCCCAGCACCTTCCTTACGCGGCTGCAGGTAGCGTCTGGGCCGGCCCTGCACGGAGCAGAGCTTGTGCCAAGCCCTCAGCACCCAGATCACTCTGCTGTGATCATTCTGGTAATGCCAAAATCGGCTAAATCGAAAAAAAAACACCTCAGAAACAACAGGCGTGGTTGGACAGTGGGGATGACCCACTTGGAGCAGTTTTGGCAGCAGAGAAGCCGATGGCCTTTTGCTCTGGAGAGTCAGCACTTCAACTACTCCCCCCAGACACTCCAGGGCTCTGGGGAGCCAAGGGAAAACCAAGGGAAGAGGCAGCTGAGGGCAGCTCCTTTTTATTGAAGAAAGCTTGTGAAAAACTACTTTTTATTGCATAAGATTTAAAAGGACAGAAACTCAGGACAGCAAGAAAAGCACAGAAAATATTTACATAATGAAGAAATGGTGCTACAGAAACAACTGCGTGAAAAAGCAAAACACAACTAGATAAATACTCCAGTAAAGTACCACAAAGGGAAGGGGAAGGTGACACTTCTCTGCTTCTGCTGAGGAACCCAAGCACTGGAAGGTCTGAGCACCCAGTGCCACCACCAAGGTGACAAACAGGCCTCCCCTCGCAGGGGACTGTGTATGCCGTGCCAGCGGGCAGGGAGACGCAGAGGGAAGTTCTTGGACCCAAAGAACAGCCGGGGGGGAGGAGGTTTGCGCTGCCGAGCCGCTGCTCTGCACGAGTCTCTTCTGGTGCCAAGGGTGGCAGCAGAAAAGCTCAGCATTGGGGAAACCTGCTGCTTTCCCACCGGCTCTCCTGCAGGATCCCATGGATCAAGTGAAGATCCTTGGGTGGCGAGTGCCTGTCCTGCCTCTGTCTGTCCGAGAGCCTGTCTCACTCCGCTGGCACGGGCCCGTTCAGCTCTGTAACGGCACGAGGCACCGGCACCCCCAAGCATCTTACCTGAGGATGACCCCCGGGCTGAACATGGGGTTTCTTGGCAGCCCGACAGAAGATAAAACTGCCAACACCGAGCGCAGAGCGGAGACAAGTCCACGCAAACCTCCAGTACCAAAGCTGAATTAAAAAACCCAAAGCTAAAACACAACACGGCAGAGGCTGAGCCACAGGGGCTTACACAGACAGAAAAACACGAGCACGGAGTTCTAAATGCCTGCGCCTCACGTGGCGCAGCACTCTGGTTGTGGAGTTAAAAAACCAGTTTCATTCCATATTTTAAAGGTTTTGATATGTTTTAAAGTCTACTTTAACATTAAAATGACCAAGTGTTAAGAAATTCCAACTACCTAAAGGGTAAAAGGGAGGTGGCACCAGCACTAGCTGGGCCCATGGCTCCAGCGCTCACAAGAAGTGGGGGGTATTCCTGTTGAAGTAAATCTAACTTATTTATAAACCCAAGAAAACCAGCTCTATTCACTTCTAACATTTTGGACTGGCTTCAGTTCAGTGAAAAGAATTTGTAGTCTGAGATGTTGTTCTTTGGCGATGAGCTTGCCAAGGGTTCTCTCTCCTCAAGGCTAGTTTGTAGATCAGTTTGGATCAGCAGTTTAAAATCTTCATTAAAAAAATAATCAAAAGATATCATCCTCATCAGAGTCTTCTATGTACTGGACAGGCTTTTTGAGACGTCCAGGCCTGGTACGGGGCACGGCAACGGGGCTGTTCGCACCAGCAGTTGAATCGGTGAAGTCATCGTCGTCATCCAGCTTGGACTTCTGGAGGGAAAGCATCGTGAAGCAGCGAATCAGGGAACACTCAGTCAGCCTAAAACGCGCCACTGTGTCAGGGCCGGGTGGTGGTTCGGGCTGGTGAGACCAAGCCAACACCCTGGGGCAGCGTAGGTGTGCCCAGCCCCCCTCCTCACCCACCGTCCCCACCCCCAGCAATAAGAGACGGGCGGGTGGCGCACCGGAGGTTCTACCTCCACCACGCTGCTTCTGCCAGAATAACTGGCACCAGGCTGTGCGGCACCCCCTCGGCTCGAGCGGGGTGGCAGAGTACAAACCTTTGCTGCAACCGATTTGGAAGTCTTCAAGCTAAAATCTGAATCCGAATCTGAATCCGAATCCAAGAGGTTTGGCTGCCTTTTGAGAACTTTCTGCCCCTTGGTCTGGCCAGGCTTCTTATCACTCGCTCCTTTGGCCTTGGAGCCCTGGGATCCCTCCTTCGCTGCCGTCCTGCTGGGTTTGGGTGCAGCCTTTTTCTTGGCTAGGACATCCATGATGGACGGCTGGTTATCTGAAACAGAACTCGGTGTTTAAACCCTCGTTTTGCTGCCTCCCCTCTTCTCGCTCGCCGTTGGTGAATGACTTCCAACACAAATCTGGCTCCGCGCTTTACTGCGAGGTCAGCGCACAGGTCGTCTCGTTTTGAAACATGGTTTTCTGGAAAGATTACCCTTCACCGAAAGGGTGATGAGATAGGAGGTTGTTTATCTGCTTAGTTCCACTATATTTAGAGGATCAAATTAAAATGTAGCTGAAGCAATTTACAGCCTATTTCAGATGGAAAAGTCCTGAACTCCGAAGGCTGTGTAACCAATCTTACACCTTCCAAACTTTTGCACAGGGAAGGAATGAATTTGCCATCTATACTAAGCACTTCCTTGTGGAGTTCTTTCTTACCTGTATTTTGACATTTTTTTTTAACAGCATCTTGAAGCACGCCTCGCAAGTTAAGCTGAAATGAGCAGGCCATTTCTGAATGATAATAGGCGCTCTCAATTTAGAAGTGGAAGAAACAGCTATATTGCTGTGAAGTAACATGCTATTTTCCTGCTGGGATCAAAACCAGCTAGTGATGGAATATGCAAAACAGCTTTCAAATTTCGACAAAGAGTCTGGGCAGTTACATTCAAAAAAACCCTGAGTCAAATGCTGTAGATTTACGAGGTCGAGCTAGCGCTAAATAGATCAAGCTACCCCAAAGCAGCTTTTCTTTTTCCCAAAAAGACACGAAGTAGAACATTGACTGCAAGACACAAATTCCACTTGGATTATTTCTGCCAAGTATTACACAGCACTGTAGGAAGCATTCACTTTTCCTGTTCCCAAACTAAAATTCACTCCCTTCAAGCATGTCTGAGATTAAGTAGAACACGATATGTTTGGAAACAGACTTCTTTAAAAATGACAACTAGAAAACCTTTGCCACAAACCTCAGATCTTTTCTGAAGTTAAAAACTCAAAGCTATTCAGGCCTCTGAACACCGAGTAAAATCTCTCAATTTGTTTCCCACAGGAATAATAATCTTTATCTAAAAATGATCGTACCCAGCTTCGCTTTACTCTTAGGGGCACTGGCCTTCTTTGCTGCGGCAGATTTTTCAGCTACAGCCTTACTGTGAGGAACAGAGACAGAAGGAGCTGCGGGAGCTTGACTCACATCTTCATTAGCAACGTCTTGGACTTGAGCTGCGTAAAGAGAGAGAAGAGTCAAATTATCTACTCTGGCCATAAACATTAGAGGAGAAGAAAATGATTTTGATCCACTTTTTATAAAGAACTATTACAACTGGATTAATCCAAATTTAAGTCAGAAGTCTGGAGCACTGAAACCAGCTCGTACCCCAGCATTGAAGTTTCTTTGTAAGATCTTGTGACTAACGTCTGCCTTTGTCAGCGTTCAGCGCTGGTCAGAATGCCCAGTGCACTCTCCTGGGGTTTTAGGAAAATCAGCGAGGTTTAGGTCCTGTACTCACCAGGGATAGCACTTTGCACTGCCTTTTGCTTGGGAGCTTTAGCTGCTTTTTCAGTGGTTTCCCTAGAACACAAAACCCCAAGTATTCTTTTAACCTGTGAAGCAGTATAAGGTGCATACGAAAGAGATAGATGCACTGAAGAAAAAGAGCTATTAATTTCTATATAGCATTAACACCAGAAGCACAGCTAACTTCTAGTGACTACGTGGAGAAATACTCACTTTGGAGCAGCTCTGGGCTTGGGAGGTTTTTCTTTTGAGTTTGTGTCTGATTCAGTGTTGCTTTCACTGTTCCCCTGAAATTCAGGCTCCTCATCTGAGCTGGAGAGATTTGAATCTGAGCTCGAACTGATCTCGATCTTGACTTTGGCTGATGAAATCACACAGATGTATTATTTTACACATTTGGCAATATGCATCTCAGTTTCTTTTTCAATATTTTAGCTGCAATTATTAAAAAATAAACATCTGAATAAAACCAAGCAGATATTGAGACTGCCAGCAAGACGATTCCAAATTGCAAGCGTACTCTGTGCATGCTTACCAACAACGCATTTGGTAAGTCAAAACAGTTGTGCAATTACAACCAATAACCTTATTTCTCTAGTTGCCCCTTTTCTGCTTTTCCCTGAAAAGCATGGTGAAAATCTGCTCAAATGGTAGAAATATTTAGTTGTTACATACAGTAAAATAAATAAGCCTCTTAAAAATTATTTCTGGCTGGGATCTCAGACTCTGGGAGCTCTCTAAATAGTCTGTTCAGTTTTGTCCTCCACTGACCGCCCCTCTTCTGCATTTGTGTCGCCACTCACCTGCTGCTTGGCGAACCACTCTCTCTCTTGGAGGAGGAGGCGCCTCAAAATCAGACCCTGAATCAGACCCCGAGTCAGACCAAGGGTTTCGTTTCTTCATTTTCTTTAACGGCTTAAATGGTAGGGTGGCCTGTCTCTTAGCACCTGAAAAATATTGGGAGGTAGGATGAACCGGTGAACTTCCACGCATACTTCAGGCTGAGCAGTTAAAGCTCAGCTTAGAAATATATCACTAAATTAAGAGAATTCTGGCTTAAACATTGCAGGGAAAGAGTCATCTATCCCGCTTGACTGTTATCCAGGATCACATTGACCTATTTTTTCCAAAAATACTGATCCTAGATGTTACTTATCACATTCAGGAAGAGGTCAGATAACCAAATTGACAACCCTTCCCTCACTTTCCATTGATGGAATAACACGGAAAAAGCATTTACCTCGCTCAGCGTTAAGAAGCTTGTGCTGTAACCTCTGCTTAAGGGCTGAAGGCTCTTTGTCTCCCGACATGTTTTCTTCTCGATTCTCATCACATTCATTTTTTTCACTCTGAAGGCACAAGCAGATAGTAAACAGATAGCAAGTCCGCTCAGAAAATTAGAAAGGGCACACAGAGTAATGGAGAAAGGAGCTGCTTGTTTTAGGTGTATGAAAGTGATACAAGAAATCTGAGTTTGTGAAACAAAATGGCGTGTAAAATTGATTACAACCAAGTAAATCAGACATGCTCTGTCCCCAGCTCAGGTGACTTAAAATGCAAAATCCAACATTAACAAAAACAGGAACTCTGTCCCTGCTCCTGAGAGCGCTTTGGTACCGCCTTTGTGACTCTAGGGTGTGTTGAGGATGCAGAACTGGACAGAGTGGGTTAAAAACAACAGTGCAAATTGTTTGGAAAAACTTTTAGATGGAACCATCTGTAGGAAAGGAGCGGTGTGTCTGGCTTACAGGTCAAAACAGGTGAGGGGACAGGTTTAGTTTTCTATATGGCAAATGGCTGAATGGCATGATTTCAACTAGCACTATAAAAAGAGTTACATCTTTTTTATGTCTTTGATGTCGAGAACAATAATGGCATTAAGTGGCTGAAGCATTACTGGAAATGCAAAAGCTGTTCTAGAGAAGCAAATTTACCAGCTGTGTTTCCTGCCTGGTAGAAGATTCATAAAATCCCCGATACACCTAGAACAACCTTACTTGCATGTGCCTTTCCATTTCTAAGTTATCAACCCATCTCTGACAGTGTGATATATGCTCTTGCCAAAATATTTCCCTCTAAGCCATGTCCTGATACACTAGTGAACCCATTCTACTTCAGACTGAGAAATGTCCATTTCTGGGGTTTCCCACATCCTAAGATCCTGTCCCTCTCCCCGAATAGCTGCTTCATCAGGACAAGTTCAGCGAAGAACTAACGTTTCTTTAGGACTGCAGTGAAGAGGATGTAAAGAAAGATTAAGCATACAGAATGTTCCTTTTTACCTTTATTTTCTTTTTAGTTTTCTTCTCTGCTTCTGCCTTCATCTCTGCAGTTATCTGAGGAACAACCCTTATGCCACAAGATGATGGCATTACTGCTGACAGCTGCGCCGCCTTCACCTTCGTTTTCCCTCCTTTCACCTTTAAAGATTTACCAGCAAGCACTGCCATCTCATCCTCAGTTTGCTTGGCTTCCACTGCCTGCAGCGGTGAGCATAAAAAAAACCACAGCCATGAGAAAACAGAAGAAACAATGTACTACTGAGAAAAAACCCACCATCACAGACCTTGCAGTAAAGCACTCTGTACTTGCTGATAGATTTCCTGATTTTACTTGCTGATAGTTTAAATGAAGCTGCCCATTCCGCTACATATTTGTACATTCCCAAGCAACAAATTAAGCCAGAGCTATAGTTGTTATTTGGGGAGTACAAAGAGACACAGGCAGTGACCAGGTGTGACTGCACAGATGTTTGCCCACAATCTGGGCTCTGTTCAGTAAAGTCCAGCTCCTCCCTCACCTTTTCAATGTCCAAAAAGCCCTTTGATCTGCATCTCTTCAGACAACGTCCTAGTACTAGTTTTCTCTCAAGCCCTCCTAAAGCTCCTCTTCACTACTCAGACTGATAACTGACCACCTTGGTGTTTTGACTCCCTGGCACAAAGCAGCGCTACTCCTATCCAAGCTAGGAAGGCGATGAAAGCTTTCATTTTCCTCAAGGAGTGCAAGACATAGGAGTTATCATTTTTAGGTTCCTTATTATGACAAAAAAAGTCAATAAAGAGCTGGTGAATAAGACCACAAGAAAGTTTGTCATCTGCACTGAACATTGACATACATCAAGTTTTTCAATAAAGGCAGCAAGGTCTTCCTTCCACAGATCAGAGGCACTCTTGCTCTTCAGGTTTTCCAGCTCCTGTTCCTAAAGGGAATCACAGTATATGTTAGTCACACATTTGAATCCACCATCAAAAAAACCCAACAACAATGCTTTTATAAGAATAAGGGGGAACATACTTTGTTATCTCTCTGCTTACAGAGTTCATCTTTCTTCTCCTTAGTCAGATACCAAAGGGGCATGTTCAGCAGATAGTTGAAGTCTGGTCCGGTAGCTGCAGATGATTCTTTGTCACTCTCCTCCCCCAGCTCCTCCTCCTCTTCCTCCTGAAAGTGGATTTAAACCAAACATTGTCAACAAGTATATTGACATACAAGAGTAGAGCTATCCATCCAGTTTGGGCTGCACCACAGGTACTCTGTGTGCTTATGGTGTCCCAGACTCTTCAAGAAAATTCAGAAATGGATCAAGTTCTTACAGCCTCAGCTGCTATCACAGAGGAATCCATCTGCAAAAACAATTCTCCAGATCTCTCTTACTCTTCTCTATTTGGCCTCTCTGTCTTGATAGTCTAGATTCTCTCCTCAGGCTAAAAACTGTCATCTTCCTTACAGCCCTTCCCCAACAGGCAGAAGGAAACCCTTAAAGAGCAGCAGAAATTGCTGTGGCAAGAGGATTTGACCTGACAAACTCAAACCCAAACGACTAGGTCTCGCTGCCTTCTGAACAAGAGGCTGAATTTTTGCTTGCCTTATGTTTCCTGTCACAGACATACCAGACACATACGCTCTTGGACCCTACAAACAGAAAAGCAACTTGGGCTTCTTTGTACAATTATGGACCTTCAGAGACAGGGGTCAGTTTGGATCAGTTTAGAGAGGATAACTGAAGCGTTACCTTGTTTTGCGATTCCTTCCAAGCCTTCACTGGATCCGATTCATACCCTCTCTGGATAAGGACTTTAATCAACTCTTTCTTGGGTTTGTTTTCTGTAAAGAGACATTTCAGGATGTTTAGTGGCCACTACCCATCAGTGTTAGGAAAGACAGGAGCTTAAAATTTTGGATCCCATGGTTCTAACAGCTCAGCATCCTGTTAGGCTCTAAAATACCATCTCCTCATCAGAGGTGGGACATGTGGAAGAACCTGAAATAACACCTAAAAAGTTCCTAATAGCAAGTGACTTGTCAGGTCAGCATTGCTCCTATACCTGTGGGGAACACCTGGCAGAGCACTATAAATATTTTTCTTTTTCATTTCCATACCTGGATTTCCCTTGCCCTAAGTATTTTTTGAACTTGGGGGGAAAAAAAAAAAAAAAAAAAAAAAGGTGCGATGGTATCAAAAAGGTTTTACAATAGGCAGGCAGGTGGAAGCAGAAAAACCCTGACAGCACTCAAAGGCTTTAGTATAGCTTTCACCTCATTAGACATCACCTGGGAAATTTATGCTATAAGGGCCCCAACCAATGGAAATGCTTTGGCTGGAATTTGTTCCTTTTTAAGCTATCAGAAGCAATCAACCATGAGACACAAATACAAATGAAGCCCGTTCTGTCAGCCTTGGAACTACTTAGAACAAAATCCCAAGAAAATGCATTTCAAGGGAATTATTCTTTCTCTTCCCGAGTCAAGTCAGACAGACAGGGGCTGTTGGGATTATCGGGCTGCTTTCAGACGCAAACCACAAAGCATCTTATGACACTTTGTCTAGCTGCAACCTCCACGAATGCAAGTGAAATACAGACTGCTTTTTAGACTGAGGTGGAAAAGTTGATTGGAAAATTTGAATACTGGGAACAAAGATCTGTTTCTTTTTCTAGCTCATGATTCTCAGATGCTGTTAACTTGAGTAGCTGTCTTTGAACCTCCACTGAGAATGTGATTTGGAATATTTTTGTGGAGGTTCACAAAGATAAAACACAGAGATACAGGTTCTTAAGATGTACAAATTTGAACAGAAAACACTGCCCCTTTTTAACCCCACCAGTATTTAACTTTTATTCCTACTGAGTCAGAAATAGATAGGAATTACTGCTAAATTATTAAAAAAAATTACTCTCATAATTGCGTCAAACACACAGTAGGAAAACTGTAGGAGTATCCCATTTTAATTAACATGTACATAATGCTCTATAGACTGAGGATACTTGGGAAGCATTTTTCTCTTGTATGTTACTGGAACAGAAAGATAAGCTCTAGTGTGGTTTGTTAAGAGCCAGTCCAGGGCTGAGGGGGTGCTGACAGAACTCAAGAGAGCACCTATAGCTCTTCTCCCAGTTTCATAAACCAAGTAACCAAGAGCAATGCATACCGATCACAATTTTGCCATCTATTTTCTCCAGGATGAAACGAGCCTGGTTGCTCAGTCTTGCAGACTCTGCACCTAGCATTCCCATAAGCCATTCTTTTCTCAAACTGTAATATCGGAGCCTGAGTTCAAAGAACTCTTTAAGAATATCCTGGGGAGAGTCATACTTCTTGAGAAAGCCAACGTGGTCAAAAAGAACCTAGATGAAAGAACACAGGTGTTATGATGATAAAACGGATTTCCAAAACCACTAAAATTTACCTGTAACACAGGTGTGAGAGTACAATTGAATTATTAGCCAACAAATTATAAAACCTTGGTGGTGTTTTGGGAATTACTTCAGTTTGCAAACACAACAGCAGAGACAATTTTAGAGTTTCAAAGTTCTTGAAAACACATAGTGGGGGTAAGGTTACTTGAATCTTAAAGCTGTCAGATAAACATCTTGCTATCAAGCTTCACACATTGTCAGAATGCAGACGTTCAGTGGCAGTTCTGTTGTCACAACAAAGGTCTCTCTAAATCATGCCATTTCAGATCACTTTGACTCCTTCAGGCAAAACCCTATCGCTCTGGGCCCATTCCCAACCCAATCTTTTGACCTTTTGAAGGTATATTTAGAAAGCCGATTTAAAACCGGTAACAGCACAAAAATCAAAGTGAACAGGTTACTGCAAAAGAGTATTTTTGTTATGCGCAGCAACGGCAGCTGTCCACACAGGCTTTGAGTTACACCAAGAACTCTCTTCAGCAGAATGTTACATACCATGGAGTTACATGTTAAATTTGTTTGGAGTTTGAAGACCTTATGCAGCCCCACTGCTTTAGCTTCCGCTAGTTTTTCTTCAGTCATCTTCACTACAAACTTCACTGTCGTGTCTGTGTGATATTCTTTATAGTCCGTGATTAGTGAGGGGGTCTTCTCAGTCCCATTTAACATAGGCTCCAGAACTTGCTCTTTGTAAGTCTGAGAAAAGAATCAGACCAGTGTTTTCCATGAAGATGAAAAGCTCCAAACCCCGCCAAAAAAAAAAATAAATATCACTTTTTGCTTTACAGGGCAAACTATACATTCCTAGGGAAAATTCCCTATTTGTTACCTGTGTCCATGTTCTGACAGGCAACTCGGTGATCTCAATGGTTGTAGAATCCAGGATAGACACTTCACCACTTATCACATACTGATTAGGTCCCAGCTCATCTATTGTGCCTTTGAAATTCTTGTAACTAGGAAGCTAAGCAGAAAAGAACACTGGATTCAGCTTTGCGTTGATGCTTCTGTTTTTAAGCACTTGCATGAAATGCTCCAAAACGCGCTGAATAAACTAACAAGTGAGACACCATTTAATTTAAATATATTATTTACCATTGGCAATGGCTCTTCTCCATCCATCAGACGACGGATATTATTCACAACTTCCCTGATATCAAAGTTGGGGATCTTGCAGGACCAGCCAGTACCAATTCCCTCTGCTCCATTTATCAGCACCATGGGAATGATGGGCATATACCATTCTGGCTCCACACGTTGATTGTCATCATATAGGAACCTCAGGATATTGTCGTCCATTGGTGGGAACAGCAACCGTGCCAGTGGACTAGGATGGAAAAGAGAATTTAAGCCCAAATTCTCCTTACAGAACAGTGACCACCATTCCAAAAGAACCCCCCAGAAAACAACAACAAAACCACCTAAATTGGGTTTATTCCTATCAGCCAACCGCAGCCATACAGCCTGGGGGGCCTGTGTGAGGAAACCAGGCTTCTAGAGTAACACTCAAAACAGCTGCATCTTCAGCAGTTTCACTCATCTCTACAGGTTCCACTGGGGCCCTAAACTCATACCTGAAGTATTTAAATTAAATGTTTAATGTCCAGAACGGCTCCAATTCTCTATACCTTGCTTTAGTACAACCATACATGTGCTCAAGTAACAGATTTGACCAAGTTCAACCTAAGTGACAGTTGGGTCACAGAGACTACAGCACTGCACTTTCAGCTATTAGAACTTTGCTTTCCCAGCTCAGGTTCACTTTTTATTATCCCACCCAAATTTATCCCTTTGTTTTTGCTGCCATTTCCATATTCTCCACTGTGCCTTTCTGTTCTCTGGAATGATAACCAAAGTTTATAGACCTGAATCTAGTGTCCAAACCTCACTTCAATTGTTGCTGCTCTTGAGAGTAAGCAAGTAGTCCAAATTTTTAAAGGGAATAAGTACATTCATTTTTCATCCTAATTGCTGTCAAATTGAGTCTTGTAATATGCTAAGAATATTTAAGACAGTAAGAAATTATTAATGCTGACCTGAGCATCGTAAAGATGTATCGAGGACTGGCAGAGTCTTTCCCACCATGCAGCCTTGTGCCAAACTGACCAATAGGCTGTAGCAAGTTGAGGTTGTTGCTGCCCACAAAGTTCTGAGCTAAGTTAATGATGGTCATCATCAGCGATGCCTGCGATAAAGGAAGATTCAAAGCTAAAAATACAGAATTCTCTGCTCAACAGATAAAGGCAAAACTCACACCAGGAACAGAATTGATATAGAGGATAAACTCAAATAATAAAATACTGGAGGAAACTTGTGGAAAGTGCATCCCAAGACTGTCTAGCCTGGGTGACTAGATATATTCCAGTGACCCACAGATACAGATGTCTACCTGTTCTTGAAACCTCCAGTGAAAGATTCTGTCAGTCTCCAAAAGGAAGCTTGTTGTAGTGCTTAACTTGTCCTTACCAAGGTAGAAAGGCTATTAACATCTGCCTAAATCTATCATAAATAAAGCGGGTTTCTCTTGTTCTACTTTTTGAATTAAATACATTCCATAAAGTCTAGGCAGGAAAGGCAGACTAACCAATCTCAGATTAAATTATTGTTAAAGAATTAGTAGGAGATTATATAGTCACTTTGTTTTGGTATTTATACTCAAATATCTAGTTCTGTTTTAGAGGCATCTTAACTGTCAAGTCAACAGAAAGGCTTTTTGCCTTTCATTTAAAAAGCATTTTGCACAACAAGGCCAGGTTCTTACTTCACCATGATGGTATGAGGACATCTCAGCTACAGAACCAGCCAGCTGAGCAACTTTCACCTCTCGCTTATCATTTCGTTTGAAACAAGTGAACAGAACTTTTCTTTGACCTGGCTTCAAACCTGTATAAAAAAAGACAAGACCTTGTGATTAGAACATACAATGCTCTTACACACTTCTGCTCTCTAGAGACTACGGCCTACTTCTATACCTAAAAATTCTGCACCAGAGAGTAAGGTACTTGAAATAATATACTACAAAACAGACAAAACATTTAATCCAAAGATTAAAAAACCTGGACAGCAGAAAATGGACTTCAGAACGCCGACTCTGAAAACTCAGCAGGTTTCCCAACTCTCATATGACATACAAACACCCATTTATTAAGAGCTGGGGCACACACTATGTGGAATCATGATCTTGAAATAACTTACCATCAACCAGTGACGGGATTGATCTTTCATTATCCGAGTTTGAGAACAGCACTAACTCCTTGTTTATGAAGTCGTTGTATGTCAGGAAATTAGTATTTTTCCCATACAGGTATTCCTAGGAAAAAGCAGATGCAAGACTGCCTTAATTTTAATGTGGTTTCTTAGCACATCCTTGGCTAGTTTCACTAAAATGGAAGCTCCTCGTCAGATTAGCTAAACACAGCTCCAGTGCTGACAGTCTTAGCATGGCAAAGCAAAACATTTCCTGTGATGCAGGCCCATTTTTTGATAAATAAAATCTTCATGCAGCCCTGCTCGAAGTGTCATTTCCCTACTGATAAAGTAATTTGAGTGATAAGTGTTAAATATGAAATTAACTGATGGAAAATTGATAATGAGGCTACACTAATGAGAGAAGGAGCTGCTCTGCAAAATCCCAAAACCTTTTAACTGTCCCATAATCAGGTGACTTACTCCTTGACTGAGCTCCGTGCAGCTCTAGCATGCCAGAATGACACTGAGAAGAGCCCCAGGGAGCGACAGGAAACCAGTTTCCTTATCTACGTAAACCTTTTACCTCTGGCAGGCCATGCAGCTTCCGTTGTCTTCTATCCTGCATGAAATTAGTCAGCCACTCCTTTCGCTCTTCTACCTTCTTCTTGCTAAAGGCCTGTGTATTACAAAATGAAAAGTAACTCAATTCCAGGACATTCTGTGGTGTGCCTTATTGGCTCACTTGGAAAAAGAAAGCATACAGGAAGAGTTTACCCAGGAGAATAACATGCTAAATGTGCTGACCTAATAGCCCAAGAAATGCAATAAAAGTTTCTTGCAGCTAAATATATTAGGAACATAATTTCCACCAGTCTTTAGGAAACATGGTAGTTAGGTTTAAATGTATGGATTTTTAACATAATAATGGAAAACGACAGCAGATTTTGGAGGAAATTTATATTTTTGGGAAAAAACTTGCTTTTTTGGCATTGTCTAATAGTTCAGAATACTTAGGAGGCAATGGCTATTGAAGGTGAAGAAGTTCACAGAAACGAGGACTATTTTAATCCACTGGTGAACCATTTTGCAAGAAAATCTGGGGGAGAAAGGGGAGGTCTGACTTGGAGAAAACTACAGCAGAACATGCAGAAAAATGTTAAAGGAATATTTACTGTTGTGTCTGAAAATGTCAATTGGTTTGTAGTGATTAGTTTGTTCTGAGCTATATTTAAAAGCCATCATTAAAAGGCTACTCTTGGCCTGAGGTCTGTGGACAGATTTGCTTCTACTGGTTAGACTAAAGCCGTAGCCTTGGTAACAAAGAGATTGTCTCAAGCCCAAAGGCCTCTAAGAGCATATTAAGAGAAAATACACAGCACTAAGCAGTAGAATACCAAAGGTAGTAAGTCAGCAATTAAATCCAGTGTTAGTTACCAGGGTGATCGCAGCATCATCTGCAGGCCCAGAATATTTGAAGCCAATTCGATGTTTAGCCATATCTGCAAAGTATTCTTTAGCCTCCTTTGATGTGCTGGTACCCAAACCTGCAGAGACAGTACTAGTTAATCCTAATAACTTCTTGCTTAAATTAAGTTGCAGTTCAAAGAAATATTTTACCATCCCAGTTTCTGTGATGCATCTTACAAATGTACAGCATGAAGATGACTTACTGAAAACACGCAACTTTAAAACGAGATGTAAGGTACCCCAAAAAGCACAAGAATTACAGATAAGTGAGCAGTTGCATGTTGTACTTTTGGGTTTTGTCTCTAACTCCTGTAGATATCCAAAATGATTAACAGCCACTGTTCTCCAGTTGGCAACTTTCTTATTGGTATTAAGCAATTTGGAAGTACTTAGCTTACAGTGCTAACACTACACAAGGACCATTCTATGGAAAATACCACATAAACTGAGCATAATTACCTAAGAGGGCTGAAAGAATGGCTACCCACAATATTCTAGTTCCATTTTGAGAGATTTTACTGAGATTTTTATCCAGTTAGAGGTTATTGTTTCCTTACTTTCGTATTTTATGTTGCATATATTTGTAGTGAGAGTATCTTAGGAGGGAAGATCCTTTCTGCAAAAGCAGGGCTAACTGAATTTAATCATGAATGCTTTTACTTGGGTCATTTCATTTCAACATATTGAATTTTCTACAAACCTTTATAGTACTTGATTTTCCATGAATTGTAGTTCTGTGTACTGTTTTTCCATTCTTCAAATTCAGGAATACTGTAGAATGCAATTTCTTCTTTGTTTTTAGAGACCTACAATGAACAAGTATTTTAACTGTGAAATGAGAGGCAGATATATACCAATCGTTCCTTACTTGTTCACATTACTATCTACCCAGCCCTTACCTTTATGATGGGAGTAATAAATTCCTCCAGAAAGTTGTGTTTTAGAAGAGATGGCCAGTTGTGATGGATAAAGTTTATCAGCAAACCTTTGATATGTGATCCATCTTGATCCTGATTTAAAAAAACAAAAGACACCGCAAAACCCAACACATTATATCAGGGACATGATGGAATTGACAATTAATTGTTACCTTAACAGCAAATAATTCTAATTCCAGTTAACTGACCCTTTTAACTTTCACTTCTAAAAAAGTGACCACGTGTTGTGTAACCAGAGAAAACTAAGAGAAACAGAAAAGGCACATTCTTGGTGAAAGAAGGTATCAAGGACTGGTCGAGGGCCTTGAATCAGCAGACTGGAAAGACAGTATTTAGCTATTTGGTGATGCTGCTCTCCCCCTCTTACTTTATCTGTTTTGTGGCTGAAAAGACATTATGACCCACTAAAATACAGCATGATAAAAAGAAACAAATTCAGAGGATTAGGTACAACAGTGGCAATAGGAAAAAGGTAGCACTTTTTTCTTTCTACTGTATTCAAGTGGTGTTTTTTTCTCTCCCAATTTTCAATTTTAGTGAACCTAACCTGATCTGTCATAATCATAATCTTTCCATAGCGAAGACTCTTTAAAGATTCTTGATCTTCATAGTTCTTTTTATATTGTAAACCCACAATCTTGATGATGTTGTTGATTTCAGCATTTTCCATAATCTGGAAAAGATCACACAGAATAAAAACTTGTTTTTCAGACTTAAAATGTAGCTGACAATAAGTCTAAAGCTATCCATAAGTATACTGTTGACTGAGCTTTGTTGCATTACACAAAGCATACTGCGCCTTTTAAAACAGGTAGATTATAACTATTTTCCAACTAACCTGCTTATGAGAAGCTTCTCTGACGTTGAGTATTTTCCCACGAAGGGGAAATACTCCATATTTGTCTCTACCAACCACTCCTAGACCAGAGACAGCCAGCGTTTTGGCTGAGTCTCCCTCAGTCAGGATAAGCGTACAATCTAAAGAATTCTTGCTACCTAAAAAATAATAATAATAAAAAAATCAAGTCAGTTTTCCAATTAAGAAGTGAAATCAAAGCCTGGATACTCACAACTTGAACAAGAGTAAATATCTTTTAACACATACAGGTTTTGTTGCACTGCATTTAGTAAATGGGGATAAACATAGTAAATGGGACTGTAAAATGGGGATAAACTATAGTTACAGGTTTTCGCATTTTTCCTCATGAGACAATTCTTTTGTCTAATGAACAAGTTTTAACTGTTTTTTAATTAATTGGTTACAAAGAATGTAAACCACTTACCAGCATCATTGGCATCATCCAGCTTAGGAACACCCTTAATCTTGGTGTGTTTCACAGCTGAACACTTCTTATTCAGCTCGTTCTGAGCTTTAAATTTTACCCAGTTTAGGACACTTTCAACAATGCCACAGGCCACTGCCTGCAATACAAAAAATAACCACAAACAACTGTGGGAGAAGCCTTAATAATGACAGAATATTAAGTTACATACTTTTTCTTTAATTCATGACATTAATATCTACTTTTGAAGTAGTCACATTAAACATAAGATGTAGTTTTACAGACATTGTGATTATCTGTATCAGTACTTACCCCCTTAATAAATTTTTCACTCAATTTACAGGTTGAACCAAAGTTCTTTGCCTGCAGAGTCATGTTCTCCTTAGTCTGAGAGTCAAAGGTTGGGTTTTCAATTAAGGCATTCACAAAAATCCACATATGGTTCTTCACCTAGAATGAAATACAAGCAGCATCACACATTACGCAAGCCCACCTTGGTAACAGCAGTGCATTCCGATACTCGCTGGGCAGAATCACACAGCGAGGAAAAACTCATTTATCACTGTGCATGGTTTTGAATTTTTCTAGATATCTTCAAAGAATTTAGGGCAGCTAATGAACATTCATGAGCAATGTTACTGATTTGGGATGTCAAGGAATTAGCAGCTCTCAGCCTAAATAGGTTATTATCTAGCAGATACCGCTAGATAATAGATTTAGTCCATCTATACTGACTTAGAGTGTTCTGATTACAAAATACATTGTCCAAACAAAAAAATTACTGTTAGTTGGCTTAAACTGGGCAATATGAGGCTTCTATAATTAGCAATTTTATATCTATATATTGTCTGTAGAATGGAAATATGTATTATTAACTAAGTAATGCACTAAGCTGTAGTTACAATTTGCATTAATGCCAGAGTTGTGTTTTCCACTGGGGAAATTCTGACACTGTACCTGAAAAGGCTTCACTCCAGCTCCATTTTTGTTCTTCTTTTTCACGACATCAATGAGCTTAGTGACGAGCTGGTCAGTGACATAATCAACGTGCCTGCCACCCTAAGGGAACAGGGGACCAAAGACATGGTGGTGATGTCATTAAAAAAAAAGCATGCATATCTGTTTAAAACTTTTAGCATAGTCTTTGCAACATGAAGCAACTAAGCATTTTAACTAACAGACATACATTTAAAAATAGCCAAGAATATTGATGATGAAGAATATGGCATTACCTTGACTAAGTAAGCTAAGGAAGAGTTACCTTTGTAGTGGCAATGCTGTTGACAAAGCTAACTTGCTGGAAGCCTCTTTCACTTGAAGTCAAACACACTTCCCACCGAGAATTTACTTCCTCGTGGATAACCTTAAGTGCATTACCAGTTTCATCTACTTTGTCCTTCAGATAGAGGTCCACATAACTGCGGAATCCTTTCACCTGCATACAGACAAAAGCAGACAATTCATTTATAACAGCTCCTATAAATACTTAATTCATATCTTCCTGGGAAGCGGGTAGCAAAATCACTCATGCAAATTTTCCCTTCAATACATGTAATGACATAAATTGCTTCAACAAAATCTGTTTAAATGACATGAGAAATACATATATTACAGTTTCTTTTAAATGTTCACTTACAGGCAGCCTCTGTCCATTTAGGAAAACTTTGACATCCTTTGTGGATCCAGCAATATCATATGCTCTTCGAGACATTAGTGCTACAATGTCTTTATCAAGCGTTGTCATTTTGAATTTTGACAGATCGGGTTGGAAAGTGATACACGTGTAATCTTCCCCATCAAAATATTTCAGCTTCATTTCACCAGCCTTTCCCATATTGTCTGTCCAGGTCTGAGAAAAGGAGGTTTTGTGAGTTGCAAGTCTAACATACCTGAACAACTAGCTTAGTTTTTAAAAGCAGTAAGCTGATTTACAAGTTTTAAATCTTTCAAATTTAGAAGAACTCACTGGTTAAAAACTAGATTCTGATTATGTTTGCTCATTATTTATTTGAATTATATTTTGCGGCACAGTAACCGTGGGCCAAATTTATTTGCATCAAGGTGTACTGAACGCAACTTGCACCTAGATTTTTTGAAACAAAAACTTAGGATCTTGTTTGAAAATCTCCAGTGTAACCTTACTGAAATGGTAAGTGTTCATACCTGTCTGAATAACTTTTTGTATTCACGACATGCAGTTTCCACAGTAAATTTTGTGCTAAATATGTTGCACAGTTTGGCTCCATAACCATTTCGTCCACCTGGAATTAGAAGGAAAAGACTTGTGTTATTGCTTTTGTTCAAAACCATCTAAAAGAATTCCAGACTAACAAGAGTTCAGCTACTTCAGCACAATCCAAGTACAACTGTCAATAAGCAACAATATCCTACAAACTCAGTATGTGACTATAAATCCACGCTTCATTGTGATGAGCATTCAAAGAGAATTTTTCCTGTTCTCCATGTTTGTACCATTATTACACTATAAAATAGAGCAGGAAGACTTCTGTCTGATAGACTCAGAATGCTGTTTTCATGTTGCATCAAGGACCCCCCTCCCCCCCTTTTAGTTCTGTTCATGCATTTAAACTGATCAGGCTGCTCAGAAATATTAGTGCCTATTTGAAAGTAATCCCAACCTGTGACTTTCTTTTCATTGTCATCGTAGTTGCTGGATGTTAGTAGCTGTCCAAAGATAAGAGCAGGCACATAGACCTTCTCCACCTTGTGTTCAACAACTGGAATACCTTTCCCATTGTTCCATACACTGATTGTGTTATTTTCTCTAGGGAAAAAAAAAAAAAAAGTGTTTTTAAGGCTGCAAGTGACTGATCTATGAAACAAGTGTTCTACAAAAGCTCTGGGGAAAGGCCACCATTTCATAAAAGAGCAAATCTCCGTCCAGCAGCTGCAGAAACAGCCGGCAGAGGGAGAGCAAGTCAACAACAAAATTCTCAGATCTGCAGATACCATCTGTGAAATGGACTGCCACATGTAAAAACCCTCTATCTATGCTCAATGACAGGATAAAACAGTTGAGAGGGAGAAGAGATGAAAACAGCCACAACAGAAAACAACAAAAAGGCAGTCATTTCACAAGTCAACACTCTGTAAGAGACTGTGGGGCTAAGCAAGGAAAAGGCTTTCACAACTGGTGAATTACATTTGGTCTAACTTGGATCAGCCCCATAGCAGAGCCCTCCAATACCACACCAGCTTAGCGGAACAGCATCTGAGTGAGCGAATTAACGCACTTGCATTGGGAAGGCAATGAACAAAAATGAAATCAAACTTACACATCAATTGTAATTTTAATGCATGACATGTTTTTATCCCTCTGCTTGTTGTCTGCAGCATTGACTAGAACAGAAAGATTATTGTTTATATTACATTCCCAGTCAAGACAAAACTATTAACTCTAAAGTGTCTTCAGCAGAATGAGTGCAAAAATTCAAGGCAATGTTACTAATAATCATCATCTCAGGATGCAAATATTTTGCAAGTTATAAAGATGAGTACTACAAGTTAACATAAAAGGAAGAATTTTGGGCTAAATGAAATTGGTTTTGTAATAGAGTGCACCATCATTCCACAAATGGCTCACTAGCAGCGCTAACGGAAGGACATTGGACATTAGCATCCAATATTCCCAAGCACAATCAGCAAACAGTGTACTCTCTGAGCACCATCCACCAAATTGTGCAATAAGCATTACTTGGTCAACAACACAACCAGATAAAAGTACACTTGATAAGTCCTTAAATTTAGTTCCAATTTCTTAGGCATTCAGCGCCCATTAATGATTTGTCAATCACTGACCCAATAGATAGGTTACCTTACCTAGAATCTCATCGAAGATTTTGTATAAGCCAGGCACAAAGGTCACATCTCTGCAGTTAAGGCCCACGTCCTCATCAAAAACCCACATTTGCTGAAAAAGTAAGAAATAACACATCAGTCCCCAAGTACACCTCCTCTTCTGCACTGCCAGTCTGTAAAGCAGATGTTTTGTGCTTTATGAACAGATATTAATGACTTCTTGCCTGCACCAAGGAGTTCAGGTGGCTTAGCCCCGTGGCCCTTCTCATACCTGGGTGACCAGTTCCACAGAGCCGATGTAGGTGTCGGGCCGGAGCAGGATGTGCTCCAGCTGTGTCTTCTTCTGGTAGATGTGCTCCACTGAGAGCTGCTTCTTGGTGCCATCTCCCTTGGGCACCCGGGTGTTCTCATCCGCAGGCTGCTCGGGGGAGAAACAGAGGCAGTGAGGGGCTGTGGGCTCCGGGAGGTCACCAGGGGGGAGCCCGAAGGGGATCAAGACGGGGAGTGTGTGTGATGGAGTGGGCCCGGGCAACTGGGAACCCCTGCACCGTACCAAGGGATGGGGGGGGAATCCCGGGGTCGGTCGA
The DNA here is from genome assembly GCA_035590215.1 of Microhierax caerulescens. Taxonomy (NCBI): domain Eukaryota; kingdom Metazoa; phylum Chordata; class Aves; order Falconiformes; family Falconidae; genus Microhierax; species Microhierax caerulescens. The sequence goes on along the minus strand of JAVJGJ010000042.1, from coordinate 3,790,243 downwards.
GAGGGCGAGGAGAACGTGGATGAGGGAAAGCTCAGAGGAACGGCGGGAGAAGCTGCGAGAGGGGCCTGGGGCGAGACCCTGAAGGGGCAGGGGGACCCGGAGAGAGACCCTGAGGCGGGGGGACGACCCGGGGAGAGACCCTGAGGCGGGGACGACGACCCGGGGAGAGACCCTGGGGGGGGGGGGGGGGGG
>JAVJGJ010000042.1:3732482-3747001 GCA_035590215.1 Microhierax caerulescens | reverse complement strand
CTGCGCTGACCTGGGGCTGCTTTACCTTCAGTAAAGGGTATGGCCATAAACTACAAGTGTGCACTAAGGACAGGATTATGTCCCCTTATCGGGACAAGCAGAAGGAACTGCTGGGACACCCAGGATTTACAAAGCTCATTACACCCAGCTTAATCATGGTGAGGGCTGCGGGGTGACTTGCCTAGATTAGCAGGGTGTGCTGAGGAGGTTGAGGAAGAAAGTTCCCATGGTTATGCTGTGTTTTGCTTGCAGAGCACAGAGAGCAGCAGTATCACATAGCAAATGTTAATATACCTCCAGCTACAGGGGGGGTCCAGCCCCTGGAGCACGAGGCAGCTGGTGCCTGAAGAGGGGCAGCCCTCCCAGCGTCTGGGGGGGAGAAGGGGCGACTGTCAGACGAAGCCACCTCCCTCCTTGCTCAAACAAGAATAATTAGAAAGTTCAGCTGCAAAAAGAAGCCTCTATGAAATCCCAGACAGCATCGCTGACTCTTGGTATTTGATCAGCCCCCGGAGCCCCGCAATGGGGCAGCATCTGTGTGACCATTGCAAAAGAGGAGTTTTTGCTGGGGCAGCAAGAAGTGCTCCAACACGACCTGGTGGCATCCAGCAGTGGAAGCCATCGTCCCCCAGCGATCCCCCTGCAAACAGCCCCAATGCATTGCTTGTTCAGCAACATTTCAGACTTCTGAAAGGGTCTCCAGGGTTTTGGATGAGGAGGGTTATTAGTAATGTTGAAATTGCTACTCAGATAACTCTCCCTCCCACTGCCATGCTCCCTTTTCCTCTCCCGGGATGGCTCTTGCCCCTTTGGCAAGAGCTTCTCTGCGTAGGAGACGAGGAGCAGAGCCTGGTCCCCCCCTCCCAGGAGAGTTTTCCCTCCACCTCTTCACAGGGTGAGCAGTGGACACGGCAAGCTCAGGGAGGGGACAGCAAGGAGAGCATCTTTAGAAGAGGGTGTCTGTCCAAAAAGAGACTAAATTAGCTAATTCTAGGAACGTCTGAGATGAGTTAGAGGAATGTGAGACTTTTTAGACACACTAACAAGCTCCCTAGAGCACCAGCTTAGATTTTTTCCTTCTGAGACCATGGGTAGATCTCACCTCCATCCCCTTGTGGGACTGCATTAGGCAGTAGCATTACAAAGAAAGCGGCTGCATGAGAGGCTGTTTCCCTGCATTTCAGAGGTACCAAGGGAAGGGAGAGGATGGGAGCTGCTGCACAGAGGGCTCTGCAGAACTCTTAAGTGTTCCAGAAAATGCTGTACATCTGTACTCCCCTGCACACATCCCCTGGAGTGTACAGCACTGCACCTCAGAGCCTGAAACCTTGTGAAGCAGCAGACCGTGCTCTTCTCTGGGGTTCAAGGGACAGACCCAAGGTGGGACTAGATACTCTTCCTCCCCTCCTCAGACCTCCACCTTCTTGCCAAAACATCTGCCTACGCAGGCGGTGTATCTGCAACGCTCCTGCCTGGAGCCCTGCTTGCACAGCTTCCATGCAATCATCCTGATGCTCTGTTCTCCTCTTACGCACGGACACATCCTCAGAACCGTGGGTTTGGTTTCACAGCATCTCTTGATCCTGAGCCGAGTCACAACGCTTTGACCTTGCTGACCGTCAGCGGCTGAAGAACGTGCAGCAGCACCAAACAACCGAGCCCTACGTAAACCACTGCCTCCAGCTAGTCACACTCCTTGCTACCACGTGGCGTTTTGATTGCCTTTGAACTCTCAACACTCGAGCACACCGCAGCCTCCCCCTGAAAAGCTGGGTGCACATGCACAGACACATGATCGCAGCCTCGCTCCTGCAGGCTGAACGCACTTCAGGCAGGGGGGATGAAGCATCTGACAGCGCTCGTTCCGCTGCGCGGTCAGCAAACATCACTGGAAACCTTAAACAGGCTTCAAACGCTGGGTGAATGAGACAGGTAATTGCTCATAAAATAAAACCCATGGAGTCCTGAGAAAAGTCCAAAACCTGAGCCTGAGCAATAAGCATTATCCCGTGCCATTTCTCACAAATATCCAGCAGCCTTCCCCACCCAGGATAAACACCGCTTGGTCTCTCTGCCAGCCAGCAGTATTGTTCAGGCAGGAACAACCACGTCTTGGCTTCTTTCAGATCTCTGCAACAGATTTCTCCCAGGGCACAAGAATAATCACCAGCTAGATGCAAAGCAGCAGCAGAAGAAAGAGAAAGGATGGGAGAGAGGAGCTGATACCGCAAATAACATCAGGGTGGAGGACTGAAGGAGGAAAAAAAAGGACTTGGGAGCGACATGGAAAAGGCAGAGATGGCCCTTGAAATCAGCACCCTGCAGGTACCTGAGCTGCAGCTGCTTGTCCCCTCTCCTGCGCACCGCTCTCGCTGCAACACCTCCAAGAGCACCTCGAGCTCATAAAATGAGCACAAGGGTGAGTCTGTGCGAGGACTGGGTCCTCCGGGAGCCGTGGATTTAACGGGAGCGCAGTCCCTCCCACCTGGGCTGAGCTCTGCTCGCCGCCCCTCCGTGCGCAGGGTGCAGCCCTGCTCAGGCCAGGTGTGATGCAAGAGGGAAGACCCAGACACGGGGATTACAACCCGGAGTAGCGCTGAGCTGGCAAGAAGCCAGCCTGCCTCCAAACCCCGCTGATGAAGGCAGAGAGCTGCCGAGCCGAGCGGCTCCCCAGGGGCACTTTGAGCTGGTCCTGAGCAAGGTGGATCCGCTTGGGGCAGCTGAGGATCTGATGCTACGAGTGCCAAGGGTCAGGATGGTGCTCTGCCCCTGCAATCCCACGCGGGTCAGCCGTCACCACGAGCACGTGGAGGGAGAACAGAGAGGGGGGACCGTGCTCCAGCCTCGCCTGACGTTCGGCTGTAGGCTGCGAAAATAAACGAAGAGGGAACACAAAGCGCACAACTCACTCCTCTCTAGCTGGAGCATCGGAACCGCGTTTGCTACTCTCCGGAGGTGCCTGTGGCTCCCTGGTGCAGAGGGCACCACAGGTGGATCTGTTGAAGGGAGGAGCACCTTAAAGAGGTTACACCTGGCACTTTGTCACTGCCTCGGTGGCACAGGTGCTGCATTAACGAGTGCATTTGGTCCAATTCAGTGCAAAGGGAAAGAAATGATATCCCATTCCGTCTGGCTAAAGGGCGGCTGTAATTTCTGAGCCTGCTCTGACGTGATCTAAAAAAAGACCCAGGTCTGCCCACACCCTCAGCACAATTACCTGACTGGTGCATTACAGGGAGCAGATTAAAATATATATTTAAGGGCAACTGTATCTCTAACTTGTGTGTGCACAGTGTCCAGCCCAGAGCAGCCAGGCCTGACTGCTGCATTTAGCATTCCCGCTTTGGGAACGGATGATAATAAATAATCCCCAAACGTCTTTTTGTATTGCTGGACATTTTGGCTCAAGGGTTTCTTCCCGTTTCAATGGGCACAGAGCCACAGACAGCCTTTAAAATCATGTATCTGAAATACCCTTTTTCAAGGGAACTGCCTATTCTGCTGCCCATAAATGCTTTTGGCTTACCACAACATTGCCACACCGCTAAGGGACACTTTGAAATGTCCGATTTTATCAGGAAATACACCATATAAATTCCCTTCCTTTAAATTCCTTGATCTCACTTTACAATCGTTCCAACGTTTTACTTATCAGTGGTTGTTTTTTCCTTTCCTTACTTCCCTGGGTAAACAAAAAAGCCCCTTCACTTCTGTAACGGCTGTGAGATTGCAGCGGGGAGGGATCTCCCGGCAGCTCTCCTTTTTCCTGGCTGGTAAAATTCACTTTTGATGAGGTCCTTGACAGACAGCATTTACAACCTGGAGGACATTCAGCATCGCTGTGACGGCACACACATCACCAGCATGAGCCTCCGGCTGGAGGGAGCAGACGGGGGGTAACGTTGGGGAACCACGATCTGTGTTAGGTCCCTCGAGCTGAGCATCTTCTCTCCCACAGGGTGCTTGGGCAGGTACAGAGGACTGCACCGTTTGCAGCAGCTACGGGCAGTGTCAGGAGGGAAAGCACCAGGGCTCTTGCTGGGGTTTGGCAGCAGCATAAGGTGCCTCTACACTTTGGTCTCGTTGTTTGTGGCCTGCACTCAGAGCACATCTGGGCTTTGACGATGTTCTTCTGTGGGGTTTGCAACCCTGATAAGCTCAACCCTGTGTCATGAGGATAAAATGTGTTGTTCAGGGCTAAGCACCTCCTTTGGAAAACCAGCACGTGGGCATGCACATCCGAGAGCGACCCTGTTCTGGACCACCCCATCCCACTGCCCCAGCTCCAGCAGCAGCAGCTGGTTCATGCCTCATGTGCAAGAAGGTGGTGATCAGATCAGCTCAAACCTGGCTGTGGTGCTGGGCTGGCATCTGCAAAAGAAGGTGCTTCCATTGCACTGACACCTTTTGCTAACATTAACTTGCTCAGCAATGCATAAATAGTTGGAAAACTCTTTGCTTTTTTTTTTTTTTTTTTTTTTTGCTCTTTGTTTTAACATCCCGGCCCGTTTGCCCCAGGCTCGAAGAGGCCTCGGTGTCCCAGAGTGATGCAATTCTTTTTCAGTGGGTATTGGATTGTTACTGCTATTGGCACTTCTAAAGCCAAATTGAAATCCTGTGTTGCTTTTTTAACGTTGCTTTCAATCTGCAGCACATTCACGAGTCAGTGCTTTTCCATTTGCATTGTGTAAGGCACTCGGAGATGTCCTGGAGGGGCCAGTTGCTATAGAAAAAGGCTTGTTTGTTTCAGTGCTGTCAAATTCCTCCCCGAATGCTGAAGCAAACACGAGCGTGGAGATATTGCAAGACCCCTCAGAAAAAAAAAAACAACCAACACCATTTTCCTTTGGCTTTGACTTTGCAGGTTTTGCAGTGAAGCCAAGCTGTTCAGCAGCTCTTTTGCCAAGCCATTACATTTACTTTGTGTTCTCCGTGTGCACGGAAGATTAACAGAAAAAAAATAATGAGGTGCACAGGGCTTGTCAATGCAGCAGGGTATTTTGCCCTGCCCTGATGGATCACTAACCACCCCCTGTGTCGCACAGGTGTGAAAATCTGCTTGCGTTAGTGCTCTGTTACCCCAGTTACAGCCTGGGCTAAGCTGAATTTACTGAGGATGTTTTGTATTTAAGCAGCAAGGCCTTCGAGAAGCACACGCCAGTCAGCTGTGCGGGTGTGCTGACACTGAAGTGAAAAATCCCACCACAAACAAGCCTCTGCGTCATCCTGGATTTCCCCACCCCGAAGGCCCCAAACACGATTAGCAAACAACAAATCCCTACTCTGTAAATAGTTGCACAGTCGTGCAGGTGGGTTAGACCATGGCAATGCAGCTTCTCCAAGGTGGAAGGGCTGGAAGGGTGAAAGGGGTGCTTAGCAGGCTGTAAATGCCCTTTTTTTTGTTTTCAGGAGAAAGCAGAGGGAAATCAGGAGGAGTGGGAGACTGGCTGGAGGATTGTGCTCTGGTCACAGCTGGGAGCTGGAGATGGCCGAGGAAAACTGAAGTGGCCATAGCAGTGGCTGGAGGAGAGCCTTCCTCCCGGGCTCTGCGCAGCTCAGGACACAACCACCAGCAAAACAGAACCGTGCCAGTAACAGCAAGGTGTGCAGGGGCTGTTTGCAGAGCAGCTCGACCTTCCCAGCAGAAGCAGCCTGCAAAAATAAAGAATAAAATTTTATTTCAAGAACAAGAGAGGCAGATAACCATGCAGCCAGGATCACGTAGGTTTTGTAAATGCATGGTTACTTGCGTCTGGAATCTGAGCAAAATAAACACCCAGGTATCAGTGAGCTGACCCAACATAAATGAGCATTTTCAGAGGAACAAATATTGATTATGAATAACACTTGGGAGTGCTTCCCTGGAAGTTGCACCTGCGCAACTGAGGAGAAAAGGTTGAAAACCTCTCTGTCACCTCTGCTTAGAACCAACGATTTGTTTCGTGCGTAAGTGGAGGGAAGCCACAGTGGCTCCGAGGGCTGCAGGCTGGGGCAGGGGTGAGGTGGCTGGAATATTCAGGCCATGGAGGATGGAACAAGGGACTGTTCTCCAGGTCCTTCTTCACCCTGGGAACACAGGCAGCAACAGTGCAGAATCCTCTTGTGACCACCTCTGCTGGTAGCTCCCTTGTCTCTTTTCTCTGCTAAAATGGACCTGTCTGTGCAGAGCAGATTTCTCCCAGCATGGCCCTACCCAGGGTGCGCTCATAAAAGACAAAGTATTAATTTGTCAGCTAAATAAGAACAAATAAAATTTGTGAGCTGGCCCAAATAGCTGCTTTGCCCAATTGTCCTTTGGGAATGCTCTGCCCTGTGTCCTGTGTGACGCAGTGAGACCACCTCCCTCTCACCACGGGCTCCAGAAAGCCTTGCAGAAGTGTGACACACGAGAAGTGAAGTGGCACCATGCCCAACACATCAGAACTGACATGGGAATGTCAGAGCTGTGAATCTGGGCAGGAGGCAGACGGCTGCTGTCTTCCTCCCTCCTCTTCCTCCTCCCTCCAGCCTTCCTGCCTCCTCTGGGGCCTCCAAAAATGAAGACGATAGGGTAAGTGCTGAAATACCTACCTGAAAAAGCCACAGAGATCTATGACCTTCCTAGGATTGATGGCACAACTGTTACAAACGGAGCAAGTCCAGGCAGCTCCCAGGGAAACCTCTGAGGGATGCCTGACCTGCTTGGTACTTGACTGGAGCCCGGCCAGCCTGCCAAGCAGCGCCAGGCAGGGGAGAGGAGCACAAGTACCCACTGAGGTCTGGAATTCGGTCCGGCTACCACCTCCAAACACCCCCAGAGACACCCCGACCCAAACCAGCCCCTTCTTTTGGTGTGAGAGCATGCAGGCACAGCGTCCAGTGCTGTCTGGCCACACTGAGCCTGAAGCACTGAACAACATGCGTGATGGTGTAAGCTGCCCAGGCTGATGCTGGGTACCCCCGGGGCAGGAGGCAGCCCTTCACACCTCCACTACACCCTGCTACTGCAGGGCTCGTCTCGACGGCCACGTGCATGCTGCAGAGACCTCACCGCTTCCGAAGCCTCCGCCAGGTGAGTCAGACTTTTCCTTGGAACAACAAAACACATTTACTCAGAACAGTGACGAGGCCCTTTGGTTCCCCGAGGGAATGTTAATCAGCCTCCTCTTACTGAAAAAGGACCTTTTGTTTTCTAGACTTTACAGTTCAGATTTTTATAAACCGAAAGGGCAAGCCTCAGTGGAAACCATGCCATGCCCGGGAGCATCGGTGAGAGTCAGAGACAGCCACGAGCCAGGCGAGGGGAAGGACCAGCTCCCTCCGTCCCGCATGCACGGCTGCAGCTCTGCGGTGGGGGCTGGCCGGGGTGCCCCGAGCCGACAGATGTGTCTGTGCAAGAGGGAATCGAAAAGCAACCGCTACGGCCCGGAGCGTGCCAGCGGCGTGGGCTGGGTTGCAGCAGAGCTCCATGTATCTGTCTGCACACGCCGGGTGGTGTGAGGGCTTCAGCAGCCAGCGAGGGGAAAACCACTGACGTCAATGAAATAGGATGAGGTCCTGCTGCTGCCCTGCACGGGCAAAGCTGAGGTGGCAGCACCAGGCAGTTCCTACAGCCTCCCTGAAGGAATTACCTTGCTGTGGAGGTGGAGCACCGAGAAAAACCCTTTTGGGGCTGTGCTGCGTGACACTGGTAGTTTACCATGTGCCAATGAGGTATGGACAAGCCCAAAAGAAGACTGGCATCTAGAGGCTCCCTGCCCCAAAGGGTGCTGAGGATGTTGTACAGGTGTTTCTCAGCACATAACAAGAGTCTCCTGAGCCGCTGTCACCCAGGATGCACATCTTTGATTTCTCTTCTCAGAGGCTGGGGACATCAAAGGCAGCAAAAGAGCACAGAGCTCTCTGCAGCATGCATCTGCAGCTTGCATTTGGCTCTCAAAATCGCAAAGAGCTGAGACTGGATTCTTCTTTTCTTAACCCTTTTCCTGAGGCAGCTTTTAACTGATCATTTCCAGTGAGGAAACCTCCTATGGGGAATAAATGCCTTCATATTGCTGTGGTGTGTGACGCTGCAGGAGGGCAGGAGCAGGCAGCGTGCGGGTTGTGCCACGTGGTAGCACCCATCTGTCAGAAGCTGAGACATCACGGTCCAAAACCTTCCTTAGAAAGATGCCTCCAGGATCCGCCCCGGATACAACCGTGAACAATCCCACATTGATATAAGACACAATGAATCATGGAGCCACCTGGCTCTCCACCAGAGGTGTGTTTTAGCTTGTGCCAAGCGATCCCATCCCCTTGCAGTGAGTCATCAAAGATTTGTGTTGGCCCTGGATGCAATCCCTGCCAGCGGAGTCCTGGGGGACCCTCAGCTGGGTTGTTTGAGGGTGTTCTGCAAGCTGGGGCTCTCAGGTACCAGAAGATTTTCCCAGTGCCCGTGCCAAACACCCCACATTAACTCAACAAGGACAGCATGGTGTAAAGGCATGTGAGCATGGGCTAACAAGAGACCTTCCACTCCAGGTGTGGAACTACCACATGGTGTTTCCAGAGGAGCAGCGACACTCCCTCGTCTCTTGCTGCTACAGCAAGTCTCTGGCAGTCTGTTTCTCTATCCACTAGTCCCCATGCCCTGCCTCAGGCTTTGCTCCCAGCCAGCTGGAGCCAGAACATGGATGGACACCTCCAAGGCACACGTTAGCAATGGTTCGGCAGGTGCCTCCACCATCCTTCTGTACATCATCAGAGACACAGGGCTGTGGAGATGCTGCCTGAAAAAAAACCATGCTTGGAGACATTCCAGTAACTATCTGCTAAATCCCAAGGATTTTCAGAGGAGACTGGCCTGGTCACCCCCAGGCTGAGCTGCCCGGCAGCAGGACTCATCCTGCCTCAGTAAGCTGGAAGCCGTTTCATCATTAAAAACATAAGCTGGTTGAAAGTCTCAGCTGGCTGCTGGTTAGCCCCCCAGGAGCGTCAGTGCTGGGTGAAGGCTGCAGGGCTTCTCAGCAGGCAGGGGCTCTCTCAGAGGAGAAGTGCCGGAGGTGTTTGTGTTTATGTGTGCCCAAAGATACAGAGGCTTCTCCTCTGCAGAGGAGGGTTTGTTTCCCCATCAGTGCAAAATCCCTGGCTGTTTAAAGGAAACTTTTCAGTTTGAAAGTGAGTCGCTTTGGGAGGGACCCCACAGAGCTTCTCTCACCCATGCACCCCGACTGCTTGCATTTATATAATATTTTATATATATAATATATATTATATAATGCTCCTTGGCATTTAGGCACTGCCCTGCATCATGACCCTCTCAAGTACCAGCAGAAGCTGGTACCTGCCACAGCACGTGGCGCACACCACTCTGCCCTCTGCCAGACCTGTGGATAACCCACCCGTGACCCACCGAGCTGGGTGGCGGAGAAGCTGTGAGTACAAGCCACTGGAGAACCCCCAACGTGGCCATCTGTGAAGGATCCCTGCGCACGGCAGGGTGAAGTCCTGCGGTCAGTTTGGTTGGGCTCAGAGTCAGCAGCTCACGCACCATGCGTTATAGTCATATGCGAGATTTTTGGAAAGACGATTAGTTGGGTGGTTGACGCCTGTAACTGCTGTAAAGAAATCCAGTGTGATGGCCCTTAAATCCAGGTGGCAGCCAGGCCTGTGGCACGGGTGCGCTGTGCAAAGCCTGCAGATGGTCCGTGGAGCTGAGATGAAGGCATCACACCTGTCTACGTGCACGCCTGTTTGCACTCCAGTGACCTCTCAGCAGAAGCATTTCTGCACACACGGACAGCACCACAAGAGGAGAGACATTAACCTCTGAGCCACAGCTGTTGTCAGCTTTCAACTGATCATGGAAAAGTTTTCTTCTCCGGGATAGGAGATTTGTCTGAGGTTTCATGGTGGGTGGAAGAAGAAAAGAAATTGGAACCCAGCTCTTCCCACTCAGCCTGACCAGTGGACTGTCCTTCCCACCTCACAGCTACACTTTACCACCACCAATTTTTCCTTTTCCAGGAATTAGATTCCTGCAACCCTAAGGCATGAAACGGTTTTTGTCTTGGAGTTGGCGTCTTTGTTATCAAGGTGAAGTCAATGAGAACAATTGCTTTCCACACTTGCTTTTCCTCTCCATAATCATCATTGTTTGCTCATGCCGCAATGCCCCAAGCCACCAACTGATAGGGATTGGCAATTCAGGTGAGTTGCACCCATATTTGTTCAACGGAAAAACCCGTAAACCCTACTGCAATGAGGGTAGGGAGAGGATTCTGGGCACAGCCAGCAGTGTTAATTACAGCTCTTATTGATAATAGCAGGGGTGAGTAGGAATGAAAGAAAGGACGGCACAGGAAGAGGAAAGTGTATTTGAGGGCCTCCAGATGGGTGCAGCAGCAGCAGCAGGCTAGGGAAGAATAGGGTGATTATTGTGGGTTTACTGGCATAAAGTGGGCAAGGATGGTGAGAAAGGTGAGAATCATTCGGTGCTGGAGGGCTGCCAGGGGCTGTGAGTGCGACAGGGCAGTGCTGACGGCATGCAGCCACCTCTCTGGCTGTGCGTGGATAGGCACATGCTTATTTCCATCTTACAACGGCTAAAATCCACTGAAATCTGTAGCAGCCTTTGAGGGACTGAGGATCAAGCACTTTCTCAGCAGCTGTTCCCAGATCTCCCCTGGCAAAGGAGTTGGGATGAGCTCTCGGGATCTGTTTTCCACATTGAGCCACTCACGGGCCACGCACAAAGTGCTACCTGGAAAGTGGCATCTTCCCTCGGATGCGGTGTAGTCTGGGGCACGCACCATTGAACTAGGACTTCACAAAGTGCTTCCTTTGCCTTTGTTTGCAGACCAGGGAAGCATCCGGACTGCCAGGGTGGGTTTCTGTGTGGCGCACATTCCAGGGGACCCAAAGACAATGAAACCATGGTTTGTCTGATTGGGAGCATTGCAAAGGGCTGACTCACAGCTGCTGACACTTGTCAAGCATTTTGATATTTATGGAAGGCTGTTCACATCTGCAGTGCTGGGTACAGCAGAGCCAAATGCTCCACATGCTTTCTCCATGCCTCAGCCCCGGCCTGCAGTGCCCTTGTCCAACTGCTGCCGAGGCTGCAGAGCTCCTGGACTGGAAAGGCACATGCCGCACTCTGCCCGTGGTCCCTCTGCGGGCTCCAGGCTGGGCCATTTCTCAGCGAAAGAGACATGTCTTTGTCCTGGCCAAAACCCTCAATACGAGTCCTGTCCGTTCCTGTCCCATGTGGTCCTGCAATAGGGTGTTTTTTTCAGGCTTTGCCCTTGGCTCAGGGATGCAAAGGGCTCTCCGGCGGGGATGGCCAGGCCATGGTAGTTAATAACCCGATGGCACAGACAGCTCACAGCAAAGCACTAGTGCCCCTGAAATCTCCTCTGCAGGGGAAGCAAATACCCATCAGACACCACTTTATTAAAACACTCTGTGTTTTGATGTGGGGCGCCTTCTCTTTCAAGTCCTTGCCTCTGCTATTGTCCAAGTCTGCAGGAAAAGGAAGAAGAGGCCCCCGCGGTTCCTTCCTGCAGTGAGACAGGGCTGTCGGCAGACGGGGCAGGTTTGGCTGCTCCGTGTGTGCCTGGCTCCTCTCCACACCGGAGCTGTGCTGCGAGCAGGCTCCAGCCTGCGGGACTGCCACGCCAACACCTTTCACCAGCGCTAAATTCACTTCAAGGCTAAAGGAAGCTGCTAATGGACTCTAATGGAGCTGTGGCGGTTCTCCTGGGAAGCAGACAAGCTGTCCTGAAGAGAGAAAACGCAGCGAACGGATCACTAACACTTCTACGGTTGTTCTGGCTGTCACTCTGTGACATCCCTTGGGGTCACAGCTTCAGCAAATGGTAACGGAGGAAGATTTGCAACTCCAGGCATGACCACCGAGGCAGGCAGGATGGGAAATGTCAGCATGTGTCAGTGGCACCGCTTTGGAGGACTTTGGGCAACTCGTGTTCTGCCTCGCCAGTCCCGATTCCCCCAGATAACACTGGCACCTTCCACTCAGAGCTCTCTGGTGAGACGCCCTGCTGGAGATGGTCCTGGCAGCACGGACAGGGCTGACCTATGCGTCAGGCATGACATGCTGGCCTCTTTACTTTTTATTTTGCCTCAAGGAATTTTCAGCGCTCGTCTCATGATGCTGACAAAAACGTGTCATGGGAAAACAGAACAAACCCCAACGAGATGCTCTGCGTTTACAAGAACAAGATGGTTTTGTCTCTGGTTTTGTTTTTGTTTCCCTGCACGTTTGTGAATTAGCACTTGCTTGCCTGTGTTCTCCCTCTCCCTCCTGCCCCTAACTGTGGGTAAGCTGTGGTGCTACAGCTCACCAGCCGCAGCACGAGGAAAGGATCAGCTCCTAGACCCCGGCCAAGAAAGGAACGGCTCCACACTACAGAGTCCTGGTACTCCATGCAGGTCATGGTCTATTTATTGATTCATTTTAACACCAGAAGTACTGCATTACTGCGTCCTTCTCTATTAATTCAAGTGCCACAGTTCCATGCTGCAGTCCTGTGCCAGCAAAGCAGACATGAGGATGAGCTCATGATGTTGGAAATACATGCCCAGCTGCAGGTTCTGCTCATGCTCCCAAGCATCACTTCAGACTTATTTCTCTCCCTCTGTAACACACACTTAAGAGCTTGGCTCTCATTTCCAAAGGGCCTCGAGATCCTCAAAAGGTCCCCGAGAAATTTAAAGCGCGGCTCTCCCACCTTGTTTCCTAGCTGGACTTTCCCACCGCGTTGTTCACAGTTTGCAGAAATGGAAATCATGCCTCAGTGGCCACTGACAGGACGCAGGGAGCCAGATTTATATGGCGCAAGTCTGTGTTTATAAGAGAAGACGCCGAGTGCTGCCAAGAATGTGTTGTTTCTGGATTTCTTGGGCATTATCTGACACCCTACAGCAGCAGCGAGAGGGGAGGTTGTAACAGCGTTTGTTTGGGAGGCATGAGGACATTCAAGCATCAAACCGAGCTTTTAGACCCTTTAAAAAAATAATGAAGGGCTCCATGCTGTTCCACTTAACCCAGAATAACACCACACAAAGCTCGGAGAAAGATTTAGAAACTTTTTTGGGAAATAATACAGGGGAGAAAACACATAAAAGGCTAATTAGGGCTTGATCTCTCCGGCATGCTGCAGCTCCCTCATCTTTCTGCGGGGCTCTGCTTCCCAGCAGACCAATTCTGCAACAGCGGATTGATTTCATTTACCCTTTGTGCTCATTTTAGGTCTACCGCAGGTTCGGGGGTGCGAGAAATCCGGTGGTCTCCTGTTGCCCTCCAGTGGCAGCGGCTCACAGCAGCCCCAGCGCGGGGCACGGCCATCGGGAATCGCAAGGTAATTCCCCCCTGGTGTTTAAATACAAGGATAATGAACAACATGGCTAATGAACACGCGGTTAATGAACAGGCAGCTAGCCCGCCCCAACCAGGTGCAGATGCTGGTGCTTTCTCACCGCAACCCCCCCGTGTTGCCCAGCACTACAGCAGCACAGGCTGCCAGCCAGCTCTGCTCCACCGCATAAACTGCTCCGGGAAGCGCCCTTCACCAGTTCCCATTTAGGAATGGGACTTGCCTGATTTTTAAAGCTTTTTCTTCTCTTTCAGATTCTTTCTAGGTTGAGCCAGGAGATCAGCTCGCAGTAGTTGTAGGATGGCTACGTTTTCCCCCATTTTTTTAGAGCTTTGCTCTGTGCCGTGCCCTGCTCTGAATGCACAGCACCTATTGCACCGCGGGGGTAATGGCAGCATGAGTAACCTCGGTGTAACAAGTAACCAGGTGTGAGCCCCCTGGCTGGCATGAGCCCCCTGGCTGGTGCCCCCCCTCGTCGTCCAGCTCACACCGTGTTTGTCCGACACATGCTCCCCTGTTTCCTCAGGGATAAGGACCTCCTAGATGAGATCTAACTTGGCAGCACTGCTCGCTAAAGCATTGATCCCTGTGACCCGATACACAAATAATTACATTACAACAAATCCAATACGGTGTGATCCAGCCCACACACGAGATAGGCTCCGAGGAGCACAGCCCTCACCACTTCGGCCTGGACGCGCAGGTGCCCAGTGTGTGCCCCGCCACCCCCATTTTCCTTTAAAACGCTCCTTTTGAAGCATTTTTGTAGTTCCCTCCGCCTGCGACTGTGGTGTTTGCTGTGCCGCTTCACAACCCGGGCTGCGAGGGCAGCGCTGTTCGTGCCTGTGGGGGCCCGTCCCAAGGCCCACCGCCCCGCTGGGGAAGGGCAGCAGCCACCGGCGGCCCCGAGACCCCGGGCAGCGAGGGGTCTCCATGACCCCCCCAGGCCCCGGTGCCCACCGGCTGCCTGCGCTGCCCCCGAGGCCGCCAAGGCAAGGGCTGACCGGGCCCAGCCCGCAGCGCCGGGGGCAGCCGCCACATCAGGCTGCGCACACCCTGCGCCCCGTTCCCGCCATTTCTCCCCAGCCGCGCCCAGCCCCCGCAGCCCGGCGCCCCCCCCCCCTTCCCCCGGGCCGCTCCAAGCCGCGGAGGTGGCGGGGC